>CAOLHI010000857.1:0-493220 GCA_948474755.1 Ctenosaura bakeri
GGAGTCCTACACTGCTACTCCTTCTTTAGGCACCTGGGGAAAGAAAAGGCTAGCAAAATATCTTCTGGTGCTGCTGTCATTTCCCATTTCTAAAAAGAGGTCCAAAGTTCCCTTGGTGGACTGCAGGAAGTCCCAGAAATCTCAGCAGGAAACTGCTATTAAAGGTCTCATTTGTACTAGGAAGAAAACCCAGGAAAAAGTCCCAGTTCTGTCTCCAGAAAAGAACAGGATGCTTTGCTAAAGCTTGGAGACTCCATCCCTTCTGTCCATCACGATAAGTGTTCAGGCTTCCGGGCAGGGAAACGAGGTGATGATGAAATCTTTCAGAATTGAATTAGTAAGAGACCTATTTTGACATTTGAATTGAGTCACTCATTTCTGCCTGCATTGTCTTGAAGATTCTTAATTAACTTCTGTTATGTGATCCTTCCTATGTAAACTAGCATTAGGAACTAAGAACTGCCTGTGTATATCAGACAGAGATTTACCTGCTTAGATTTGTCTTTTTTGTCTCTGCAACCAACAGCAAAACTAAGATGCACGTACAAGGATGACAAAACAAAGAACAGAAGAGATAAGCTTGAATGTTGCCAGGAACTGATCTGCCCTTAGATTCCAATGATGATAACACTGGAATACTTATTTCATCTGTAAGAAGTTTATCCTATGTTTTCATTGGCCTGATTCAGGTTAAGATCACTCTGGCCATTTCCACACGAGTCTGTTATAGTGCGATGATTCAACCTCCTATGGAATCCTGGGATTTGCAGTTTCGGGAGGGGCTGGCTGGCCCCTCCCGAAACTGCAAACCCCAGGATTCCATAGGAGGTTGAAAGTGGAATCATCGCGCTATAACAGACTCATGTGGAAATGGCCTCTGTAATTGAAACTGGAATAAATGAAGTCAGAGTGTGAACCTAATTTTCTTTGGATTGTACCCCGTACTTGAATATGGAGAAATACAGCCACTGACACATATCAGCTGAAAATAGTGTGTTTGAAAATGGCAGGCTAGCATCCTGTTACTGATTTATGAAGACATAAGTTCAACATATACTTGTGTAAGTCATTTTTTTGGTTATTGTGGAGGTTGGAATTATCTGCTAATCTTATGCAGTGACGAAACCCCCAAAACCCATCTTCTGTCTGCAGCAGCTCCCTGTAAATTGGCTATTTATTGACTGGTGAAGCCTAGGTGATAAGGAGATATATCTTTCTATGTTCCTACAGTTCCTACAGTACAGTTATGTCATCCTTTGGGATGTCTGGAGACTGCCCCCCTGGAAGTCCCAGAGGATACCTGTCTCTGTCCATGCAAATGGTCGGTACATGGATGGAAGATACTGAGGTTAAAAGGAGGATTTAATGTGAATGTGAGAGGAGATGTGATGTAGGGCTACATCATACTAGCCTGTTGTCTTGCAGAAATCATACTGTTTAAGAAAATGGAAACATACTGATGTGGAAACAATCACTTTCACACATTCTTACTAGAAGAGCTATGGTGCTGCTTTGGTGATGCACATTCCCACAATCAGTTTTCCATGCTGCCTCACTGACCCTGCCTTCCTATCTTTGTCTGCTCTAAGTAGTGGATGCACACTGTTTATTTTTCTTTTTTCTGCAATTGCACAATTGTGCAGTTTCGATCCTTCTCGTGAGACTAGCTATGCTTGCCATCTCCTTGGCTGGGACCATTTTTCTCTTCTGGATTATCAGAACTGCAGTGGAATGAAATGTTCACATCAGAAGCAGTAGCTGAACAGTAGTGGTATTAGAGCCATTAATGTTTTTTTTCCTGTCAAGGAAAAGATCTGATCCAATAATTATGGAGATGCAGTATGACAATGGGAGAGTCACAGGGCCTTTCCACACTAAACTGTTATGGTACTATTATTCCACTTTCAACCTCCTATGGAATCCTGAGGTTTCCAGTTTAGGGAGAGGCATTTAGGATTCTCAGCCAGAGAGCTCTTTGGCCTCAGGAAACTGCAAACCCCAGAATTCCACAGGATGGTGAAAGTTCAATAATAGCACAATAACAGTGTAGAGTGGAAAGGCCCACAGTGTCATATGATAAAGAAAGATCAAACATAGAACTAAATCAGTGCAGTCAAACAACAAAAACACCATGTGATAAACTCTGTAGTTTCACCTAGCAGGGCTTTATGCTGTGTCTCCTTGATTTAGGATCTCAGCCAGCACAGTTAATAGTTTACTATTAATCCACATTTTAATCTGCATTCATTTATTTCAGGGATGGAAATCATGAAACCTTCTGTATGCTGTCAGACTGCAACTCCCAGTGTGCTTCCCCATTCTCTGTGATGGCTAGGTGTTACTGCAGTTTCTAGCCCGCACTTGGGGGATGTTAGATGTCACTTTGATATCAATAATTCAGCCTTCCTTACCCATTCCTCTCCAGGTGCTGCGAGGTCCCCCAGACAAGTTCACAGACAGGCACAGCCAATAATCACTGTAATATTCCACACAATACAGGCAGGCCAGAAATAGCCATCCCACCGCTTCAGGAGACCTCAAAGGCAAGTACTCTATTATGTATGCAGGCTACTTACAAAGAACTCCCTGCCCCGAGCAGGCAGCTTGACAAGCCGAATACTCAATGGTCAAGCACTCCGCATTTGCATACTGTCTACTCATTTGTCAATTCGGACCTAACTTAATCATGCTAAATTCTGACCTTTCGGAGGCTTTGTCTCCAGTCTGAAACTCATTGCTTTCCCCAAGTACGGACTAGCCTGTGGCCACATTTCTTCCTGTAAAAACCCCTGACTTGGAGAGCTACTTTGGATCACTCCCGACTTCCATCCCGCCTTGCTGCCACTTTGCTTGGCGAGCCTTCCCCTCAGTCCCACGTACTGAGACTTCATTCCTAGGAACTCAGTCTTCAGACTACCTGGGCTTCAGGACAGGTGTAATATTACCCAAACCAACAATTCCTCTAAAAATCCCTCTATCCCACTCCAACATTTATTTCTAGAGCTATCTGTGTGAGTGTGCTGCATACACTGTTTGACTGTATTTTAATAAAGATCACAATTGTTCTTATACTTCGGTTTGCTCCTTGACTCGGTCTGACCCCGTAGACATTGGGTAAAAGATACCACTGTGTTGCCCTGCCTCTCGCATTGCTAGCTTGTGCTCTCGGCTAATTTCCCCAATTTATATAATTGTGAGCGCATTTAGGTGTCCCGCACGGGACCCCCAGAAATCAGGGTAACAGAGGACTGCTGGGACTTGCAGTCCAATGCGGAATGGCATTAAGTATTCCGGTTACAGATTCATAATTTAGAATTACAGGTCTATAGTTGCTTTGTACTCAATAAGACTACGTAGCCTTAGTGTAAGAACTGTGTAGATGCTCCCCCAGCCCACCTTAACAGCCAGCAGCTGAGTCAAGTGAAGGTAGTCTGTTCAGCTACATCCTGAGTGTCATGTCCTGGCTATCTTGCTCTCAAAAACTTACTCTCAGAGTTTCAAACAAAAGCATTTATTAAGGAATGCGCACAAGCATCTAGGTTGGTTACAGGCTTTATAACTTGTCCAACAATTTTTGGTATGTATATCAACACCTGGGCCATTTCTGCACTAGCCTGTTATAGCACGATGATTTCACTTTCAACATCCTCTGGAATACTGGGGTTTGCAGTTTTGGGAGGGGCCAGCTATAACAGGATAACATGGAAATGGCCCTGGTTAAAGTTGCTAATGTTAAGTCACCCAGCAAATGTTAAGTCACTCCTTATCTATGCATGTCCCATTCTCATAATAGCTTCCCATTAATTGATCTTCTTTCCTTTTGCCCAGTACCAAGTGACATTTGAATGTACGGCTATTAACCATTTGGAGCTTAAAGATACTTTAGGTGTTGAAATCAGACACACTGATGTATATAGCGGTTGGCAAAGGATACATGATAGTGCTTCAGCTAGCAATGTCCTATTTAATCTAATATAGCTATATGATTGCATATACTAATGCATACATATGACAGGAGCCATACATCCTGACACTGGGGCAGAAGAAGCATTACATTTCCAATCTCCTCCTACCTATCAGTGAGGCTGTGACAATCTGAAGCAGGAACCTTCTCACAAGTCCTTGTTGCTGCCTCACCTGCTGTTGGGAGAAGACTGGAAACATCGTCCTCCTTACTTCCTGATTGGAAGTTGACCATAGAATCATAGAGTTGGAAGAGACCACAGGGGCCATCCAGTCCAACCCCTTGCTATGTAGGAACACACTTCAAAGCACCCCCAACAGATGGCCATCCAGCCTTTGCTTAAAAACCTCCAAAGATGGAGACTCCACCACCCTCCGAGACAGCATATTCCATTGTCGGACAGCTCTGATTGTCAGGAAGTTCTTCCTGAGGTTCAGGTGGAATCTCTATTGCCCCTTGTCCTAATTTCTGGAGCAGCGGAAAACAAGTCCATTCCCTCATCGATATGACATCCTTTCAAATATTTAAACATGGCTTTCATGTCTCCTCTTAACCTTTTCTTCATACCCAGCTCCCTAAGCTGCTCCTCATAGGGTATGGCTTCCAGACTCTTCACCATTTTGATTGCCTTCCTCTGGTCACGTCCCAGCTTGTGAATATCCTACTTGAAATGAGGTGCCCAGAACTGGATACAGTATTCCAAATGAGGTCTGACCAAAGCAGAATAGAGTCATACTATTAACAGACCCCATTCACCTAATCTGACTGTTGGCTGTTAAGGTAGGCTGGCAGAAGTTGCCTATTTCTTTGTACTTATGTAACTAAATTGCCAACATAGAATATTGGCTAAGATTTGGATGGCTTTGTGATTCTCACTTCTGATGTCAAGGAATCTACTTAGAGTGGTGCATCCCTTTGGGATTCAATAGGAAAGCTGCAGTGCAAGAGAGAAGTAGACTTTTCTCAAAAGACATTTGATTGAAACTAATTTTCAATATCAGGTTTTCCTGAAATGGCTTTGTTCTTTCTCTGCCTGAGATCCCAAGAGTTCTTGTCAGTCTGAACACTCAGGAATGAAGCTTTTGGACATTCTTTTTTTTTTAACCCCACCGGCAATAGAACCAGCTGGACGAGGTCATTCTTTTTGCTTCTCTGCTCTAGTTGGACATCTTCTTGGCTAAAATCCCCGGTTTGAGAGATCATGGAGTGTCAGTGATCGCCATGGGAACCAAGAATGATCTCAAAAAGTGCTGGAATTGTCCAATTGAAAGATGATTTGGTATTCAGTGGTTACTATGGAGACTGGAAATAGTACCGAAAACTGGGGTATGTGTTTTGTGTGTCAACCTGATTTTTAAAGAACACAAACTTATCTTTTTCTTTTAGCAAAAAGAAATATAAATAAAAGACATCAACAGAATTATTAGAGTATAACCTCTTTGATGTGAACCAGAGTTGTGTAGTGATTTGAATGTTGGGCCATTTCCTCAAAGGCCCCTCTCTAAAATGCAAACCCAGGATGCCATGGGAAGTTGAAAGTGGAATAATAGCACTATAACAGTCTAGTGCAGAAATGGCCTCGGACTACAACCCAGGAGACCAGGGTTTGATTCTGTGCTTGGCCATGGAAACCCATACACTCCCAGCTTCCAGAAAACTCTGTAATAGATTCACCTTAGGGTCACCATAAGTTAGAAAGAACTTGAAGACACACACACACACACACGCGCGCGAACAACAACAACATCTTCCACTTGAGAGGTTTGCATTTAAACATTCCTCAATGTTACAGATAATAATCGTAAGTGGGAGGTGATGTAATCTCCAAATGATCTTTTCCAAGAGAAGAAACATGGAAGGGTGACATGGGTTGGATCCATAGTAGCCGTACTAAAAAGCATTATGAAGAGTCATTTCTAACTTAAGCCTCATTTATTCCAATGGGGCTGCTCTAAGTTTGATTCAAAATAGATGCAACCCGATATGCAATGTAATGCTTCTTATTCATGCATAGAGTGGGATTCAAATGTTTCCATTGTTAGCAGACAGATACCTCCATGCTTTGATATGGTTTAATTGGCAGGTATGTGTAATTGGCACAAAATATAAATAATATATGGCTGGAAAGGCCATATAAAAGACAGGGACACCGGCTGGGAGTAGATCAGAGGTGACCACTACATGGCCAGGTGATAAGTATTAGCCAAGAAAGCCTGACTTAATAGCTCTGAGCTAATCCTATCTTATTGCCCAACCTCAGGAAACAATAAGCCTAGCTCAGAAACCCCACTTGACTAAGACATTCAAACAATCAGTCCATTCCAGACCCCCTTTTTTTTACTCTACCAGAAAGCTATTAACTTACTTCAAGGGGGGAAACATAATATAAAAGTCTCTAGTTCTGAGCGACTAGCTTTGCAGTTCATCAGTTGCTGAAGGTCTCTCTGCCAGTTTGCTTCTCAGCTGTGTACTGATCCTAGACACAAGTTTAAGCCACATTGCAGATTCTTCACTACTCTTCTGGACTGGTAATTATAACCCCAAACCCTCAACCTCTCTATCCATATTTTTTCCTCCCTTTCTCCTTCAGTTAGCTCGTGTGAATGTTTGACTATTTGTATCTTGTGTGCATGCACGAGTGAATTCCCCTCAATAAAACACATTTTTAGTTTACTTTTTAATCTCTGGCTGGTTCTTTTCCTGCATGAACTTGTAAACATTGGTAAAAAGGTCTTGCTAAGTTGCTCCCCTCTTGTTAGCCTCCTGATTTTGAGCTAACTGACTCCCCACTTTTGCAAGGAGGTATTGACATTGTGTGATGGCCGTTGTGGCACCTACGTTTTGAGATAATACCATCCTTCTTTCAATGGAAAGAAGTTCCTCCAATGATGAATGGAAAAGCTCATTCATTGAGTAGGAATGATCTTCCCATTGAATGAAACTTTCACTGATTGAAGAATCTCCTGCCTCAGAAGAGGGAAACTTTCGGATCTAATATACCATTTATTTAATCAGTTTTTATACCCGCTCATTCTTCAAGGACTTCAGATCAGCGTACATGATTTCTACTCACTTCATGGCCCAGTGAGGGGTTGGAATCCTACTCCATCCCTTGTCTAAATCCAGCAACTAAACAGCTGTCTCACCCTGGCTTGAATGCTTAGTGTATATATGTTGATCAAAGAGTGTCTTCCACATATTACCTTGGTCATCTTACAACAATCTTGTTAACTGAGTATTATTATCTTGCATTAGCAATAAAGTACAAAAGCTGAGAAAAAGAGAGAGAGAGAGAGAGAGAGATTGAGAGAGAACTGACCAGGATTTCATTGTTTTTATAGCTGGGCTATGATTTTAATTGGGAATGTCATTGTTCATGGTCTTAAATGCTAGCCTGAACCAGTTTCCATAATTATATATATATGGCTGTAACTATCTTTTAATGTCATTAGTAGAATTGATTTTAGCACATGTGCAATTAATCTACCAGTAGCTTAGGAAATATGGTTATTCTATTGTCTGCCTAGTGCATGCTGGGAACACAAATAACCAGGATCTACCAGATTCCCAGAAGTTGTCAGGATTTACCAGTTAGGCAGAAGTCATTGGACATTCCTGGCACAAAAGTGATCTCATATGGTGAAATTTGTGAAAATTTACCACTGACCTGAGACTGCTATCCCAGGTGTACTTATCTTGTAGGAACTGGTCAGTGACTAGCCTTGTCTGGTGAAGGGAAGTGAAATTCTCCAAAAGGAGTATATACAATCCTAGAATCATAGAGCTGGAAGAGATCACAGGCGCAATTGAGTCCAACCCGCTGACATACAGGAGTGTACCTCTGTTTAAAAACTTCCCAAGAAGGAAACTCCCCCACACTCCAAGGCAGTGGCGTCTGACCAAAGTAGAACAGAGTGGTACTATCACTTCCCTTGACCTAGACACTATTATTTCTATTAAAGATTTACTAGCTTGCTTGCGGGAATAGCATGGGGAACATTGTCAGAGGCCTTGCTGAAGTGAAGATAGGCTATGTCCACAACATTCCCTCCATCTACCAGTCTAGTAATTCTATCAAAAAAAAAAAAGAGAGAGAGAGAGAGAGAGATTGAGAAATGAGATTAGTTTGACATGTCTTGTTTTTGAGAAACCCATCTTAGCCTTTATTGATCATGGCATTCCTAAGTGTTTACAAACTGTCTGTTTAATGATCTGCTCTAGAGTCTTTCCCAGTATTGATATCAGGCTGTCTGGGCTGTAATTGTTGGGTCCTTCCCCCCTGCCCACTTTTTGAAGATGGAGACAATATTTGCCCTCCTCCAGTCTGCTGGGACTTCTCTGATTCTCCAGGAATTCTCAAAGATGATTGCCAGTGGTCCTGAGATTACTCTTGCCAGTTCTTTTAATACCCTTGGAGGTAGTTCATCTGATCCTGGAGACTGGAATTCATTTACAGTAGCCAAGTATTCCTGTACTACCTCTTTCATAATTCTGTGCTGCATTTCCCCTACTGCATCATCTGCTCCATTTTCCACAGGTAGAACATTGTTTTCCTTTTTGGAGGAGACTGAGGCAAAGAAGGTGTTGAGTAGTTCTGTCTTTTCTCTGTCCCCTGTTAGCATTTCACCGTCTTCTCCATGCAGAGGCCCTGCCATTTCCTCGTTTTTCCTTTTGCTATGGACATCATCATCATCACCATCATCATCATCATCAACACCACAACCCTTTTTATTGTTTTTAATCTCCCTAGCAAGCATGAGCTTGTTCTGTGCTTTAGCTTTTCTGACTTTCTCTCACTAATTGCTGGCTATTTGTTTGAATTCCTCTTTGGTGATTACCCTCTTTTCCTGTTCTTGTATGAGTGACTCTTAAATCTTAGCTCCATTAAAAATTCTTTAGACATCCATCTCAGATTCTTTAGACACTTCCTATTTTTCTCCTCATGGGAATTATCTGAAATTGTGCCTTCAATGTCTCACCTTAAAGGAACTCCCATTCATCATGAAATCCATTCTCTTCTAGTATTCCTGACCATGGGATCACTCCCAGTATTTCCCTAAGTTTACTGAAATCAGCTTTCTTTGTCTAGAATGCATGTCTGACTACACTTGGCTTCTCTTTTCTGCTCTATAATAAACTCCAGGAGAACATGGTCATTTCCTCCAAAGGATCCCACCAGGTTCATTCTATTAACCAGGTTGTCGTTGTTGGCTAGGATCAGATCCAAAATAGCTGTTCTTCCATCTTCTGGACTATGAAATTGTCTGCAAGGCAAGTGAGAAATTTGTTGAACAACCTTGATACTCTTGGCAGAGCTTGACTTCCAACAAACATCAGGATAATTGAAATCTCTGCTTTCTGAATGTTTGGTCATCTGTTCCAAGAGGCATCATTCAAGTCCTCAGTCTGGCTTGGGGTCTGTATTATTTCCCCACAATGATGTCACTGTTTTTCCTGTCTCCTTTAATTTTTACTCTGATGCTCTCAACCTGGCTTCCAGGATTTAAGTAATTGATCTCTTTACAGGTAGAAATGTCCCTGACATAGAATGCTACTTCTCTTCTTTTCCTATTTGGTCTATTTTTCTGAAAAAGATTATATTCCTTTATTGCTACATTCCAATCATGAGACTCATCCCACCAGGTTTCAGTTATTTGGCTTCACTGAAGCTAAATTGTACCTGGTGGCACCATCCATGGAGCCAGTTGTTCATCTCTGGTCTTTTTCTCTCCCTTCCTGGGTCATGTCCTTTGACTGGGAGAAGAGATAAAATGACAACCTTTGCATCAAGATCCTTCAGCTTCCTACCCAGAGATTCATAATCCCTTGTAATCTCTTGGTGTCTTGCAGTGTTTAGTGTATAATTTTATTGCTTTTTGCCAATGACCATTACATAGGTGTCTTGCAGAGTCATTGGTTCCCACATGAACTAAAAGGAAGGGATAACATTCAGTGGGGTTGACCAGTTTTGTTATGATGTATTACATCATGGATCTTTGCCTCAGGGAGACAATACACCACATGAGACATCCGATCAGACCCACAACCACTGCTCTACCACCTCTCCCTCCACCACACACCCCTTTTAGAGATTGGCAGGGGCCAGTCCTTGCACTCAATCTTCCAAGTTTCCTTGCAGATTCTTTCAGGATTTACACTGTTGCTCCTGCTCTTGTCCTTGACATCACTGATAAGGGAGAGAGCTTCTAATCAATTCTGTAGCTCCAGACCTTTATAAGAGGGGTCTTACTCCCTCTGCCAGAACCTTTTCTGCTGCCACCAGGTGGATGTCTTTATTTGTGATTCTGTTTCCATGAATATAGCCCTCCCCCAATTTTTTATTCCCTAATTGAAGCCCCTTTTTGCTAGAGAGGCAAGGCTTTAGGAAAGGAGTAGGCAGCCAATAACTGCAAACCACAGCAGTAATAACTTTTTTTTTAAAAAAAGGTTAACACCTTTGAGAAAAAAAGGCAAAAAGAAACCCCTTTTCTTTTGCTAGATCTCACAATTAGATCCTAAAATCATTTTAAAAATAAAGGTTTGTTTCAGTTTATAGTAAGTCTCAAATGAGCAATAAATGGTTTCCTCTAAGACTATCTGAGAGAGCTAGATGTTGGTTAGTGGTTTTAATGTAAGACTAGGACACTGGGAAACCAGGATTTGAATCCTGGCTCAGCCATGGAAGCCCACTGGGTGATCTCAGGCAAGTCACACTCTCTCAGCCCCAGATGAAGCCAAGGGCAACCTCCCCCCGAACAAACTCTGCCAAGAAAACCCTGAGATAGGTTCTACTTAGGGTTGCTGTAAGTCAGAAATGACTGAAAGCATTCAGCAACAACAAAAGCCTATACAATCACAGCCTCTAAGAAATAAAGGTCTTACATTATCCCTGGTGTTGTCATCTCAGTTCTCGGCAAGCAATTATTTGCAGAAGCCTACTGGCAACCCTGACCTCTCCTTAGAAACCAAGGTGACTAAACTGAGGCTGTCATGCGTTGGACATATCATCAGAAGATATGACTCACCAGAAAAGACAATGATGCTTGGAAAGGTAGATGGCAGTGAGAAAAGAAGAAGACCATAGTACAGACGTAAAGACTCAATCAAGGAAGACATGTCCCTGAATCTGTAAGACCTGAGCAGGGCAGCTGGTGACAGATGACCACTTATCCATAGGGTTAGCATAAGTTGAGACTGACTTGATTGCAGTTAATAACAACTGGCAAGCTTTTCTGCTCAAATTGTTCTCCCACAGATCGAGCCTTGCATTCTATCTGCTTCTGACTCCATTCTTGGGTTACTTCTCATTGGTCTATTTATCTCTCTGCTCTGGCTTCTCTCTTTTTCATTTCTTCCTCCTTCTAATTCTTTTTTCATATCTCTTTCTAGAGCTTCAGCAAAATTTCCACTTCCAGCTCTCACATTCACCCCCTCACCTCCAAGGACTAGCTTACTTATGTGCCTGATTTTGCTTCCAGTTTCTATTCTCTGCACACCCCTTGCATTTTGCAAGAAATTTGGAGAGGTGACATTAACCTTGAATATACCAATGCAAAACAACACAACAGCGCTATTAAACCCATACACATCAATGAAATAACATAGAGTACTATTCCTCTGAGAGCCAACATGATTTAGTGCTTTGAGCATTGGACTACAACCATGGAGACCAGGGTTTGATTGTCTGCTTGGCCATGGAAACCCACTAAGTGACCTTGGTTGTGTCACACACTCTCAACCCCAGAAAACCCTGTTATAGGTTCACCTTATGGTTGCCGTAAGTTGGAAATGACTTGAAGACACATAACAACAGCAAGAGATTATTCCTTCACAGAAGCCTCATTGACTTTGTCAGGCTTACTTCCAGATAGGTATACTGAAGATGGTGCCACAAGTTCCACAGAATACAGCAGTGTGTGTCTCTCTCTCTCTGTGTGATCCTATCTCTATACACTATTACCAGCTAGTATTCTTCCATGATATGGTGTTCCAATAAGTTTGAGAAGAAAACATTTTTTTGAAAAAGACAACAAAAATAAGTAGCAAAGTTGTCCTTTCTAAAATTCAGATGAATATGCACTGGATTGTTTAGCATTAACTGTCCAGATCGAAAAGAGAGAACGCATCAAGCAGAAAGATACCTGGGATTTGCCGCAGAGTGGAGACCTGGCAAGCAGCCTGCCTAAACATCAGCAACTGAGTTTAGACCAGAATTTAGGAAAGTTTGCTAACCCCTTGTGATATCAGAGCACTTTAGCCAACTGGTGAGGTCCCTGTTGACAGGGAAGTTGATGCAGAACTCAACTGTTTGATTCTATGTTCACGAGGGCCTTATTCAGTGGGTAAAAAAAAATCCAGTTTGAGTAAATCAGTGGGAGCATAACTCTGTCAAAACAAATGTTCTCGGTGGTTTTTTGCCTCCTTCCCCCCCTTTTAGTCTTTTCATCTGTCATTTTATTTTGATGGGGTGGTACATCAAGCCATGCTGTCCCACTTATTGCATGTCTGGTTATGAAAAGCACTCAATCACATTTTAAAAATATAATAGCTAAAAGTGGAAGATTGATAGCAACTTGTCTTGTGAGCCTATCAGATGGTCTCCTTCTTAGAACTCCAGTTTGGGTTGTTTGTTTTGTTGGAGGGGGGGAGGCAGCATTCCTTTATTATAGCTTCTCAATCTAGCCTGAAGTTATTTTGCTTGCCAAGAACATGATAAAACAGCAACGCAATCAACCGCTGGCTGACTCAGCAGACTAATAAATAACATTTGCCATTTTTGCTGTAGACTTTTGTTCCTGTCTAAAACTGTTAATGGGGCACAAAGAAATCTGAAAATATCAACTCTGTGGAGTAGCAAAGGTATTTCAGTACCATGGCCAGTTCCATGGACTTTGTGATTTTCCTTAGGGGCTGTTTTTATCTCACTTCCCAGTTTCATTTTTCCTGTGTATCTTTCTGGTTTTCTTTTTGCCACCACCTCAAATGTGAATTTAGAGACTCAGTAAGGGCCAGGATCCTGCATTGTGTTCATGCGAGGTAAATTCACACACACAAGTGCTACACCACCCTCCTGCTGAATGCTGATGCTGTTCAGGCAATTATGTAACTTCTGAGGCACCTGCTTATTGTCTCATTGTGCAATGGGAGACACACAGTGGCTGTTTTTGCAGTCCCAGTCAATCAAATGGTATATAGCTGTGTTACATCCAAGAATGCATGACTGCATGTGCAGCAGTTGCACTTGCGGGAACTCTACTTACACAACACTGAACTGGACATAACTATTATGCAATGGCCAAAAAGGTGCAACCAAATGTGTAAGGAAACTTATCTGTGCATAAAATACCCACAGGGCTCCAGCCCCTGTTGTAAAATCACCATTACAAGTTGAGGTCACCAGTAACCATGTCTTGAAATATTCCTGAAAGGACAGGAGAATTTGGTTGGCATTCTAGAGTTAATCCCAGCTAAAAGAGGCTCTTTGAATCAATGGGATTTACCTACATGTTAGCTCACCTTTTCCCATTTGATTCAATGAGCCTCCTTCAGTTGTGGATAACCAATAGGGTTTAGGGCATTAGTTTCTGGCTACACAGAAGATAGAACTGGAGTCCTGTTCCAGGTCAGAAAGCCTGCAGAAGGTATGCTTAAACTGGCAGGGTACGAGCTAGAGCAGCAATCTAGGTCAGGATACTCCAGAAGAAGAGTCAAAGCCAGGTTATCAAAATCTTGCCAAAAAATAGGTGAGTCAGGCAAGGATGATCCAAAAGCAGAGTCCAAAGCAGTCCAGGCTTCAAATAGGTGGCATCCAACCAAAAAGGAACCAACTCAGAGGCAGAACCACATTCAGTTTTAGGCAGAATGGGGTCCAACAGAGCAGAGGTTAAGGGATCCTGGAAAACAGTGCATTGCTGAGCTCAGCGCAGGCATACTGTATAAAAGATGGCAGAGTATAAATCTCCACCAGCATTCTTCTGCTGGGCTTCCCCCTCCGCATGAGACCCCAACTTAGAGTGCCAAGGTACAGTTCTGCAACTAATCAGTGGATGGTACAGTTAGGAAAGGATCCGAGGCGTGATCTGTCTATGCTTTTGAAGTCAGAAAAGACAGATTGCAAAGACACTAGGACTGTGCTTGGGAAACATTGCCCAAGGAGGTACTGAATACCTTCTTCTGCAACAACCTTGAAAGAACATATGCTTTTTACAGGAGTTTGCACCAGAGTATTTTACCGAAAGGAGGCTAGCGGTTGTCTTCAGCAAGATTTCTTGCTCAGGACAGAGGAGTGTAAAGTTGTGTTCCCTGAGTTCCATCCAAATCACCTCTGCATATTTTTAGCCATAGTATCCTCCTCAAGGGTGTGGCCTTAAAAAGACCATTACCAGTGATGTATTTAAGTCTTTTACTCCAAGTCTCAAGACAAGTCTTAAGTTCTTGAAGATACTTTCAAATCAAGTCTCAAGTCTGGGAGCCCACTTGATACTCCAATCTATATTCCAGAATTTCTGGACAGAGTCAGTTAAAGCCAGTTTTAACAATTTAAGCAGAGTCAGTACTCCAAA
Source organism: Ctenosaura bakeri (assembly GCA_948474755.1). Lineage (NCBI taxonomy): Eukaryota > Metazoa > Chordata > Lepidosauria > Squamata > Iguanidae > Ctenosaura > Ctenosaura bakeri. The sequence goes on from CAOLHI010000857.1 coordinate 14,527, forward strand.
TTCACGATTTTGCCATCTGTAGCTTCTGATGTGGAGAATAGGATTCTTCTTACTCCCTGTTACTGAACTTCCAAATCTTTAGAACGAAGGATCCTTCCTCCTCAAGTCTAACCCATTTGCTATTCCCCTCTGAGAAATGCACCTTGTACTCTGGGGGCAAGTCTTGCCTTTTGCCTTTAGGAGAAGTTTTAGAAGGCTCTTCCGATATGCAGCAGCACAGGCTGCTGAGCAGACCTCAAGCGCACCTCAAGCCCATTGCCTAACCTGTTTGGTGTTCCACTCTGAGAAATTTGCCCGCACTTTGGGCTTTGGAGAGATTGTCATGTGACCAGTAGGCAGAAACAGATAGAAGTGTTGTTCAAAGGGTTCTGGATGAATGTGTTATGTTCCTGAACCAAGGGTAGCAAGTCAATCACTAAAAATATACAAGTCTTGAGTCAAGTTAGTGGAGCATTTATTGCCAAGTCGAGTTCAAGTCGAGTCACTGAAATGACTTAAGTCTGACTTGAATCTGAGTTAGTTGACTCGAGTCAACATCACTGGCCATTACCACTCAAGAAATCCTTTGCAGGTGGGCACTCTATTGGGTAGCCTCTAGCGTAGCCTGTGCTAAAGTTGTCTCAAGCTGGAAAGGGAATTCACTGTCATCATCTGACTCTCTCGCTGTCAGGGTGCAACCCCCTTAGCCACCCTCTCCAAGGCTCAAGGTTCAGCTGGCACAGGTAGATCTTTGATGCTTCTGTCTCTGAGGAGGATTTTTCCAGCAAGGGCATGATGACTTTAACCCACAGAGGTGGTCTCATCCCTTCAGCTGTCTTCTGTCGAAATGTCCTCCTCAGCCCAATTGCTGAAGGGAGAGATGCCCTTCCTCCTTTGCAGCTACCTTTTCCTATACTAGCCAAAAAATTATTAAAGACTGGGAGTGACTTTTGATGATACTCGAGGAAAAAGGTGCATAAAAACATAAAAAATGAACATAAAAATAATAACCACAGATAATTTGCATAACTTTACAGTAGATGATGAAGATACTGCAATAATTAAAGATTTCCCATACTTTGGCTCAATCATAAATCAAAGTAGAGACTGTGATCAGGAAATCAGAAGAAGACTAGGGCTTGGAAGGACAGCTGTGAAGAAACTAGATATGATCCTCAAGTGTAAAAATCTATAGTTAAGTAACAAAGTCAGGAATTATCTACACACGGTATTTTCAGTTTCTACATATGGTTGTGAAAACTAGACAGCGAAGAAAGCTGATGAGTAGACAATCAACTCGTTGGAAATGCTGTGCCAGGGGAGAGTTCTACAAATACCACGGCCTACCAAGAAGACAAACAAATGAGTCTAAAAGGAAATCAAGTCTGCATTCTCACTAGAAGCCAGAATGACTGAACGGAGGCCACTGGACATATCATGATATGATGTCACTCACTGGAAATGACAATGATGCTTGATAAAGTTGAAGGCAGTAGGAAAAGAGAGAGAATGCATTCTATTTGCATGAATTGACTCAGTTCCTTCAGCTGAACAACCAGCCAGTTATAAAGCTTAGTGCTTAATGCTTCCTCAATGCTGCAACATCCCACTTGTCCCTGAAAATGTAACTAATCTTTTTTTTAATGCAAAGCTTTCCTTCTATATCTAACCATAGGAGACCATGCTCCCCAGATCAATTTATCACTTATCCTTTTTATAACATTCTTTGTGCTTACCATCTCTTTTCAGCATAAGAACACTGACTATTTTGCAGCCAAGTTGCTTGTGGAATGCTGTACTTACTAAATCACCTAGGGGCTGTCACGATGTTACAAGATAAGGGCATCGCTTGCCCAGTGGTAGTCAGTGGAATGGCTGATGCCCTATGGTCTGATGTACAAGGGGCATGGACTTGCATTGGGCCATTCCATGATGGACACTGGACTCTGGGTAGGAAGTCCCGGAGCACAACAGGAGTACCCTGTGTGCATCTGAAGTACCCAGTGCATATCAGAAGTGCCTGAGAAACCTTGGAGCATGCTTGCCAATGGCCAAATGTACATCTTCACCATTCACAGATGCTTTATCAGGTGCTGTTGGGTCTGATATCGCTGGCATGGAGAATCTGCTCTACTTTTTAGTCCAAATGTTTGAGGTAGTATCCAAGGTGGTGAAACAGATCCCCAAATAAATTCAATACCATAGAAAGCTGGTTTAGAGTTTGCACTAAACCACAGAAGCAAAGGGGTTGGACTACATGGCTGTCAGGATGCCTTTTTTACTCTATTACATGTATAGGAGAGATCCCACCTGTGTGCTACATCATCAGGATTCCAACCACTGCTTCCTAAGTCTTAATTTTTTTGGAAATACTCTGGGTTGGCCTATACATTATGCTTGTTTCTGGAGAAAACTTCCCTCCTGTGGTGTCAGAAACAAGGTTCCTTGAATACTTGTGTTGATATTCATACTTTTCAATATACTTTAAACTATCCCAAAAGATCTTATTTATAGTCTACAGCAGTGGTTCTTAACCTCTGGTCTGTGGATCCCCAGGGATCTACAGTGTCCTCACAGGAGATCCATGAAGATTTGAAGAAATGTTTACAGTTAAAGGAAGGGAGAGAGGAAGGGAGGGAAGGAGGGAGACAGATGGTCATACACTGGGCTCCAAGATCAGGAGCATTTTGATGGTGATAGACATCATATGCACAAAGTTTCATTACAATATCTCAAACCACTCAAGAGTTATGAAAGCCACTGTTTCATAGAAAAAAAAAAGTAGTCAGCACTTACTACTTCTAAGGTGATGAGATCCTGTAAGTGAATGATGCTGAGTGGCTGAGAGAACGCAGATGACCTTTCTTGCTACTGTGTTTTAAATCTTATGTTAAGCCTTGGTCGTCTGTGGGGAAAAAAAACAGGTATCTAAAGGAGGTCCATGGGAAAGAAAAGGTTAAGAACTTTTGGTCTACGGTATAGATAGATTACCTAGCCTTACCACTTCAACTGACATTTATTTTAAAGGTTTTCATCCATTTTAAGTAAGCTAGATGTACAGTTCAATAGCATAGTCATTAGCTGGAATTTCAGCTGAACACATTTAACCTAAGAAAACTTACTGAAAAAGTTCTCTTTGTAGAGCAAGATGCTTACCCAAGATGGCTGAATGTTTCTAAAGGAACAAGTGAAGCCAGGAATCTGAGAAAACAATAGACATGTAAATGCAGACATAACGGAGGACAGGAACCAGTGAGAAGGAAGAGATATGAAAAGTGGAAAACGTCTACCAAGGATACTCAGAATATGAACTCCTGTAGCTTGAAAAATCTGACTCCATCTCAAGCCAGGTCTAGTCCCCTTTGTGTGGGACTCAGTAAAAAATTGGGGTTTGAACTCCATCAGTGCCTTTATTCTGCCCACTGCAATAGTCTCCTGCCTTCCCCAGAGAAAGAGAGAGAGAGAGAAAGTCCTTTGAGGAAGGAAGCAGCAAAAAGCTGTATGACTCCTGATCAGACAATGATACACACCACAAGGCACTCTCTCAACTCATCATGATGTCTGGAGCACCATCTCCACTGAGGATCAAGGACTCATCATTTTTTTGACTTTAACACCATGATTCATGGCATCATTTCCAGCCACAAAGACATCATCTTGCAGACACTGATAGTGGCGGCTCCGGCATCTAAGGAGTGGTGAATTGGTTCTGAGGTTTAGTGGAAACTCTAAAGCAGCTATCCAAGGTACTGAATCTATTTTGCGATCTGTGCCATCACCTTGGAGAGCACCTCAAACATTTGGACTAAAAAGCAGAGGAGATTTTCCATGCCGCTGACTTCAGATCCAACAGCTACTGCTAACAGGGGAACCTCTCCTGTGTAATAATGACCCCTCCATGTTGCCCATTGCCCCTTCCTCAAGAGAAAGGTCTCTCTTACTTCCCTCTCCTTGTTTGGGGAAACCTGGGAGATTGATAGGAAGGACTTCTTCACTTCCCCTTGCCAACACTGGTAAACCCCCTTGGATTGTTTTTCAAGTGTTTCAACTAAGGCCGATATCTTATTGCCAGTTCCATCAAGAAGAAACCTATTGAAATGATTACTGAAAGGTTAGTGAACACTTAAATGAATCCTATTGACTTAATGGGTCTATTCTTGTTGGGACCAGCAGTTGGATTTAAGCCAAAGTGTTTAACAAGAGTACTCAAGAAAAGATCAAATAGGATGGAGTGGCATGACTCACTGAGAAAACTGTCACTAGCAATAGTGCAGAAATAGTGCCAAGTACAGAAATTGCATTTCCCCCCCGGGCAACAGAACTTCACCCATTGTACTGGCAGGTTACAAAAGTGATTGAAATCCCTACAAGATGTGCTGTTTGAATAAGACTGTCCTATTTCTCCTTAATTCCCCAGGAGTGAAAAATGTGAGACATGTTTCATCAGTCATTGCCAGAATCCTCTTGGTATTCTCCATAACATCTGGCTCTGTTTCTGGAATGTCTTTACCTAGATTTCTGCCCTTACTAGTACTCTGTTATCTTAGACATAGTTCTTCAAGGCCTCGTGGCCTAGAATAAGACTGTAGTTCATAGAATCATAGAATCATAGAACCACAGAGGTGAAAGAGTCCATCTAGTCCAACCCTCTACCATGCAGAAATGTACCATAAAAACATCCCTAAGAGATGGCCATCCAGCTTCTGTCTCAAAAACTTCCAAAGAAGGAGACTCTACCACACTCCCAGGCAGTGTATTCCACTGTTGAACTGCTCTTACTGTCAGGAAGTTCTCCCTAGTGTTTAGATGGAATCTCTTTTCCAGAAGTTTGAATCCATTGCTCCATGTCCTAGTCTCCAGAGCAGCAGAAAAAAGGCTTGCTCCATCCTCCATATGACATCCCTTCAAATATATGAACATAGCTATCATGTTGCCTCTTAATCTTCTCTTTTCCAAGCTAAACATACCCAGCTCCCTAAGCCTCTCTCAGTAAGGCATGGCTTCCAGGCCCTCTACTATTTTGGTTGCTCTCCTCTGGACACATTACAGCTTGTCAATATGAGCTGTGGTGCACAGAATTGGACACGTTATTCCAGGTGGGGTCTGACTGAAGCAGAACAGATTGGTGTTACTTAGACACTATAATCCTGTTGATGAATTCTCTCATCTTTGTAACAATTCAAACTCCAGAAAACAAGGGCCTAAATTCTACTTGTCAGTATCAACTAGAGGAGGCCCATTGAATAAACTGGTGAATGGTTGAGGTAACGTTTAGGTAAATCTCATTGATTCAAAGGGTCTGTTCTAGCTGGGATTAACACTAGGGTTCCAATCAAATCCTCCCGTCCCTGCAGGAAGGTTCTGAGGCATTGTTACTGGTGATCTCACCTTGCAAAGAAGCTTTCTTAATAGGGGCTGGAATCCTGTTGGTGTTTTAGTCACATGTAATTTTCCTTATGCATGCACCTCTACTTGTTTGGCCATTGGGTAACGCCTGTATGTAGTTCATAGCTGTGTAAGCAGATTTTCACAAGCGTAACTGTTGCACATGCAGTTGTGTGTTATTGGGTATTGCATAACAACACTGCCTTCCTTGTACCACTTGATTCATTAGGATTTTGGAAATAGTCATTGTGCATGCCCCCATTGCACAGTGAAACAATAAGCAAACACAGCTGCAGTTACACAACTGGTTGCACTATGCTGGTATTTAGCAGAAGGGTGGTGTTGTGCAGCCAGTACATAACTATGTGATTGTTGATTTATGCTGCATAGGTACAATGTAGGATCTTGGCCATCACGTGCTAATGTCATGCAAGGATAGCTCTGAAATCGCTCAAGACAGGAGGGCTGATAGAGCAGTGTGATAAACAAGGAACTCCATGGTTTAAATCTTTCCTTACTCACAAACTCACTGAATTTCTTCAAACATGCCGCAGTCTTAGCTCCCTGGCTTGCATATTGCGCATAGTCAAACGTGATACATGAGATACACTGTAAATGTCTGGACTTGCACCTAAAATTGCAAAGTAGCCTTATTGTTATTGTAAATTTAGCACTGTCCCATACTGTCCAATATTTCACAAATGAAAACTGGGACATGTGTAGGTGAGCAATATCAGAGGATGGTCAAGATGGCAAACAAAGGCCTTTTCCGCACTTTGATTTAGCGACAGGGCAGAGCGTCCTCCGGCGAGGACATTTGCATTTGGGGGCGAACTGGGTCCGGACTACTTTATGTATGTCCGGACTTCAGCCTGCTCCAGAATGACCAGAACTGGTGGTTCACCGTGCTATTGAAAGACCGCTTAAAAGAGGTCTTTCAATAGCACAGTGCACCCCAGTCTGTCACTGCGCTAATGTGTAGATTTGCAGGCTCGCACCAGCATGAGGCTGCAGATCTTCCGGGGGCAGGCTTTAGGCTGGCAAGCTTCTCCAGTTGGTGGAAAGCCTCCACCAACCGGAAAGCACCATTTTCGTTCCCGGAGAAGTGTGTAGCTGGGCACGCACTGCTCCGGATCAGCCTGGATCAGCGGAGGGAGCACGCCAGGCCAGTAAGTATCAGAACGCCCTGTTTCCCCCCAAAGTGCGAAAAAGCCCAAAATTAATGAGGAAGAACACAGACTAGGAGAAGATACAGCAACTTTTGCCTGACTCTACTGGGAAGGACAAGATTCTAGTCTCTCCTCTCCTCTCACCCGTGCTGAGTTAATTAAGTGCAAATAGCTTTTGTGGTTTGATTTCGTTTTGCAGCAAATGATGCCAGCTGATAACTAAGGAGGAATGGAGATTTTCAAATGGAGGATTGGTATAAAGAAGTGTGGAAAATTGCGATTAATGATAAGTTAACCTGTCGAATTAAGACCAAAAAAGAAATAATGAAGGGGAATGATTTCAAAGCAATATGGAAGATATTTGTGGAAAAGGTTTTAATAAAAGAGGAAGGTGTCATGCCTCCACAAGAAGAATTACAATTCTGGAAGGTGGAATAAGTTGAAACATAATTGGCTCTGGAGGGTGGGTTTACTTTTAGGAATAGTTTGATATGTTTAGTAATGAGATCATATTTAGTAATAGTAATAGATTAAATGTAATGGAAAAGTATAGAGTCAAGAATGAAATTATTATAATAATAATTAGTATAATGAGAATGAGATCTAGATATAGGTAACAAAAGTATATAAGCAGTATGATATAGAATATACTGAATAAGTATATGATTGTAACGGACTTGGAGAGAAATAGCAATGTAAGCTTGTTTTTGTTGAAATTTCATTTTTCCACTGTTATGTGTATCACATGGTGTTTTTTTTTCCTGTGTTTTTCTTTATAATGAATAATTTTTTTTTTAAAAAAAGATAACTAAGGAGGAGAGGAGGAGAGAGAAACTGGAACATTTTAAAAGCTGCTGAAAAGGTGGGAAGACAGAAGATTAATTGGGACTCTGTCTGCAAAATCACAGTCAGAGACTATGCAGTCCATACATGTGGCAGTTCATGGAGAAAATGAGAGGACATATGACTCCCTTTCTATGGGTCTACAACGTAGAAACAGGCACACTGGGGACAGTAAAGGAAATGGAGCGAAGAAGAGACAAGGGGAAAAATGTATGATTTCAACCACATGGACTTAGACTTGATGATGTCAGGATATTGGGACAGTGGGCTGTGAAATCTAAGCTGAAGGAATGACATCATGGTGATTTTTAGCACTGAAAAATCAGTTGTACAAATTGCTTCCTGGTAAACTGGAAAACTAGCAGGGTTCAGTCCTCCTCTTGGCCATGGAAACCCTCTGGGTGACCTTGGGCATGTTACACACTCTCGCCCTCCCAGAAAACCCCATGATAGGTTCACCTTAGGTTCACTGAGCCCTGGTGGCGCAGTGGTTAAATGCAAGTACTGCAAGCCACAAGGTTGTGAGTTCGATCCTGCCTGGCTCCAAGGTTGACTCAGCCTTCCAGCCTTCCGCAGGTTGGTAAAATGAGTACCCAGCTTGTTGGGGGCATGTATAGAAATGTTTCGAAATGCATGCTATTTGTAAGTTGTTCGCCGCCTCGATCCATATGGAGAGGCGGGATACAAATAAATAAATAAATAAATAAATAAATAAATAAATAAATAATCATATGTGGGAAATGACTTGAAGGCGCAAAACAACAACAACAACAGACAGACAGACACTAAACTAAGTGCTTAAAGAAAATTTTCATTTTCTGGGTGGAAGACAATCCATGTGTTTAATTCGTTGATGAACATGCAGAGAGCAGTCTTGCAAAGTTTACAAACAATATGCCGTACACAGAAAATAACCAGTGAAAAAGCTCCCTCCTCTCCTTTTCATCTTTCCAAAATATCTTTCAACTCCTGCATGCTGCCTCTTACGGAGACCTTTGGTTTGAATGCTGAGGAATGATGTCACCCTTCCTGCCACATGCCAGCGCTACAGAATGAAGAGGAAAGAAAAAAAAAACAGGGAAAAATGATACAGGGTTATAAAAATAGAACAGGAGAGACAATTCAGGCTGGACCAGATGCTCAAAATTGCCACTACCTAGGCTGGTTTGATATCAGTACATGGCATCAAGAAAAAGAATGAGAAATGCAAGTCCTAACTGGGTCGAAGAGCCTGCAGTCTTAAAGCTAGTAATGAACGAGATATCTGAACACTGGGGAGGAAGGGCTGCTTAGTGCTGGTCTCAGTTCTGTTCATCCATAAACAGATGAAGAAGCATTGTAAGGACACCTTGCTGTTCCTCTCTTCATCTCTGTTATTATTGCTTTTGAATCTCAGAGCTGTTTCATGCCAAAAATGCCTGGTGATCACTGCAGGACCTAATGGCTGTTGGCATTTGTGAGTGAGCTAATGCCCCTCACTTGCTATGTAGAGGGTTTCAATTGTCACCCTGTTTAGGACGCACTGCTTTCTCCTTCTTTGTCCCCTTCTTTGGAGGTTTTTAAACAGAGGCTGGATGGCCGTATGTGGGGAGTCCTTTGCTTGTGTAGTCCTGCACGGCAGAGGGTTGGACTGGATGGCCCTTGTGGTCTCTTCCAGCTCTATGACTCTATGAACTCTTTCATTGGGCTTTCTTGGCAAGATTTACTCAGAGGAAGTTTCCCATTGCCTTCCTGTGAGGCTGAGAGTGTGACTTGCCCAGGGTTACCCACAGCTGATTGTGGGTATTTGAACTCTGGTCTCCCAGAGTTCTAGTCCAAGGCCATTTCCTCACTAAACTGTTATAATGCTATTATTACACTTTCAACATCCTATGGAATCCTGGGCCTTGAGGTCCCTCCCTAAACTGCAAACCCTAGGATTCCATAGGATGTTGAAAGTGGAATAATAGCACCATAACTGTCTAGTGCAGAAATGGCCCAACTCCAAAGCTGCACCGCTACACTGGTTCTCCTGACAGTAAAATGACCTGCTGGTGTGAGGAGCTGAAAGCCCACAGTCTAAATCTATGATTAACCAATTCTGGTGATTGACTGATCAATGCATTTAGCTCTAGGGAATATGAAAAGAATCTGCGCTGAGCTTTGAAGTCTAAAAGAGCAGAACAAGGGGGAGAGAGATGTCAAATCTTGGCATGTATTTTTTTTTCTTTACCAGGGAAAGAGAGAGCGCTTGTTTCTAGAATGGAACATGCTGTGCCATATCACATTGGGCTATGTGGAGCTGCCCTGGTAGCTTCTGGGCATTGCTTCTGGGACATGCTTCATTCCAGCAGTCAACATCCTCTCCCAAGGGAAAAAAATAAAAATAAAATAAAGAAAAGTATGTGTGGGTAATCACTCAGGGGGACATTTTCATTCCAGGCTGCTGCCCGCAGGTTGCATTCTCGGGCCTGAGCTCTATTTTTAGCACAGTTCCTTCATTGCTATTGATCCCAGTCACCCTTTGTTAATTAGATACACACCATGCACGCAGCATTTGCAACTCATTTATCAATTCTCCGCAGCACCTCCATCCCTTGAGATGTAATTTCAAGACCTCCTTGAGACCAGCTATCGATCGGCCCCACAACTTTACTCTGGGTTGCAAGCTATTTATAGAACAGTATCACGGAGCTCCCTCCTCTTTTCCCCATAGGGGATCAGAAATGGCCAACATAAATCAGGTTGTGGGGTTTTGAAAAGTGGGAAAGGAGAGATGCTTTGATTATAGAGGCAAAGAGCAAGGAGGTTCATTTTTTAGTTGTTGCAAAACCTTAGCGTATGGGAATATGGTGAGGGAAACAGCAGGGTTGAGTGGATTGTTTGAACAGAAGTCTTATAGGAAAATAGGGAAATGTCCTTGGAATGAGTCAGATTTGTGGTTCATTGAGCTTAGAAGATTTCTCCAAGCTGGCACATTCCAGATATGTTGGGTTATAGCTCCCACCATCCCCAGGCAGCATGGTCTGGGAAGGCTGGATGACTCCAAATTGCCACAGCTCTAGGGTCTCAGGCAGGAGCTTTTCTGGCTGGACATAGAGATACTTGGGACTGACCTTTAGACCTCTGACATGCCAAGCATGTGTCTTATCACCAAGCTTTTGCTCCTTGATTGCCAAGTGAATCCAGGGCAAAGATCCCCACAGGGTTGGTATCTTTCACATTTGTAAGTTTCCATATGGAGGCCACAGTTCAGTTCAAGGTTACAGAAGTGGAGTTGCACATGGGATACCATTGCACAAAGACAGATGTTACATATGGATGATAATGCATATTAAACATGAAAGTGCATTGTGTGAGCATACATGTGTGTGTTTGTACATTGGGTTGTGCATATTTGATGTCTTGGTTGTGCTCCACAATATTGTTGTTCAGATGTCAAATTCTTATAGGCAATTATCTGGCCATTGCTTTTTGAAATGTGTATATAGATGTCTTGTTACTGTTGTAGAGTTTTTTTTTGTTTTTTATTTTGCATTATTCTTTCTTGTTTCTTGGATCCTTGGCATAACTTATGCCCTTTTAAATAAATGGGAGGATCTTGTGTGGGATGAAAAACAGGAGAGGTAAATGTCATTTTGAATTCTTTGAATTCTTTCCTAATCCAAACACTGTTCTTAGTTTTCTTTAATATCTGATCAACATATCTTCCTGATTAGACTACTACAGTGTACTCTGTGTGGGGGTGCCCTTGAAGACAAATTGGAAGCTGCAGTTAGTGCAAAACAAAAGAGCATAATTTTTGACAGGAACTTCACATAAAAACCCTCTAACAGCAGTCTTCATGGAGTTGCACCAGCTGCCAATATGTCTCTGATCTGAATTCGATGCACTGATGATGACTTTTCAAGCCTTAAATGACTTGGAAATTCAATTCTTCAAGAGAAGCCTCTCCCCTATATATAATTGCTTAAAGACTGAGTTCTACTGGACAGTTCCTCCTCTGTGTGCCACAAATGAGAGCAAGACACTGTGGGATTATTTATTTAATATACTTTTATATTAATTATTTCATATACTTTTTGTCAGTTTAATAGATCTTACTGTTTTGAATTGTTTTAAACTGTTTAAATTGATTTTATTATATGCTGCCCTGAGAGGCTAAGGTCCAGAGTAAGAAGTAAATAATTTAAAGTAAAATAAAATAAATAAAAATATGCATCAAGGGCTTTATTCAATAATGAAGAAGAGGAAAATACACACACACACACACACACACATACATATAAATAAAATCCCTGGACTGAAATGATGCCTGAGTATATAGAAGTGTATGGGTGGTGGTGGTGGCGTCCAGCACTGAGTTTGATGGCAATTTTTTCTTTCTACAGCAGAGGAAGGATAATGAAGAACTGCAAACTATGTCCAAGAGAAACTCTATCGATTAAAAGTGTTATTTTACCAGTGTTTCTGTAAACCAGACAAAACCTGAAAGAGGAGCAGGGGAAAAGGAAAGACCACAGTGTTTAATTTGCAAGTGTATATCAGTAAGACAGTGAGTTGTAATTATTTCCCCATGAGTTATGACAAGCCTCCCTTTTCTGTCTAAGAAAACTCATATTTGGAATTTTAACTTTTTGACTTGAAATTGGGTCCTGCAGCTCAGATGGGACAGACTGATGTGTCCACCATGATTTCCTGATGAGTTATAGCAGGCCCCGTTTACTTCCGGTGAGCTCCCCTCCTGGTTTGGAATTTTGTCTTGGATCTTGACAATGCCACTCGGGTGAGTGTTCTTACACTCCATCAGGTTTTGGGAAGTCAGTGTCCCAACATTGTCTGCTTCATGTCTGCTTCAAACAAATGCATGTGGAAATATTTTCTTATTTTTACGGATAGCTTCCAATACACATTTGCTCTTTTCCAAGTCTCTCAGTGATGAAGTGAAATTCTGTGTAACCGTGTTTTGATCATAAAATACACCATGTAACAGGAGTACCTTGGAATACTGCTACAACTTATTCCAGCTGCCGCCAATCCTTGTTTGAATTCATTAAGTGTTTAGTGTCTTTATTATTTACTATTACAGTTATGTCTCACCTTTATCTTCATCTTCATTATACTGCTCATTTCTTGAGTCATTCTCCCATGAAATCTTGTCCACCCTCAACAGCCTGAGAAATTCTAATAAAGAGAAACATTTTTTTAAAAAAGTATTGTGCCTTCTGGAGTATCTTATGTTAGTTTGCTACCCTGGCCTCTGGGGGACTTGGGGAGGACACCTTGATTTGCTCTAAGTTATAAAGGTTGGGGGAAATGAACAGAGCACTGGCATTAGCAAAACGAGGGGCAGGGTAACCCAGTAGGATCTTTTACCCAGCTTTATGGGGTCAAGCCAAGCAAAAAGCCAGACAAATGTATCAATAAATGAATTTTATTAAATGAATATATTCTCACACACCAACACACTCACTCACTCATGCACACAAGGCCTATTGAGAAAGAAAAGAGGTGAAAATCGATAGGGGATATAGTGGAGAGGGTGTAGAGGTGGTGATACTGCACCTATCCTGAAGTCTTTGGTCTGGGAAGTGGCAAGAAGAACAGAGCTCAGCTGAGGGGATCACTCAATTAACAGAGTGCTGGTCTGCTAGCATGGCGGGGAGTTCTCCAAAGAGACCCTCAAAAACTAGGACTGCTTATAGGGCAGAACGTACCTCAAGGGCAGGCCCTCTCCTGGGAAGAACAATGGCCAAACCAAAGGAAGAACTGCCAGACAATGCCAACTTGGTAGTTTGCGTGATTGGTTTATGCAGATAGACCTTGTCATGTAGAACTTTTTCTAAAGTCAGAGTTACTCAACCCGGGAAAAACACGCTAATCCCCTCAAGTTGGCTGAAAGCCTTTTGTCTGCATGGACGTGCTTTGCCTGGGGTCTCCTAGGGGGACATGACTGAAGGCTTTCCTGGCCTGACCTATTTTTCGGCGTTTGACCTTTTTGTCCATGCACCCATTCCGGCAACCTCTCTGGCATGGGGGGTATATTTGATATCAAAATTATAGTCCCCGGGATGGGGTATGCCAGTGGGGTAACAACTTGGCAGAACTTTGTTATAGAAGGAGACACAACAGTACAAGAGTTGCTTAGTATATTTTGGAAAATGAGACTGCTGTTAGGAGACAACCAGATCTGTATGTTTATGTTCTAAAATGGAACCTTCTTGACTCCCTGGCCTAGGAGGGTAAGAGTTAGCTGAAAATGCCTTTGGTTAAATCTGTTAGCTAGCACTCATGCTAAACTATATTTTCTACCATCACCAAACTTACTAGATCTTTATTAAACTACTGAGACACATAGCAGCATATGGTTACTATTTCATGCCAATTAAATATTTTGCCAATTAAACCATATCATGTATACAACCTGGTAATGGCTAAGGCATAGTGGAGAGAGCAGGTACTCTGGTTCCAAACCAGGTCAGTGAAAGGAGAGGGAAAGGGGGTGGGTCGGCATGGTAACCCTATACTTTCTCTCTCTCACCCATCTCTTTTCTTGGGGGGTGTGTGTGGGAGGCACCAGGAGAGGATTTGTGGTGCTGAGAAATCAGGTTCTCAGCTGTCTTTAGAGGGCAGGTGGTGGTGATGGTGGTGGAGGAGGAAAAGTAAGAGAAAGAGGAGGGGGACCAGAGATGTGTTTTTAAAGGGCCGTGCGGCCTGATTGCAGCTGTCTAAGAGAATGTTCCCCTGGAAAAGAAGTACTTAAGGTGGGGGGTTAGGAATTGGAGAAACTCACAAATAATCAAATCTGTGAAAGGGAAACCTGGAAGTATGGAGGACTAACTGTAGTTTTAGGCCATTTCCGCACTAGACCGTTATAGCACTATTATTCCACTTGCAATATCCTATGGAATCCTGGGGTTTGCAGTTTAGGGAGGGGCCTCAGGGCCCCTCCCTAAACTGCAAACCCCAGGATTCCATAGGATGTTGAAAGTGGAATAATAGCGCTATAACTGTCTAGTGTGGAAATAGAGTCAAAGACAGAGTTATGATTATATATTACATGCAACCATGCAAAAGAAAGTCAGAAGCCTCTTTTACATGCAAAAGAAAGTCAGAAGCCTCTTTTTATCTATATTTCTTCTTTCTTTCTTTCTTTCTTTCTTTCTTTCTTTCTTTCTTTCTTTCTTTCTTTCTTTCTTTCTTTCTTCTCTTTAAAATAACTGTAATTTTTCTTGTATTTTGAAAAATGCTTAATAAAAATTACACACACACACACACACATGAGAGACACTCCACTCCATAAGGTAGTATAACTCTCAGCCAGTGGCTCTGCAGTTGGTAAATAATAAGTTACAAGCAGGGAAAGGAAATGCCACCTTTGGGGCAGAGGGTGATCAGCTTAGCACTTCTTTCTTTGCTATCAGAGATAAAGTAATAATCCCTCTCTGGTGAACTTTTATCAACCAAGCAATGCAGCACCCTGAGACTGTGCAAGACTGAAGTACACAATCTAAAGCAAGCCTTGAGAGTCTTTCACTTCTGAGATCTTTTAAAAGAGATCCCAAATTCAAATGCAGCTGGTTCTGGAGGTGGGGTCTTCTTGAAGCATCAACCAAGGCTCTGTCTGCCTTCTCTGTTTGGAGGCTCTTGGTGAAATCATGGCCTAGTATAGGTCTTGCTCCTTTTAAGCCCAAATCACTCTTTCAGACTCCCCAGAATCCCCACTTTTGGCCAGGAAATTTTGGCCATTTCCGCAACTATGCTCTTATTGTTCTATTATTCCACTTTCAACACCCTATGGAATCCTGGGTTTTGCAATTTAGAGAGGGACATTTAGAATTCTCAGCCAGAGATCTCCTTGGGCTCAATGAACCACAAACCCCAGAGTTCCACAGGATGTTGAAAGTGGAATAATAGCACTATAACAGTGTAGCGTGGAAATAGCCATCATTATTTCAATCTCTTTCTCAACTCTTGGCTCTTGGTTAGCTTGTTCTCCTTACTTTGCCCTGTTCCACCCAGAAGTGCCAATGCTCCTGAGCTTCTCACCATAAAGTTAAACAGGACCAAGGAAAGGTAGCTTTTGACATGTCTAAAACACAAATCTATCTTTTGGGGAGTTCTTTCCCTACACATTGCAACTTCCCAAAACTGACTCCTCTTTCTCTGGTGTGTGTATGTGTGTTTGAGTGTTAGAGAAAGCATCATAGTATCGTTATTTCTGAACCTCTTGCTCTCATCTCACCCTCCTTTGATCAACCCCCAAAGCTTCACATTGCTTAATTCCAAAGCCTTGCAGATTTGCTCATTTGATTTATTATTTCCCCATCTTAAAGTAACTGTGCTTCATTAGGTACTTGTTTGTATTTTTGCATGTTCTCTTTGCCATTTATGGAGCTCTACTATAACAATTGGTGTTCCCCAATGCAGTTATTATGTATCTTGATTGCTGTGTGTTCAATAAAAATTCACCTTTCCGAGAGCTCTGTATGATGATGGTTTATCAAATCTAATTTGGCTCAGATGTGTTATTGCCAAGATACCTTGTGTACTCAGAATAGGTATGAATTCATTCACGTGCTTTGCGGGCATACCTGGCAACGTCAGAATGTAGGATTTTGGTGTTCCCAGTCCCTCTCTGCATGTGTCATTTTCACAACTGGGATGGGTGCCAGCCCACAGGGGTGTGTGATCGCAATTAGCCCATAAGTATTATTTGTTTATGCCTTTAAGCCTCGTCTGGCTTAGATCCAGGCTATCTGACCAATCATACCTTCTGATATGAGCTTGCCCAGACACTGAGATCCACAAGGATGACTCTTCTTTCGGTCAACCTACCTTCACAGGTACATTTGGTGGGAACATAAGAGAGGGCCTTCTCAGTGGCTGCCCTTAGACTTTGGAACTAGAATGGCCCCATCCTTGTTGTCCTTCTGGCAGCAGGCAAAGATTTATTTTTTATTCAGTCAGGCTTTTAGCAAAGGGCTGTAAGTATTGTATTGTTTTAAATATGTTCTGTAGCTTTAAAATCTTTTTAGAATACATATTTTTGATATGGTTACAGTTTAATTAGGTTTTAAGGCTGACTCTGTGTATGTTTTAACTGTAATCTTTTAAGTGTGTAAACTATTCTGAGTCCTAATACTGGGGAAAGAAGAAGGAGGAAGAGGAGGAAGAGGAGATGAAAACAACAACAATAATAACAACAACAACAACAACAACAATTTACATACAGTAGTAATTTACATACACAATGTTCCAATTCATGAATGCGCAATGGTCATATAATTTCATAAGTATAAAGTTATGCTTATCCTCTTTTTTAAAAAAATACTTTTTATTAATCTATCTATCTATATATAAAATACAATTCTATACATCATTTGTATCTCATTGATATATTCTCGATTTTCTTCCAATCCTTGCTAGAACCCATTATTATTGACATTGTATTTGTACTGCACACAATAATCATCAAATTAATTGTTCGTTTCTGCAAAACATCTAGTCCATCTATTATTTTAGTTTGATTATTTCGAGCCTTCTATGCATCGTTGATAAAATCCAAATATGTTTTTAAAACTTTTGCAAAATCATATATGTTCCATTACTCTCCTCCACTAAAATGTATTCTTTCAAGTTTGTTACCCCGTTTCCCTGATTCTATCTTACTAAACAGAAAAGTTATGCTTATCCTTTTGACGTAGAATCTCAGGGTGAATTTCTAGTATTTCAGGCCTAAGCTATTGTTGTTTGGATGCTATTACAGCTTCTAAACTTATGAGCATTCTTAAGCTGTTGGCTTGTCATTGCCTCAGTAAACCTTCCTCTCTGCCTCTTGATGCAGAAATTCATTGCTTGATACAAGATATCAGTTCTGTTTTTGCTAAACTGAATATCATACATCTTTAGCCTACTATTCTTAGTTCATGATATTCTTGGAAGACCCCTTCCCATCACATGCCTCTGGCTCTGATCAAAGTGTTTCTTTTTGGTCCATCGTCAATGGCTGTCTGGTATTTGAAATCCACTGCACTGTCTATATTCTGCATTTCTCAGAGCAATGAGTGAGTCTTGTTTCCACGCTGCCTTTATTTCTCAAAGAGGGAATGTACAGAAGTATTAAGCTGGTACAATATCACCTACAATTAACTGGCAGGGGGAAAAGTCCCCTTTGAGCCACTTCTCCTTTGTTCTGTTCCCCAGCTTCACAGCAGTGGGTTTACTGAACACATCTATTAAGTGGTGCACTAATTGCATGACCACCCCAAAACTTCAGACTCTGCTTATATAAAAAGGAAGAAAATAGTAAGGTGGGAAACATACTTGATTTGCCAGGGAGAACTTGAAAAGGAGAACAAAATTATGTGCAGAGAAAAGGTCGGGGGAAGGACAGAACCTATGAGCCAGCGTTAACTCCAGATCTCAGGGGGCTTTGGTATACCTTTTCATAGACTTCTTTGTATTTCAATGCTTCCCATCCTTTGGGAGGCAGAAAGAGGCAGCTGCCTCCACCTTGTTCATTTTCGCTGCCATGACCCAGAGGGACCCTATATTGCTGTGTGGGTAGCTAAAAACACTGGTCACAGTGCTGGTGGTGTCTTTTTGTTGATTGCTCTTAGCTTTGACCCTATGAAAAAGCTTTGACCCTATGAAAAAGCTTTGACCCTATGAAAAAGAGACCTTAAAGGCCTCTCCCTAAACTACAAACCCCAGGATTCCATAAGATGTTGAAAGTGAAATAATAGCACTATAATAGGCTAGTGCGGAAATGGCCACTGTGTCAACAACAGTTCTGCTCAGTTCTTGCAAACTAAGCGTTGCAACTTCTTTGACTGAGTCTATCTGTAATGTGGTCTTCCTCTTTTCCTACTGCCTTCTACCTTACCAAGCATCACTGACTTTTCTAATGAGTGACGTCTTCTCAGGATATGTCCAAAGTACATCAGTCTGAGCTTAGTTACCTTGGCTTCTAGGTTCAAGCTTGATTTCCTCTAAGACCCATTTCTTTGTCTTTTTAGCACCCCATGGTATCCACAGGACTCTTCTCCAGCACCACATTGCTGTTGGGCATTTTTGTCTGAATGAGAAGGTTCTCATTCAGCTCAAGGTTGCAGAAGTAGAGTTGCACATGTAGTGCTGTTTTGCTTGTGGGTATACATTGACTTGTGCATTGGGCACATGTAGCTGCACATTTGGTGGAGTGATCAGTTTTGCAACATTGCTATTCAATTCATCGGCTGTGCAGCACAAACAATGCGTATCTTCACCATGGAGAGGTTACCCTATGCAACCCTGATATAAGATCTTGACTTCTGATTTCTTGCATGGTCTGGAAAAGGCAGAGTTCAATCAATCAGTCCATTACGCTATTTATATTCCATCTGTTCCCCAGAAGTGTGACTCAAGATACCTAATTAGATAAAGAGAAATATAAATTAAAATGAAGTGGAAGACATACAAAAAGTTATGATTAAAATAACATTAAACTACCTTTGAATTAAAAGTAGAGGACTTTTATTTAAAAGTACAGATTAAAAATGTTCAGCTCTAAAACAGGAAGCCCCTTACACACACACACACACACCCCTTCCAAACACTAGCTGAAATGGAAGGGTTTTCACCTGAAGATAGGACAGCAAAGATCATAGGACAGCAAACATCGGGCCAGGCTAGTCTCCTTAGGAAGGAGCTCCAGAATGTGGGAGCTATAATGGAAAACTTCCTCTCCCACATTCCCACCAATTATATTCATAAAGGTAGTGGGACTGAGAGAACAGTCTTCCTTGATATTCTTAGATTTTGGGCAGGCTAATATGGGAACATGCTGTTTTTCAGATAGCCTGGATCCGAGCTGTATAAGGGTTTTATGGATCATGAACTAGCACTTTGAATTGTGCCTGAATTGTAGCTGAGCTGTTGTAACAAGGGAGTTGTGTGTTTCCCATAACCTGCAGTGTTTTGGGCCTCTACAGTTGCCCAAGGATGCTGCTGCTTTACAACAGCTCTGAGATGAGTAGAGGCTCTCTTAAATATAGGTAGTCCTGTATCAGCTTCTAAACCATACTGGATTCCTACATCTGGTACAAACTGTTCAGTGCAAAACAGGAAATCATTCATCATGCAGCTTGGATGCTGCAATTCTATGGGGGTAACTGCTCCGAGAGAGCTTCCTGTAACTTCTGAAGAGGAGTAACATGCAGCTACCTCTGAGCAATCCTGCCACATCTCTCTAAGCTTGAGATAACTGAACAAGTTTTCCCAGAGCAGTGAATCTTAGAGGGATATAGTCAGTATTCCCCTTAATGGTTGTCCAATCGTTTATCTCATGGCACACATTTGGGACTGTTACTCTTAGAAAAACTTCTTGGGTTTCAATGGTCTGATACCTTTAATCCTATGTCCTGATTATGGCTAAGATCCTGTCCAGCATTTGCTTAGCATAAATATTTGCACATGTAATTGCTCTTGCACTCTTGAACAGTGTTGTGCAGTGGTTGTACAAGAGGAACCTCTGACCACTGCTCTGTGTGATTCAAGCACTTACTTTTTTAGGGACACATCTTAGTTATAATTTCTACACACACACACACACACAGACACACACAGCAGAAGTGTTTCGTGGAATTACAATGGAGAAAGAGAAATGGTTTCCAATTGGCAAAGAGGTCAAGCAAGGTGGTATTTTATCAGCCTATCTGATATGCTGAACAAGTACAAGGAAGAAAGAAGGATGCATGACAACTGGAGGAAGGAACATCAATAATTTAAGATATGCAGTGACTCTATACTACTAGCAGAAAGCAGCAAAGACTTGGGATGATTACTGAAGAAAGCCAAGGAAGAAAGTGCAAAGGCAGGTTTGCAACTGACCATTAAGAAAACAAAACTAATGATCACAGATAATTTAAAGATTTTCCACACCTTGGGCCCATCATTAAAGATTTTCCACACCTTTGCACAGTCATTAATCAGAAAGGAGATTGCAGTGAAGAAATCAGAAGAAGAAATCAGAAGAGGACTTGGAAGGACAGCTATGAAAAAACTAGACAAGATCCTCAAGTGTAAAGATATACCATTGAATATATCAGTTAGGATGGTCCGTGGCATTGCATTTCCTCTTTCTGTGTATGATTGTGAAAATGTACAATGAAGAAAGCTGATGGGAAGAAAATCAACCCCTTTGAAATATGGTCCTGGAGAAGAGTTCTCCAGAGTGATGTAGACTCGAGTTTATAGACTTGGACTCAAGTTGGACTTAAGTCACTTCAGTGACTTGACTCGGACTTCACTTGGCCATAAATGATGCACTGGCTCAACTTGAAACTTGTATATTTTTAATGACTGGCTTGATGCCCTTGGTTCAGTAACATAACATGTTCATCCCAAAACCGTATGACTTTGAACAACGCCTCCATCTCTTTTTGTCAACTAGTCACATGACAATTTCTCTCAAGCCGAAAGTGTGGGTGTATTTCTCAGAGAGGAACAGCAAACAGGTTAGGCAATGGGCTTGAGGCAGGCTTGAGGTCTGCTCAGCAGTCTGGCCCCACTGCATATCGAAGGAGCCTTCTAAAACATTTCTTAAGAGCAGAAGACAAGACTCACCCCCAGAGTGCAGGGTGCATTTCTCAGAGGGGAACAGCAAATGTGGTAAGCAATGGGCCTGAGGAAGGAGGATTCTTCTTTTTAAAACTTTTGAATCTTCAGTAATGGGGAGTAAGATAGGATCCTATTCTCCACTTCTGAAGCTGCAGATGGCAAAATTGCAAATGTGGAGAGCCAACTCCGCTTAAATTGTTAAAACTGAATTTATTTCACTGTATCTATTAATTCTGAAATTTTGGTTGGGGTATAAAGTGGGCTTTTAGACTTGAGACTTGACTTGAAAGTATCTTCAAGGACTTGAGACTTGACTTGAGACTTGAAGGTAGAGATTTGAGACTTGGAGTAAAAGACTTTAACACATCACTGGTTCTCCAGATACCATAGACTGCTAAATAAAGAAACAAATAAATGGGCCCAAGAACAAATCGAGCTTGAAGCCAAGATGATTAAACTGAGACTGTCGTACTTTGGACCTATCATAGGAAGACTAACTAGACTAGACAATAATGCTTGGCAAGGTAGAAGGCAGTAGGAAAAGAGGAACATCACATTACAGATGGATAGACTCAAGAAAGCCACAGTCCTTGTGTCACTATATTCAAGAGTAGTGAGAGAGAGGTTTCATGTTGGTGAGCTTTTGTTTGAATTTTATCCCCTCCCCTCACTTTCTTTCTTTTCTTTGGAAAGAAAAATTAGCAGATTTCATCACCAGTGTAATGGAAAGAACTTGGGATCATTCTCCATGCTGGGAATAGCTGTACTTATTGAATATGACCAGTGCAGGTGGCCAAAAACCTTGTTCAGGTTTTTAATAAGAGTTTACATACACCTTCATAAACAGCAGAGAAATTACTTGAAATTTTAAAAATGCTTAAATGTGGGAAACAGTGAAACTAACAGATTTATTCATCAACAGCTACGTAAATAAAATGTCTGCACATCCAGGTTCCTCATGACACAGATCTACAGAACAGGACAGCAGTCAGTCCTGAATTCCTGAGAAATCAGGGGACATGAATTTGTAAACCACTGCCAGCCATATTCACATGGTACATTTTAAAGTGCTGCCTTAATTTTTTTTTAAAGAGCTGATTCTTTAAAAATTGAATTTATTTTGGGCGTTTCTGTGATGGAGCTAAGATCTCTATTCTCCAGGCTGTTTTTCCAGCTCCTTCTTACTCACTCTGTGTGCGATATTATTGACAGACACCCTGTTTTATAAAAATATGAGAAATATTAAGCCCTAAAAACAGTCAATCAATCAGTCAATCAAAATGTTGGATTGCACCCAAGCTTTCTTGCACCATGTCAGCATACCCAGTGAAGTGAATGGGAAAAAAATTAGTTGATCTCAGCGATAGTCTTATGTATATCCACTCAAACTGAAGTTCCATTGAGTTCATTGGGCTTACACCTAAGTAAGTAGTTTCAGGAGGATTGAAGTTTAAGGTTTCCATTCTGTACACCCATGGGGACATGGAAAACTCTCTTATGAGATCACTGGTCCATCTAGCTCAGTGTTGTCTACATTTGCCTTCCCCCAACCAGGAATCCTCCAGATGTTATTGGACTATGGTGTACATCTGCTTTGCCATTTTGTCTGGGAATGATGGAGTTGTGGTCCCATTCATCTGCGGGGCACTAAATTGGGAGAGGTTGGTGACTGGCGGTGGACTTTGAGGTGCAGATGAACATCTTCCCCAAGCCTCAACTGGAGATGCCTAGGGCTTTCTTCATGTGTGCTACTGATTTATGGCCCTTTCTCCACTCAACAGGGATTAGTGGTGAACAGACATATCCAGAGTTCCCCTGCTGGCATGACTTTCATGGTCTACAGCCAACCCACAAAGAACTTGGAAGGGCTGAGAGTTTGCACAAAAATCTAGCTGATGAGTCTTTGCCTGTCATCTTCTCCTCAGGCCAAGGGAAGATCCAGTCCCTGACCTGGGGCAAGGCAATCTTCTGTTCAAGGTGCAGAGGCCAGAAGCCAAAAGTGCAAGGTCCTTCTTTAGAGCATCATTCAGAGGACACTGGCCACCTTAAAAGTAGCCAAGCTGCATCTCCAGGGCTTCTGAATTCAGGGCATCATCATTTGTAAAGGGAGGGAGAAAAAAGGGATACCTTCAAAAGGCATAAAGGGGCCACGCCTTGGAAAGGAGGAAGAAAGGGGCTCTCTCTCTCCCTCGCTCCCATATCCACCCCGGGTCTGGCTTTGCGCATCTCCCAGCGGACTTTCCCTTTCAACAATTAGAAGCTCATTTAAAGAGGGAGAGCTGAATGGGCGTGGCTAGGGCGACGGGTGGGTGGGGTCAGAGGCTTGAGAGAGTGAGTGAGTGAGTGAGATCGTGGACGACAAGAGAGCCGCTCGGGAAGACGGCAGACGACGAGTCCAGCTTTTTCCAGACAAGGTGGGTGGCTGACAGAAGGGATTTCTCCCCCCCTCTCTCTCTCTCTCGCTCTCTCTGTCTCTCTCGTGCTGCTGGGCATGGATCCGAGCCGAGGAGACCGGCATGCGCGATGCTCAAAGGCATCAGAGACCCAACACGCACCCACCCGGGTAAGGCTTTTGCTTTCCCAAGCCCACCTCAACTCTCCATCTGGAGCATCCCCACCGCCTGCTGCGCCCCGCATTGCTTGGCTCAAGCAGAGGAGGGGGCTGAGAGGGGAGGGGAGGTGGCTCACAACCCCCCTTCCCTTCTAGTGGCGTTAAGCCTTTAGGACTCGGCGGGGCTGCTTTGTCGTCGACGCTTCTGTTTTAGGTAGAATAGGACACACAGACACACCGTCCCTCCCCTGAAAGAGAAGTCCTCGTCACCTCTAGAATCCCCCCTACTTTTTTTTTTTGTTTCTTCAGGGGGAGTGAGGAAAAGGAGGGTGTGAAGCCAAAGGGACCCCCCTCCCTCTCTTCTCCCCCAACCCCTCCCTCTTTTCCAATCCTAATTGTTTGCTTGTTTGTCCTCCCCTTCACAGTAGGGAGAAGATCTTCTGTTCCCGTTTCTTGCCTCGGGCTCCAGACGAGTCCATATTCTGGTGTCTGCCGACAAGAGCGAAGAAAGAGAGCTCCCTCCCCGGTCGTTTGCTGCCCAGGCGGTCCCCGCGCGATCGGGTGATTCCTTGCACCCCCGGCAGCCTCTCTCTCTCCCTTCCACACCCCGCTTTTATTCAGGTCTTCTCTTGCAAGCCGCAGATTAAGGGGAAATAGATCCAGGCTTACTCACGCACGCACACCTGTCTCCACGGATGCCAAAAGCCTGCGCTTTTTTTCCCCCCAGCAAGCCTCGAAAGTCTGACTATGAGACCCCTGAATGTCCCCAAAGTGACGCCCCAGGCTCTCTCCTTCCTACCCCGGTTGGGCTTCCAAGCGTTCCTCTCCAGCATCGTTGCCTTTCTTGAACACAACTGCCTCTTCAGGAAAGAGGCTGGGCATTTTCTTCTTCCCTTCCTTCGCCCGAAGCAATTTCACTGTTGAAGGCGACGCAACAAGAGGAACAAAAGATCCCAGAGGAAGTTGGATTGAGCTGACTTCCCTCTCCCCAGCTCGTCCCCATCGGTGGCTCCGAAGTCCAGGGGTCTCTGCCCTTCCCTTGATGCTCGGGGAGTCTTTTGGAAACGGATCGCTCCTCTGCGCCTCCAGATTGCTCCTAGTCCTCCGCCAGGAGCTGGATCGCCAGCCAGCGAGAAAGAGACAGGGCTTATCTACCTCTTTCTTGGTTGAATATTTCAGCATTTCAACCTGACCCAACCTGGCGGGGGAGAGGTAAAAGGCAGCTGTGGGTCTGCAAAAGCTAGCTAGCTTGCCTTCTTACTTACCGGAGACCCTTCCTTCTCCCACTCCACCTCCAGAAGTCAAGGAGCGTGGCCCATGCCGTGCAGACACCCTTGGGGGCCACGTCTGGAGCCCGGACGCCTCTGGCCCGGTGAGAAACCCCGGCCGGCATGGACTGGAAGGGGCGTGCCACTCCCTCCTCGCCCTGACGGGACCACCCTCCGGTCCAAACCCTCCGCAGTCCTTCTAAGCCCCTCTGATGAGAGCCTCGCGTCCACTCCCCCCTCCCGGGGCTGGAAAAGTTCCGAATAACGCAACTCCACCGGGAAAGGAGAAGTAGAGCTCCCCGGAGGCTCAGGGAAGAGAAAGTTGGAGAGGGGCCGGACTTCTCTCCTGGCCCACCCTCGGCTAGGAAGGAGGGCTCCCTTCCGAAGAGCGGCCGAGGAAGGAGGGAAGGAGGGAGCCGGGAGAGCCAGAAAACCGTGGGCAGCAGCAGCGGCGGCGGCGGCGGCAGGCTGGGGGCTGCGGATCGTTGCCTTCCTCTTCCTCCCTGGGGGCGCGGAGCCTCCCCTCCGACTCCCACGCCTGGCGGGCGCAAAGCTGAGGAGGCGCCGTGGATGGCCCTGCGCGCCGGGACCGCTTGGTTCGGGCAGGTCTTGCGCACCGTCTGCCGGTTGCAGGGTCCCTGGTCCAGACGCTCCAGCAGCCTCCTGTGCCTCTCGGCCTCCCAGGAGCCCGACCGGGGGGCGGGGAGCGGCGGGCGCCGCAAGAGTCTCCGGAACGAGAACCGTTTCAGGACCCTGGACAGCAGCAGCCGCCGAGCCGCGGGAGCCGCCTTCCCGGGCGCCCTTTGGAGACGTTTCAGGACCCTGGACAGCAGCCTCGCGGAGGGAGCCGCCTTCCCGGACGCCCCTTGGAAACCTTTCAGGACCCTGGACAGCAGCCTCGCGAAGGGAGCCGCCTTCCCGGACGCCCCTTGGAGACTTTTCAGGACCCTGGACGGCAGCAGCCACATCGACCCTCTGAGACCCCCCAGGACCTTGGAGAGCAGCCCCTGGCCGGCAGCCCTCGCCGCCCTTGGCCTCTCGCCCCCCCGCGGGCGGCTGCCTCTGTTGCACCCTGTTGAATCCCCGGGCGGCCAGGAGGGGACATGGTCCCTTCCGTGGGCCCTTCCTGGAGGCCATGAAGAGGCAGAACGTGCGGACCCTCTCCCTGATCATCTGCACGTTCACTTACCTGCTGGTGGGGGCGGCCGTCTTCGACGCCCTGGAGTCCGACCACGAAATGCGCGAGGAGGAGCAGCTGAAAGCCGAGGAGACCCGGCTCAAGGGGAAGTACAACATCACCAACGACGACTACCAACAGCTGGAGGAGATCATCATGCAGTCGGAGCCCCACCGGGCTGGGGTGCAGTGGAAGTTCGCAGGGTCTTTCTACTTTGCCATCACGGTCATCACCACCATAGGTGAGTGCCCTCCCCACCCACGGTGAGACTGGGGTGCCCAGAGCTGGGGAAGAGCTGTGTAAAGTGTTGGGGTTTGTTCCTAAAGTCTGGGTGCTGTTTGATTACAAGTCTTCCAAAAAAAAAATGAGAAAAAAAGGAAAGAAAAGTGAGGGATATTTCTCTGTGTGTATATACCTGTATGATCTGTTGGCTGCAGAAGTTGGGCTGAGCAGAAGAACTAAGCAATGTGACATTCTATGATTTAAACAGGAAAGGCATAGATGTCTGTGCAATGAGAACTGATCCTAAAAGTCACCCCATAGTGGGTTGGCAAGAGAACACCTGTCCCTTGCCGGTTTTCTACTCTGTAATGTAATTCTTTCAGGTAACACTTGTTGGGCTTTGAGACTTTTCCCTCCATCCCACACACGTACTAAAAGAAATGCAGTAAGATAGTCCCAATGCAAGGAACTCAGTGGACATTCTTCTAGTTTCTCTGTCTGATTTCTGAATGAAGTGAATGGCCCCTGTGTTTTCCTTTGGCAACCGTACTAGGAACATACAGGTGTTTGTGTTTCTCTTTCTTGCTGTTTGCTTACGATTTCCCCTCTTCTTTTAGGCAGTTGGAGTAGGGAGTCCCTTGAGCAAAACAGCAGCCACTGGAGAAGTTACTCACTTAACTTGAACATGAAGCTGTCAAGAGTGCTTTAGAATGAAGTTTGTTGACAAACCAAAGGTGATTTTCCAGGGGTGTGTTTTGCTCTTGGCAAAATTGCTGAATCCCCTAGAGAAATCCACCCTTTGAAATAAAAGCAAATGTTGATTGATCGATCGATTGATTAATATAATGTATAGCTTATTTCATAGTCTTGGGTAGATAGGAACGCGTCCAAAAACTTAGATCTGAAAATAATTAGAGTTCAGACTTCAGACTTCATGTGGTCCCAGGTGGCAGCTCTTTTGTCACTTGCTAGTTTATATATTCAGATGCATGTGCTTGCTGTGGAAATAGAGTGGTCCTCTCCACACAGGACGCTCTGAAACACCTGTGTGGGACAAAGCACAAACTCTTCGGTGCATTGACTCTATTCTGTCAGATGAGAGGAGAAGAAACGGAACAATCTGATTAATCAAAATGGCTTTGTCACTTCAGTGTTAGATCTTGTTACCATAAAAATAAACATGAACACGTAAAGATGCGGTCAGATTTTGTCAGGATGTCCACCTCACTTTCTCTAGAACCGTTGGGGCAGGGTCTGTGTGCAAAGCGTTTACCTTTCATCTTGATTTTGACTTTTTTTTTTAAAAAAGAAAAGCCTGCAGCAGTAAATTACTTGCTTGAAAGATAATCTGACACTTTTGCAGACAATGTCTTCATTTTGTTTTCCAAAAAAGCTTTCTCTGCATGTCAAAAATGGTTACTTGCTTGTGTTTCTGAAGTCTCTCCCTCTTCTTGTTTCCATCTCTCCTGCATCTTACAACAAGACTTGCCTAGAATTCAAAACTGAAATGTTTTGGAGTAAACTTTTCTCTTTAGTGTTGGGTGGGTGGGGGAGAGGTGTAATATATGTCATTTGCCGCACTCTTCCCCATACTCACAGTGATGTACCTCCCCTTGGTGAAGTCTCAAAATATGCACTCATTCTACTTTGTCAGTATATTTAAAACTGAGAGTGTACAATTAAACTATCTTGTAACCCACTGTCAAAGAAAGTCAAATAAGTCAAAGAAAGAAGAAAACAATTATAGATTTTGCTGTCAGCATACACATTTAGAGGGATATAAACTAAATAAATCATATATTTAAAGTCAATAAGGGTAAAGCCTTCTTTATAAATGTAAACAGAATGGTTCAAGGAAGCCCGCTGGGAAGAAGATACAGAAGAAGCCACAGGCACGAAATCTCTGAAGTTAAACACTTTCCCCTCCTGTTGGTGTTGGTTGGAAACTTCTGCTTTAGTTTGGCTGGATTATATCCTATGTCTAAATTTGCAAAATAACAGATCCCAGGGTTCAAAGCAGCCTGGTAACCATCAGCTACAGTCCTGAATGTGTTAAAGGCTGGCTGTTATTCCCCAAGACTAGAAAAGATGCTCTCTGTACATGTTCAGGTGCACTGTCCCTTTCAACCAATCTGCAGTTGCAAGTGAAAAATGTTCAGATAATTCAATTCCTATTAGAGCTGTACATTATCACTAAAAGTGAAAGTGGGCATGAGACCAAGTTTTGCAAGATTGTAGTACTGGTAAGCCTCAAGCATTCACCCAAATACATGTTGTAGGATTCTGCTTTAAATCTATGGGTGATTTAAAGCTATGGGTGTATTTCCAAGGCTTGGAAATAATTTTTGGTGGGTACTACGGCTTCAGAACCTCCCAGCCAGAACGGCTGACAGGTGGATTCTGTGAGGTGTGGTCTCAAAAAAAAGTTATGTTTCTAAGATCTCTGTAAATAATAATACTTAATAAGCTACAATTGTAGAATTGGATCTAGATGCTGATAATTGAATGCAGGCTACATGGAAATCAATACAACAAATTAGACATGACTTAACTTTAGTTGCACTGATTTCAACCAGCCATGGTTCCTAGAAGAAGAAATGACAATATATCATTTGTTTCTTACAAATATGGTTAAAATTTGTTTTGAATCTCCAGTTCAACAGTGTTATGTCTTTTTAAAAGTACTGCTTTGCCTGATTTTTTTTTTGGGGGGGGGTATTATTTCTATTTTTAAACTAACCTTGAAGACAGCATTTGCTCACACGTAGTTCCTTCTCTCTCAAACCACCTAAGTACCATTCAGGAATGAAAGCTCATTTTATGCATTAATGCAAAGACACTCTTTGCCCCAGTTGAGTGGTATTAGTGGGATTTTTTTTCTTGCAAAAGTCATTTGAAATTTCCATATTTCACCCAGTATCAATGGATACAGCAATTGTTCATATTTTCTGGAGGGGGGTTGATATCAACCTGGGAGTGGAGGAGAAAAAGAAGCTTGTTTTAAAGATAACCTTATCCAGTTGCAGAATTTGAGATTTAACAATGATAGCTGAATAAGGTGTCCTGACTCCTGTGTGTTTATTTAAAATGTTTCCATGCTATTAGCATATCTGGAATGATAAACCATCCAGTTGGTTCCAATGTGCTGTTTGCATTTTATAACTCTTTCTACAGCAACAGAATTCTACTACCACCCATTTTTATTTATAGCAGATCATAAATGCATGTGATACTTTAGAATATGAACAAAAAAGAGAGACCCTTTCCTTGGGAACTTACTGTCATAGAGAAAAGGAGAGTAGGAGACATGGCGAACAGGACATGAAAGTTCAATTGTTAGAAACAAAATTGCAAGGTTTCATTGCTGAGAGGAAAGAAGAAGTGAAGCAAATGCTTCGTGAAGAAAATCCTTTCCAAATTTGTATGGTTTGGGCTCTCACCTTTAATGGTCATCTCGGTTTGTAAGTCCATTGATACCTATCTAGCAGGCTATAATGTCTGTTCTATACTGGCGATCTGTTTGGATGGCAACAGTCAGAAATTAGAATTTCTTGGTGATCACTCTGACATTTTAACACCTTGCCCCACACACATTTGAGGTGGAGGCAGCTATTTATCTGGCACCTTTTGAGAAGGTTTGTTACTCCTGGTGTGGTGTTTGATTGAAGAACTGGACCTGTGTGTCCATTCTAAGTCTGTCATGGTGTATTCTTGTGGTTTTGTCTAGCTTAATCAGGCTTAAAATGGTTTCATTAGGTTTGGCTTTAGCCCATTATAATCAGTGGGGTTTCTGTTAGCCATGTCAACAAAAGTTGCTCTCAGAAGAAATTTGAAAGTTATAGACGCTTTATAGACACTTTATAGTTATGGACACTTTATGCAAATGAGCACCAGTTGTAGACACCTTATGCAAAGTTTTGACATTCTTATCTCACATTCCTCAAAGGTAGTGGCACAGATGCCTTTCACATGTTGGGTTGTTCATTGGCCACGTGTTCAGCAGGGATCCTCAGCCAATCCTGTTTTCTCCTCAGGCAAATATACCACTGTATTCTACAGGTTTCCAAATCCAGATGTGTTATATTTGCACACTTTACATTTTCAGGCATGCTTCTAAAAATGTAAGCCATGAAGAGCTTTCTCATCTATTTTCATATCAACTTGGCAAGGTTGGTTATTAATCACACCAATTTACAGAAAGGGAAGCTGAGACAGGATACCATTATAGTGAACTGGCAAACAATGCTGTCA
Organism: Ctenosaura bakeri; assembly: GCA_948474755.1. Lineage (NCBI taxonomy): Eukaryota > Metazoa > Chordata > Lepidosauria > Squamata > Iguanidae > Ctenosaura > Ctenosaura bakeri. Next base: position 44,953 of record CAOLHI010000857.1, read on the forward strand.
TTTCTCCTTGGGAGAGCAGTGTTTGGAGGGTGTAATTTTATGAGTGGAAGAATGCCTAATCTTTTCCCCAAATGCTTATTCTTTCTTTTGGTCTTTCCGTCTTCTTTCTCTCAGTCTTTCCCTCTTCATTTCTTCCTCCAGTTTCTATTTCTATCATCAGTTTGAGATCTTGGTTGCATGTCTATGGAATTTGCAGAGCAAAGGCAAAAAACAACAGTGGATAAGGAAAGGGTCTCTCTTTTTTGTTCATATTCTAAAGTCCTTTATCCTAGCCAATCACTTTCTTTCTTGAAATCATTCACTCACAGTGCTCTCTGGCAGCAGGATTCACAAGTTCACTGGTAATGTGTAATTTTGGACTGACAGTTCATTGCAAGTTCAAGACCACCTTGTCATAGCTGGGATTCAAAGCATGTCACCTTTTGCAGCATGATGTTCACATGCCTGTGGTTTGGAGGTGGTCTATGGTCTTTATAATGGGCTTTGGACTTCGATCCAACTTCTGCTAATAGACGGTTAGGGACTATTGAATTAGACAATTATTGTAGATGGTACAAAATTCTGGTTAGGATGAATTTCCTTTTGACTCTGATTTTGCAGTGCCTGTATTCAAGTATCGGTGCTGAGTTGGTTGGACTTCTCAGTTGTTTTACTGTAAGAAAACTATACAGTTGCCCAAGTGTTGACTCTTGAAATTACTAAGTGCTTTGTCTTTATTGCAAATGGCAAAAGACTCTGCAATAAAATAAATGAAGTGGTGGGGGAGTGAACCCAAAGGTTTTCAAGCTCAATTGCACTAATAACACTTGGCCAAGTTTTGAGTTTCAGCTTGATGGAGCTTATTCGTCCATTCATTAACCAGCAACAGAGATTCTTTTTTTCCTGGGAGGTGAGAGGTCTGTCTAATTTATCAGCTTTAGCACCAACACAAGCCCAAAGTATTTGTTCCATTCCCGGATGATCTTTCCTGACTCCCAGTTGCAATATTCTTTCAATTTGAATGCGGGTTCTTTTCTTTTCACTAAGGAGGTTTGTACAGGCTGCCTGCCAATTTTTCGCCCCTATCACTATATAGAAAATATATCACTGTATTCCACTGGGAGTTTTGAAGTGACTTCTCATGAAATTTTCATTATTTGGTGATTCAAAAAAGTTTTCAAAGGATGAAAGCAATTTGCTTCTTGACTTATTACTTTACCAGCTCTCTGTGTTACGATTTCCAAGCACTCCAATTTTATGTAATTGTTTATCTCTGTTCCCGAGCAAAATGCTGGTTCATTCTTGACACCTGCTCACCTTGACCCTGCTCACCTTCATCAACTTTTGACATTCTATTTTTGATTCAAAGTCCATTTTGCATAAGAATTGCTCTGCTAAACTGGACTCACTGGCGTGTCTAGTTCCGTATACCTTTTCCAACACTAGCAAGTCAGGTGCTTGACCTTCTATTGGATGTCCCTGCTGTGTCTCCAGGACAAAGGCTCAGTAGCATCCTGAGAAAGTCTCAAAATCTGATCAACCACTAGATGCTCCACTTCAAGGAAGAACTTCAGCACCTGGCCTGAAGACATAACCCATCCCTCAATTTCAAATCTGAGGATGACTCCTTCATAGCTTCTTCAATCCCTTGGCCATGCCATAACACATAGTTAAAAGAGTATCTGTGGGACCTTTAAAAGTTATAGTTAGCACCAGGCAAGAACAGAGCTTTGAATGTTCTGGATGTGCCAGCCTTCCTAAATTGTTAGTTATCAGCAGCCTCTTGCTGGAGCAACAGCTCTCCCAGGGAGTCAATTTCCCAATTTCCCTGCTCATCAGAGATAGTTCTTCTCTTTGGTGTGGACATGAGCTCCTGGACTGGATGGTGTTTTGTAAGACATGGTCTTGTTTAACAGGAGGTGACTCTGTTTTACAGAATTTGACCCCTCTTTACCAGGCAGACAGACATCAGCCAGTGGGGTTCTAGCATGGCCAGGAACCCAGGAAATGGAGCTGAAGAGTTATGTTGCCTTTGTATGTGAATGTTCTTAGCAATAATTGTTGACAGAGCACACATCTCTGCATCTGGGCTGAACTGGGATTCCTGTTGTCTTTTCCTCAGAGTTTGTTACTTTTTTAAACTTTTAATTTCTTTTAAGGGTTTTGTTCAAGGGTTTTGTTTGGCCAGGAACCTACATCAGGCCAGCTTCTTTATCCGTGTCGTTCCCTGTTGTTCTTACTTGGCAACACTTCTTCAGTGTGTCTGTCCCTTCTCATTACTTGGCAAATGATCCTTGTAACTTGGTGACTCTAGGGAATGAGGCCTAAATCCTATTGTTACTTTCAGCTGGAGTTGAACTGTTAAACCAAACATGAGCATTGATGTGCTAAGTTTCCATTGGTTCTAGCTGGGAATGTCAACTGGATTTAGACCTGGGCCTGTAGTTTTCTGGCTTTGGGCTGAGTGTAGGCAAACTGACTTGGCTTTACACAAACAGGGCAATGAATAGTATCACTTCAGTAAGTGCTGCTCCATAGATATAGTTCTGCTATTCAAGACCTTTTGAAAGTCATCTGTAGGTGGGATGATGTCTTATCAGTTCCTTTGCAAACCTTCCTTGTACTTATTCAAGCAGTCAGAATAGGCAGCCAGAATCTGAGTACTGTGCTCTCTAAAATAACATTTCAGCTACTCCAAATTATACAAGAAGACCAATGTCCCCTAGGACATTGCTGCATACTGATAACCACCCCGACATAGAGCTTCATTCTTACCATTGGAACCATGATTTAAAGCACAGACTGAAACAGAGGTGGAAAGAACATTCATAGTTATCAGTTCCCAGGTAAAAAAACTGGAGTTTCCTGGATAACCCTATTAGGAAGAATAATGGACCAGCGAGGATTTTCCACAGTTTTCTCCCATTGTTTGAATGTCTTGAAACGTTTGTTTGTTTTTGTTTTGTTCATTTATATCCTGCCTTCTTCCCAATAATGGGATTTAAGGCAGCTAACAACATGTAAATCACTGATAAGACTTTGGGCTGCATCAACAGGAGTATAGTGTCTAGGTCAAGAGAAATGATAGTATCCACTCTGTTCTGCTTTGGTCAAACCCCACCTAGAATAGTGCATCCAGTTCTGGGCACTGCAGTTCAGGAAGGATATGGACAATCTGGAATGTGTCCAGAAAAGTACGACCAAAATGATAGAAGGTCTGGAAACTATGCCCTATTAGGGAGCTGGATATGCTAGGTCTGGAGAAGAGAAGGTTAAGAGGGGGCATGATAGCTACGCTTAAATATTTGAAAGGATGTCATATGGAAGATGGGGCAAGCTTGTTTCCTGCTATTTCAGAGACTAGGACATGGAACAATGGCTTCTAACTACAGGAGAAAAGATTCCACCTACACCTAAACATTAGGTAGAATTTCTTGATGGCAAGAACAGTGCAACGGTAGAATACACTGCCTGTAAGTATGGGGGAGTCTCCTTGTTTGGAGGTTTTTAAAGAGAGACTGGATGGCCATCTGTTGGGAGTGCTTTGATTGTGCACTCCTGCATGGCAGGGGGTTGAATTGGGTGAACCTTGTGGTCTCTTCCAACAATTCTATGATTCTATGAAAATGGTATGGTTGAACTAGACTTTCAGGGCCAATTAGTCCAAGCCCCACCATGTAGGATTATGCATTAAAGCACTCTCAAAAGATGGCCATCCAACCTCTATTTAAAGGCCTCCAAAGAAGGAGACTCCACCAGTCTGGAAGGCAGTTCATTCCACTTTTGAGGAGCTCTTACAGTCAAGACATTCTTCCTAATGTTAGGTGGAATCTCTTGTAATTTGAATACATTGGTTTATGTTCTAGTCTTTAGAGCAGCAGAAGCTTGCTCAGTCTTCTACATGACATCACTGTAGATATTTAAAGATGGTTACTGTATCTCCTTTTCATCTTCTCTTCTTCAAGATAAACATACCCAGATTCACAGATCCTCAATATTTATGGCCATTTCCATACTAGACTGGTATAGTGCTATTATTCCACTTACAACATCCTATGGAATCCTGGGGTTTGCAGCTTAGGGAGGAGCCCCTAAACTGCAAAGCCCAGGATTCCATAGGATATTGAAAGTGGAATAATAGCACTATAACATCCAGTGCAGAAATAGCCTATGGTTCTGAAAAACCTTAGCTGTGAGTGAGAGCTGCCCAGTCTAACATGGACAGAAGTCCTCTTCTGTTTCCTAGCCCTTGTGTAAGGGCTTTTCTTAGCGTGAATTCACGTTAAATCCCCCTTTATTCTTGTGTGTGATTATGAAAACTTACAGTATGAAATGTAAGCTCAGCTTGCATGGTGAAATAGCATAGTGTCAAACAGAATGAGCTGTGATCTGTAAGGCTGCAGCTTCAAAAAAATCTCAAGCCAGCCATGAAATTGCTAGGTGGCATTAGGCACACGAGCATCTCTTCTTCTCTCTCTCTGCCTCCCCGCCAAACATACCTTTGTCAGCTACGCACTTTCTAGTAATTTGCAGAATTGGGGAATAACCATAGTCACATACTTCACCAGAGCTTGAAAATAACTAGTTAGAAATAACAGACTACTGGGCAATTCCTTTTTGCTATTCCTAAATTAAAATTAAGGTACGGTATTGTTGTTACATAATAATGAAGGATAACCTCACTCCTTTTGTGATGCAGCTGTAACCGTTTTAAAAGTTATGCTTACTGTTAGAATGTGGCCTTACTGCTTTGTCTGTGCTTCTAAAAGCTTGTGGCTTGTAGAATTTTTCTGTATTCTTTTTTTTTTAAAGAATAACTAGGAAAACCAGCTAGATTACCCATAAATGAAAGAATTACTTTTTAAATAACAACAACAACAACAACAAGCTTCTCCCATGGCTCATAAAAGTTTGACAGCAGAGAACTGCTTTTAAAATTTCATAACTATAAAGTGCTCTGGTGCAGGCTATCTGACAGACTGTGGCCAGAATTCAGGAAGCCACCTACTCATGCAGAGGAAGGCAATGGAAAAACCACCTTGGAATATTCCTTGCCTAAGAATATCCTGTATGGAATTCATGGGGTTGCCATAAGTCAACAAACACATTTGAAAAGCACGTGCACACATAGCACACACATTTTAAAAAGAAAAAAAAAACACTATTCAAACATTTTAACATTTGAGGCCCCTCCCTAAACTGCAAACCCCAGGATTCCATAGGATGTGGAATAATAGCGCCATAACAGTCTACTGAGGAAATGGCCACAGTAAAAATAAAAATACAACACACTGTGCAAACTGACTTTTCTGCTACAATCAATTAAAAACTGAAAAAGAGACCAGAGAAGGAACCAACTGGGCCTCTCATGGGAGGGAATTTCACCGTCTCGGAGCAGCCACTGAGAATGCTGTGTTGTGTGTCCTCACCAAATAGACCTCTGACTGTGGTGGGACTAAACACCGCCCCCAGGTTCATATAAGGAGATAAAGGCCCTTTTCGCATGCAGTTTTTTTTTGCACGAGGGCCCCTTGAGCGTCGTGTAAATGGGAGTGTCGGTCCGTATGACGCACTCCCACTCATGCGATGCTCGCAAGCCTAAAGTGGGACGATCGCATATTTTATTATTTTCGGCTCTAAGCCAAAAATACTGTGTGGTCGTGCAATGCTCGTGGGGCCCTCGTGCACTTACCTGCGTGCGGTGCGCCGAACAAACCATCCTGGTTGCAATTTCTGCACCAGCGCAGCCTACAGCTTCCAGGCTGCACTGCAAAAGGAAGGGGCGGAGCGCGAGCGCGATGGTTGCGTTACCAGGAAGCGACCTGTGAGACGAAGGAGCAGGGAAGCGGCAGCATTCCGGATGAGGCTTCTTGCGCGAGACGTCCCCCCCAGCTACGCAAACAGGTAATGTGAGAAAAGGGCCAAAGTCTTTTAGATAGTCTGTAACCAAGCTGTATAGAGCTTTATTGGCCGTAATCAGAACTTTGACATGCCTGGAAATGGACTGATAGCTACTGAAGCTGTTTCAGCATGGGTCATTGGTATATGGTCTCCAGTCACCATTCTGATTGCAGAATTTTGGACCCGCTGAAGTTTCTAAACAGTTTTCAGATCCACACATAGGGTATTACAGCAATCCCAATAGGGTGTAATCAAGGCATGTGTTACCATGCCATTTTCCAACTATACAGTTTTTTTTTTAAAAAATGAAATCTCACCGCATAGATCCTTTTAAATCCTCCCTCCATAATATTTATTATACCCATATCTGCCTACAGGGACCCTGCCACCAGCAATAGTCCTCTGGTGCCTTTGTTACGTCTCTGAATTTGGTTGGCAAACGAGGAAACCTCTATGCAAACTCCTATGGGTTTAAGTATGCCAGTTCTCCCTCTCTCCTTCCCTCTCTCTCTCAACCCCTCTTCATGTCCTACATTTTCCAAATGACACTCAACCATGCCTCAGCATTTCTCAGCTAGAAACCTAGGCCATTTCTGCACTAGACTGTTATAGAGCGATTATTCCACTTTCAAAATCCTCAAAGGTCCCTCTCTAAACTGCAAACCCCAGGATTCCATAGGATGTTGAAAGTGGAATAATAGCACTATAACAGTCTAATGTGGAAATGGCCCTAGTTGATAGACCCAAATGAATTCAGTTCAGGCATTCAGAAAGCATGTGTGGCAAGAGGGAGAGAACCACAAATGTGCTCCCTCTACAGCTACTTCTGTCCCCCCTTCCTATCACTCTGTGTGTAATGAAGCTCCTCTACACCAGTGGTTCTCAACTTTTGGTCTTCAAGATGTTTTAGACTTCACCTCCCAACTGAAAGCCCCAGCTGACAGGGATAATAGGGATTCTGGGATATTAAGACTGCCTTTTCCCAAATAAGTCTGCCAGAACTACGTGATCTTCAGAAGAGGCCCTATTGCACATCCCACCACCCCACAAGCGTAGGTTGGTGGGGACTAGTAGCTGGGTGTTATCTCTAGCAGCATTGTGATTGTGGAGTGGCATCTTAAGGGAAGGCTGGCTGGCTCCATCCCCTCTGAGCATCTGACAGGAAGTATTGTTTCTTGTGGCCTTAGGTCCTTAAAATCAGGAATGTCTGCTTTGGCTGTTATAACTGTATATTCACATTTCTATTGCTATTCATATTTCTTTCCGCCTTGGCATTCATTTTTATATGTATCTGTCCACAAAGGCTTCACTCCATGCGTCTAAGGAAGGGTCCTGGAGTCCACAAAAGCTTATGCCAAAAAATACTTTTTTTCTCTCTCAGGCCCTACCTTACCTTTTTCTGGTGCTGGGGTGTGGGGATTGCGCAAGTAGCCTCCGGTGAGAGGCTCTCACGTCCCTGCTGCCTCAGCTCCGCATGAGCTGACTGCTCACGCGAGAGCCCCACCTCTTCCTTCTGCAGTGCAGCCTGGGAGTTTCCCAGGCTGTGCTGGGGCAGGAAGCGTGACCGGTGTGACTTCGGAGGCACCGCGTGCCAGGTAAGTGTGCATGGGGCACAGGAGCAATGCGCGATCGTGCACTATTTTCAGCTTCCAGCTGAAAATGAAAAGGTGTGTGATCAGCGCCTGCCAGCCCCTGGAGTGTTGCACAATTGTGAGTGCATCATGCAGATCGGTCCTCACAATTGTGCAACACTCCAGGTGCCCTTTCGTGTGGCAAATGCTGTGTGGAAAGGGTTCAATCTCAAAGTCTTATTTCATTCCTTTGTATCTATTTCACTGTCTGCAGTCCTTGAAATATTTTTAACGAGCTGTTTTAGCCTGTTTTTAAGTGTTCAGTTTGTGTATTTAGTGTGTATTTAATGTTCCAGAGTACTGCATTCAGTTCTGGGCACCTCATTTTAGGAAGGTATAGACAAGTTTGAGCAGGTTCAGAGAAGGTCAGTAAGGATGATAAGAGGTATGGACACCAAAACCTGTAAGAAAAGGTGGAGAGAGCTCAACATCCATTGGAATTCTGGGATTTGTAGTTTCCTGAGGCCAAAGAGATCTCTGATTGAGAATTCTAAATGCCCCTCCCTAAACTGCAAACCCCAGAATCCCACAGGATGTTGAAAATGAAATAGCATCACAATAATAGAGTAGGCTGGAAATAGCCTTGTTCTCCACTGCCCCAGTGATCATACCGATCAAGTCTAATGGTTTTAAGTTTTGAAAGGTTAGATTTTGATGAAACATTAGAAAAAACTCCCTGGCAGTAAAATTGGTTTGGTAATGGAACCAGTCACCTAGAGAGGTAGGCAGATCTCTTTGGATATCTTCAAAAAGAGGCTAGATATCTATCTGCTGGGAATGCTCTAGCTGGAGTTCCTGGACTGAAGGGGAACTTGGGCCCGATGGTCTATGGGGCCCCTTCCAACTCTCTGATTCTGTCATATGTTGCCTTGGATTCCCTGGTGGGATGAGAGGTGATAGTTAAATGCAGTTGGTTAGAGAGTTAATTGATTGATCGATTTGAAGGATCAAAGGCTGAGGATCACTCCTTGATGTAGTTTTACAGAGATTATTTTCCAGGATTCTAATTTGTGTGGAGACCATGCTGAGATGCAGGGAGCTCTTATTAGAGATAGTTACCTTCCATATTTAGAGACTGATGAAAATAAGGGTAAAATGGGATGGAGGGTCAAGGCTAGTGATGTGTAGGACTTAACATGCTTTCCAAACAAGGATATAAGGTTAGATTTTGCACAAGTTCTGACCCTTCCTTCCTTCCTTCCTTCCTTCCTTCCTTCCTTCCTTCCTTCCTTCCTTCCTTCCTTCCTTCCTTCCTTCCTTCCTTCCTCCTGTTCTTCTTGACTAGCTACATCAGCCTCTGCAAGTTGTGATTTTTATCAGTATTGTGTTATTTTAAATCCATCCTGTCCTGCCCTAAATACATGTTTTTATTCACCCAGGGATTGCCCTGGGTATGTCAAGAATGGTTTCTGATTTTTGTACTTTTTTCATTTCTAGATTAATGAATACTCAACCCTCTGAGTTTGCTATTAAATTATTACTTCCCCCAAAGTTTGTAATTCCAGATATACAGAAATGGACAGACATATATTGATATTATTAATTCCCTGCATACCAAAGATACATGTATCCTATGAAAACTGGAAAGCAGAGTCCATATAATGGAGTTTATTGGTTTGAAGAAACTCATGAGTCTCCAAAGGTTGAGGGCTGATGATTTTGACAATTTGTTTAGTGTTCCTATTTCCATAAGGGGTACTAATTGCAGCATCTGTGGGCTTATATGGGCCCACAAAATTTAGCTTTTTTTATTGGGAAATTGGGAGTATTTTGGGAATGTAGTCTACAGAAATCCATTTATAGCTGCAAGCAAGTTGGTTGGTCTCCCCTCGTTTTCTCTTGAAATGAACAAGCGTCGCCATCAAAATGTGTTCCTGCTACGGAAATCACTCGATCATTTCTCAGGCTTTTAGAGGTGATAGCCATACTTGATTTAACACCACAGAACTCTAGTAAACACTGAATATTTCTGGAAGCTTGTGGGGAGAATAAAAGAGAGCTGTTTTTCCTCAATTTGGGACAAGCAATTTTTAGACGGTGTTGCTTGATTGTTACCAAAAGATTTGGGGCCAAGGGAGGCAAGGAATATGAGGCTCCTCTCCCATCTCTAGCATCTAATACTAGTTGCTGGCAGCTGTTGGCTTCCAGGTCAGTGGGAGAGTGATTCTGTTCCAGATTTAAGTACGAACTTCAAAGCCGCTACTTTAGGTATTGAAACTATCATGGAGCATACCTGCAGCATTGTGAATAGCTCCTTTAAAGTTAGGACTGTTCCATGGACTGGATTTACTGCTTCACTGACATGGAACTCACCAGCCACCAGTTCTTAGTGGCTGATTTTGACGTGATGCCGAAGGATTCACTATTGGATAGGTACCACATGGGGCATCGTGTTTCCTTATGAACATTTACCTTATACTGAGTCAGAAAATTGGTCTTTCTAGAGAATATTTTTTTTAAAAATTATTCTAGTTATTTATTAATTTTAACACAAGCAACCTAATTCACAATCAAATACATCCAGAAAAAGCAAAAGCAGAAAAAAGTAGAATAAAAATAAAAATAAAACTTGAACTAAAAATAAAACACATTACTAAAACACTAAACTAAAATACTGAACACTAACTAAAACAATAAACACTAACTTACAGAAACATAAAAGGGTCCTTTAACCCCCAAACTAAAGAGTAATGAAAGAAAAAAGGGAAAAAGAAAATAAATCTACCTTTACATATTGAACTAAATGATCCTACTAGAACTGTTAGTAACTGTTGTTGTTGTTGTTGTTGTTGTTGTTGCAGTTGTTGTGTGCAGTCAAGTCATTTCCAACTTATGGTAACCTAAGGTGAACCTATCAAAGGGTTTTCTGGGTACTGAGAGTATGTGACATGCCAAAGATCACCCACTGGGTTTCCGTGGCCAAATGAGGAATTGAACCCTGGGCCATTTCCTCCCTACACTGTTATTGTGCTGTTATTCCACTTTCAACATCCTGTGGAATCCTGGGGTTTGCAGTTCATGGAGGGGCATTTAGAATTCTCAGAGCTCTTTGGCCTTTTTAAACTATGAACCCCAAATTTCCACAGGACGTTGAAAGTGGAATAATAGCACTATAACAGTGTAGTGTGGAAATGACCATAGTCTCCAGGATCATCATGCAATGCTCAAACCACTACATCCTGCTGGCTACAGATTATTGCATTGTTAGATTCTTTATAATTCAAAAGGTCCATAAGTGGTTTCCAATTTTTCAGAAAGGCTTCAGTTGGCATATCCTTTGGAATACATGTTAATTTGGCAATTTGGGCTAACTTGACAACCTTAGCAATCTCTTCTTCCACCTTTGGTGCTTCAGTTTGTTTTCAAGTTTGTGCAAACAATGTTCTTGCTGCTGTTAACATACATCAAAGAGGTAATCTGTATTTACTTTCCAATTGTTTGCCCATAGTATCCAGCAAAAACGTTTCTGGTGACATTGCAAAATCCACCTTTAAAATTTTTTGGATCAATACATAGGCCCTTTTCGCATGCTATTTTCCATGCGAAAGGGCCCCAGGAGCATTGCGCGATTGTGAGGAGCGATCCACAAGATGCACTCACAACTCTGCAATGCTCCAGAGTAGGGCAGGTGCTGATGGCGCACCTTTTCGTTTTTGGCTAGAAGTCAAAAATGGTGCATGATCGCGCATTGCTCCTGGGCCCCGTGCGCACTTACCTGGCATGAGGAGCCTCCAGAGCCATGCTGGTCGCGCTTCCTGCCCCAGCGCAGCCTGGGAAGGTCCCAGGCTTCACTGCGGAAGGAAGAGACGGGGCTCTCATGCAAGCAGACAACTTGTGTGGAGCCAAAGGACTCTGGACGCGAGAGCTTCTCACCAGAGGCTGCTCGCATGATCCCCAAACTCCAGCGCCGGAAGACGGTAAGGTGCAGAAAGGGCCATAAATCTTAGACCAATAACTTTTTGCCTTCTTACAAGTCTACCACATATGGAGAAAGGAGGCCTTCTTATCTTGACATCTCCAATGTTGATATGACATATTCATAGACATTTTTGACAGCTTATTTGGTATGATATATGATATATACATCACCCTATAATGTTTTCTTTGAAATTGCCATGCAAGGTAAATTTTATACCCTTAGACCACATTTCCCCCCATAAATCCATTTAAACATTGTACCCAAAATTTGGGGTCCACCTTACTTTTACTCTTTTACAGGTGCATTTTCTGCCTCCAAGCACCAAAAGGCATTTGTACACTTTTTAATTACATGGTCATCATCTTTACCCAACTCTAAATAAAACTCATTTTCCCCAGTCTCTATGGCTAGATCTCTCTTATCTTGATTAAATCTATACTTGAGTGGCATATAAGCAAACCAATTAAGATCTTTGCCTTCCTTAAAAAGCATCTCACTTGATTTAAACTCCCAGCTGTTTCTTTCAAAGTAGAAAAAGTAATCATAAAACAGCTATCTCCAATTTTTAACCCATTCTTTCCTAAAAAAAAAAAAAAAAAAAAACTTCCTGAAGTGAGGTGGCTAATCTTATCTTAGGAAAAAGTCTCTGTTTATATTTACACCAAAGTCATAGAAGAGTCTTTACAACACAATGATTTTTTAAACTTGGCATGTGCCTTAACTTTATCTTACCAAAGTAACCATGCCACTGAAATCTTAAGTCCAGTCCTTCAACCATATAGAACACTAGGCTGCATAATATAATTTAATATCAGAAATTCCCAGACCATCCCTTTCTTCTTCTTCTTCATCATCATCATCATCATCATCATCATCATCATCATCATCATCGTTTATTGATTAGTCAACTGACCATATCAACAATAAAAACATAATACATAATACAAAAATACAGATACAGAAATTATGTACACAAATGGACTCAATTCATATAAAATTAACTAAAATAATTAAAACATATAAACTTAGACTTAATAAATAGTGAATTTGATATAAGAAGAAAAATGCATGGTAAACAAGAAAAATAAAATAACAAGTGCAAAAATTCAGTCATAGCATTTAAATAGCTTAACGCCATTACAGGGGACTCCATTTTGTGTGATAAAAAGATCTCTCAGGTAGGCAGCTTTTATAATAAATTTTGCAATCTGCCTTTCTTTACCATTATACAATATTTTAAATTTTAACATATTGTGTTCTTGCCTGCCAAACAAATCTGGACATTTCTTTCTGCCATTGTACAAAGGATATTCCATTTATTATGACAGGAATCATTTGGAAGTAGAATAAAAGTCTTGGCAAATCATTCGCTTTTATTATTGCAATTCTTCCAAAAAAAGGGACACATTTAACTTTAAGTCCCTTTTTTATTATTTTAATTAATTAAGCAGATCAAAGATAAAGCCAGCACACATATATTTCATGTTTTACAATTTTTTCCAATTTTAAAATAAAAATCCTCCCCCATATATCTTCCATTTCACTTGGGTTTATATGTTAAATTAAACTTTATCTGTTCCTTTCTGTCTTCCTTGTTTCTCTACCAAATTTCTTTTGTTTAACATTTTTCCTAATCATAGAATCATAGAATCATAGAAATTCAGAGTTGGAAGAGACCACACAGGCCATCCAGTCCAACCCCCTGCCATGCAGGAACACCCTCAAAGCACTCCTGACAGATGGCCATCCAGCCTCTGCTTAAAAACCTCCAAGGAAGGAGACTCCACTACACTCCATGGAGGCAGCATATTCCACTGCCGGACAGCCCTGACTGTCAGGAAGTTCTTCCTGAGGTTCAGGTGGAATCTCCTTTCCTGCAACTTGAATCCATTGCTCCTTGTCCTGGTCTCTGGAGCAGCAGAAAACAAGCCCTCTCCTTCCTCTACGTGGCATCCCTTCAAATATTTAAACATGGCTATCATGTCCCCTCTTAACCTTCTCTTCTGCAGACTAAACATACCCAGCTCTCTAAGTCTATCCTCATAGGGCATGGCTTCCAGGCCTCTCACCATTTTGGTCGCCCTCCTCTGGACTTGCTCCAGCTTGTCAATATCCTTCTTGAATTGGGATGCCCAGAACTGGACACAGTATTCAAGATGGGGTCTAACCAAAGCAGAGTAGAGTGGTACCAGTACCTCCCTCGATCTAGACACCATACTCCTATTGATGCAGCTGAGAATTGCATTGACTTTCTTGGCTGCCGCATCACACTGCTGACTCATGTTCAGCTTGTGGTCTGTGAAGACTCCTAGATCCCTCTCACACGTTGCTGTCTAGCCACGTGTCCCCAATCCTATATTTCTGTATTCCATTTTTTCTGCCTAAATGTAGGACCTTACACTTCTCTCTGTTGAATTTCATTTTGATCGCCTTGGCCCAGCTCTCCAATCTATCCAGGTCCTTATAATACTAAAATTGTCTTCTTATTAAATCAGATTTAGATTTACATATTTATTTCTTCCACCAAGTTTTAATGTAATCCATTATTGGCTTCCATTCACTCTCAAATTGTTGTGTGTTGATATCTCTTTTATTAACATCATTAGCTTCTCCATCTCCATCATACCCACTACTTTTATAAGCCAATTATCTATTGAAGGCTTTTCTCTAAGTTTTCCATTTTTGTGCATAATTTAGTCTTGCCAATGTGATCAAATACAATACTAATTTGGAATTCTTCTTTGTCACTTGATGATTATCAACCATTTTAAACAAATATAGCTCTGCATTCAATACAAATTGAGCGTAAAGAATTTTAGATACTGTCATATATTTGCTTCTGGTACTTCTTTCCCTCTGAACATGACCATCACATGTGAAAAAAAGTGTTCCATTTCCAGCAAGTTCATCCTCCTTTTTCGTATATCTGGGATTGTTTAGCTGGCATCATATACCAATCGTATAACCTTTTGTAGTAATCTTCTTTCAGTCCTATATTTAAACTGAATTTTAAATCTTTATCTCAGGTTGCTGCCATTTTTCCAAATTTATTGAATGACCAGGATTTTGTGCCCATTTAATTATATTCTCTTCTATAATTTTGTTCTTTGTCTCTCTTTCCAGTAGAATCTTATGTAATTTAATTTAATTATTACTTTTGGTGGTTTGTTTGTTAGAATTTCACCTAATTTATTATATTTTTCCCAATGCCTTACAATTTATTACCAATTTTAAATCTTCCCTGAAGTCTCTTTTAATTTCTTTACAGACTTTCTAATAATTGTTTTGAAACAACAGACTATTATTCTTCATAATTTCCCAGGTATTTAACCCCCTTTTTCCACTTTAAAATTGGAAAGAGCAGTTCATTTTCCTCTTCCAAAGTCATGTTTTTAGTCAACAGTTTTAGTCAACAGTTTATCACAGTTCATGTCAAACTTGAAGCATGTCCCAAATACCTTATTTTTTTTCCAGAAGAACCTCCATTGAGTCCAAGACCACAAGATCATCTTCATAAACCCTCAGCTTACACTGCTCTTATTTTCAACCCTTACTCCACAAATTCTGTCACCTTATCTGATAACTCTCAGTGAACTCTCCAGTCCCAAAATAAACAGCAAAGGCAAGAAGAGACAAGAGAATCTTGTCTAGTTCTTGTTTGTATCTCAATCGGTGTGATTGCCATTTACCAAAATCTGGGCTTTCTGAACTAAAGATATTGTCTTTATTGGCTGAATAATACTTTCAGCAACGTCCATTCTCTCAAATCCTTGAAATAAATAATTCCAAGAAACATTATCTAATACTTTCTCTGCATCTAAAAAAAATCAAAATAACGTTTTTGTCATTATGATATTCCAAATATTTGATAACATTAAGAACAGTTCTTACATTACTCTTTAGTTCTTTCAGTTATCTTTGTGGCAAAATCCACTCCGATCCTCATGGATATTCCAAGAAATATGTTTCCTCATTCTGCTTGCCAAAATAATAGTAAATATAACCATTGTATAGAAATGATATAAGTCTATAGTTCTTTGTTAATGTCTGTCTTTATGAATCACTGTTATATAGGTGCTTCTCCAAGAGTCTGGCATCTTTCTAGAGAATATTAAAGAGATATCCAATATTCTGTCTGCTAAATTAAGGGAGCATAATCTCAAACTTGTGGATTTTTGGTATTTAATGCTTTCTAAATTGAGATATATTAATAGGGATGCTCCAGATGAATGTTGGTGTTGAGGTGGAGCTCTTACATTCATGTGTGTTGGCATTGTTCTTCAGTGTTTTGGTATTGCATGTTTATTGAAATGAAGATATTCACCAATCAATTTATGGATTTTTCGTGTGCTTTGGGACTTGATCAATTTTTGTTGTTTGTCAGTAAGGTTAATTAGTACATAAAACAGGAGAGGTCACAATGCTCTGTTAATTTTACAATGGAGGAAAAAATGGTTCATTACACTTATGGAAAATTTACTTCATGTGCGCATTCTTTAAGAAATGATAAAGGACACAATGAGAGTTTTTACGACCTTTGGAATCCATTTGTCTCTCATACTGATAGCAATACAGATAAATTTAATACACCAACTTCACATGTACATTTATGGAAAGATCTGGTGCACTAACAACTGTTTTATGTGGATCCTTTCAATGAAGCAATGGGTAGACACTGAGAACATAAGTTTCATATGACAAGTTCTTTAATTTCTCTTTGTATATATTGGAATGGTGATTTTATTGCTACCTGATACAGTTTCTGTGTGTGTGTGATTAGAATAAACTTTTTTAAAAAAAGATAACTGGCTGTCCTAGACTTAGGTCATTTCTGCACTACATTGTTACTTTCAACATCCTGTGGATTTCTGGAGTTTGTAGTTTACTAAGGCTAATGAGCTCTCTGGTTGAGAATTCTAAATGGCCTCCCCAAACTACAAACCCCAGGATTCCATAGGATGTTGAAAATGGAATAATAGCACTATAACAATGTAGTGCAGAAATGGTCCAAGAGTAGGCTGTAGTGATATATATATATATATATGGCTGTTACAGAGCTCTGATTGTGCTGCCACAATCTTGCTTCATTCCCTGTTACTGGAAATGGGGCTGTTCTTGCTGTTTTGGGATGAGGAACTCCTGAAATAATATGTTTTAGTATTTAAAATTATTTTTGATGTTTGTGCTGAAATCTTTTTTGAGGATGCTTGTGGGTTTGGTCGGTGGGGGTCCCCAGGGCCACACAGGACTGCTTGTGGTGGCATGTGGCTCAAGGGTCATGTGATTCTTGCTCTGGTCCTAGGTCATCTACAAACAGCTCTTGACAGTCCAGCAAGCTGTGATTCTTTAATTTGGTGGTAGGCAAATGTTCAGGGGTGGGATCCAGGCAATTTCCCAACCTCCCCAACCCCTTTGTGAACCATACTCCCACTGAGTGTGCCAAAATGCACTGTTTTCCTTCTATTTCCATTTCAAAATGGTGACAGGAAGTAATGTTGCATCACTTCCTGTCACAATTTAAAGGAGAAATGTAAGGAAAAGAAGGTATTTGAGAGTGTTGGGTGGAGCTTCAAGTGGCTGGGGAAGGGGGGTTGGTATGTCTGGCATGTCTTTGGGCACAATTTTCAGGCAATTTTGTAAAAATAATTTTGGGAGTGGTTCTGGGGACTTTGGGAGAAAAGTGGTGAACTCTGGGATCCATCAAAGTAGGGCCCAGGGGTGTGTGTAGCCTACAAGTTTTCCCCATCCCACTACTTTAACTGAGGGCTCTTACATATTCAGAATATGTGCTTTGGTGCTAAATACATCTTCATAAATTCTTGTATGCTGAACCACCCTTGTATAGTCCCAAGGAGCCAGCTGACAACCACACTGGTTTGTTGGGCCCACTCTGATTTAAAAGGACAACACTAAAGGCAGTCATTAGGGACTTGCAGCCTTAAATGGAGATCTAATGTTCCCTAATTAAAGCTTGCAGAAATCAAAGGTGATAATGGGCTCTCTTTCTTTTTCAGCACTTTGCAATTTTGTATAATTGGATCTGTCCCTCTCACCTTTCAGCAGTGCCAGCTGGTGACTGAGATGCCACCTCTTGACATTTTAGCCCAACACTCAATAAAGCTGTCCAAGAGGCTGATCCTATTTGGAGGCTAGGTTTCAGCACGTTGGAAAGCTCCTTTAAAGTTCAAACTGAAACCTGGACTGGATTCAACACCCCGCTCACTTGGAAGCCACCATTCACCGCTGCTTCTTAGTGATTGAGATCAATGCCACTCGTTCCTGAACTCGTCAGCCCTGCTTAGATCCTCCCTAGCTTCCCAGCATTTATCAGAAATTCAGAAAAGATCAGAAAATATCTATTATCTTTTCAGATAACTCTTATTCGAAAACTAGCTTTACATTTTTGGGACCAGCTTAGTTTAGAGGTCCTGTTCCCTGTCTCAAGATGGATGTTGCCATTGTGTCCAGTTGGTAGTGAGTGAGGGCTTCTAGTCTAAGAGAATGCTCCAGATTCTTCTGTGCCAGGAAGGGACCTATTCACACCACACAATTATAGCACTGTTATTCCACTTTAACTGCTATGGGTCTACCCTATGGAATCCTAGGGTTTGTAGTTTGGTGAGGCCCTGGAGCCCTCTGGCTGAGAATTCCAACTACTTTCCCCTAAACTGCAATTCCCAAGATGCCGTTGGATGGAACCATGGCAGTTAAAGTGGAATTATAGTGCTATGATTCTGTAGTATCAATGGAACCCCAGTTACAGAGTTATCTGGCTACACATGTTGCCTCTGGCTTACTTGCTTCTTGTATATAGATGGTGGGATTTTTTGGGTCTTATCAGTTTCTGACCATTATAACTAACCTAATATTCAACCCTTCAAATTCAAAGAAGAAAAATATAAGTTATCATGATTCTATCCTGATGACTAAGTTTGGTACATATAAATGAGACAATCAAGCAGGGGGTCATGCAAGGGAGAGGAGAGCGCCAGTCATCACAGACAGGTTTGAGCATTCCCAGTTTTCCCTAGAGTTCTCACTGTAATTCCTACCCATGTGGCATAACTGTCTGAAGGGAGTGCCTGTAAATCTCAGCAGTTCTCAGAAAAGGGTCATTGGCAATTCCCAGAAGCCAGGCTAGAAGCAGTTTTTTGGGCATGTCTAGACTGCAGTTTTATCATGACCTCCTGAGAATGCTCCATTCACTAAAGTCTGCAGGGAGTCTGGATGTTGCTGGTCTTTGCTTTGTAGTCTTCCTGTGTTTTTCCTTTGTTTCTTCAGCCCTTCTATCCTCATCAGTGAAAGTCTTTTAAGGAAAAAGGAAGGAAGGGGTACATAGCTTTTATCTCAGTCCAGTTCTCAGTCCAGAACAGAGTTGGGCATAGTGTGGCCTCCAAGTGACATGGTGGCCCTGGGACCCCGAAGTGTGATTCTTGAAAGCCCCAGATCCTCCAGATTTTATTTTTTCTGCTTCCAATCCCCCAAAATGGCATAAAACCCACACAAAATGCAGCAGGTCCCTCTCCTGAGCAACCCACTGACTCCCAAAGCAAACAACAACAACAACAACAACAGAACCAAAAATTGGCCATAATCAAACCCAGAAGTGACATGACATAATTTCTGGTCATCCTGAAACTCTCATGCATCTCACCATGAGAAGAGGGAGGTGCAGGGGCAAAAATGTGCCCCACCCCCTCTGCAGTTGCCCACCTCTGGTCTAGAGAAGTCCTTGGTGTGTGACCCTGAAGACCTTGGAATGCTGCATTCTCCAACCAAAAAATTCAAAAAAAGATTTTTGCTCCTCAAACACTTTCTCCAGCGCTTTCTAGGAGGCATGGGGGTATTTTTGGCATGTTTTGGCCACCCTTAGGATGCTTTAGGCCCAGGATATATTTTTTTTACAACAGGAAATAACCCAGAAGTCACTTGCCATTCATTTCCTATTTTTAAAAGACATCTGCTTGGCCTAAAATGGCCAGTGAGGTGGGGAATGTTTCAAGTCTCCCCCCTTGTAAGGCGGAGTAGGCTAATTGCACCCAGGGCTCTTTTTGTGGCCCCTAGGGGTCAATTATTTTTGTTACAAAATGGCCCCAAACACCCTTGAGAACCATGTGGCATTTTTGCCCACCCCAGGCCAATTTAGCTCTGAGAGACATTAACAAAAACCCTAGAACTGAAAAGAAAGTGACTTCTTATCACTTATTGGTATTTAAAAAAGAAAACTCTTCTCTGGAGTGTAAAATGTCTGAGGGGAGCCTCAAAACATGGTAAAATGCCCCACGTTCCCTAGAAACATTTGATAGCATTTGGAGGATTATTTCTTTTGGATTTTGGGGGAAATGCCTATTGCGGGTATGAGAGCCACCATGGTGTAGTGGCTTGAACACTGGACTATGAACCTGGGTTTGATTCCCCGCTCAGCCATAGATACCCACTGGGTGACCCTTGGTGCACCACATGCTCTCAGCCCCAGAAACCCCCATGCCTTAGGGTTGCCATAATTCAGAAACAACTTGAAGGTACACAACAACAAGATCTCCTGAGGGCTAATGTATCCTAAAACTTTTCACAGTTGCCCACCCTTGCCCTATGGGATGTTTAGAAGTGTACTGGCCATTTGACCACTGTTGAATCACATGTGGTCTGCAGGTCACACTTTGCCCATTTGTGCTCTGCCTTGCTGGGGTGTAGTACTGAAGACAATGGTGCCTGAGAATAAGCTCAGATAGTTCCCTTGGGAGTTACTGGATCCTTTCAATTCTCTAATGAGGCAGTGATTTTGCAAAGAGGTTTCCATCTTCCATTGCATCTTTTCCATGTAGAAAATGGTGCCAAAGGGCAGAGCAAATTCTTCCCCCTCTCTTCCTTTATAGTCGTCTAATTAACTGACAAAGGCAAGCATGCCTCTTAACGAAGATTTGCCTTTTTTTGTTGCTGCAATATCATCACCATCATCTCAGTAATGCAAGCAGTTTTAAAAACGGAGACTGAGCCAGTAGCCCTTGAGTCAATTTCACGTTGCATAACCATCTTATGGCAAACTTCCAAATACTAACAAAAACTTTATGTAATGGTGCGAAAAAGAGAGAAAAAGGAGATAGGGGAAAATGCTAAGAATCCTGGTGGCATTTTTTCCCCACTGGCTCATGCCAAAGTGAAGGAACTGGAATTCAAGCTCCCGCTAAGAAAAACCAAGCCAAACCAAATCTAGAATAAAAATCGCTTTAACCTGTTTCAGTTTAACTAGAGAGGGTGTTAGAAATCAAGTCAAGAGAAGAGTAGAAAATTAAGACATGCCTTTATCAAAACTGTAATAGTGTTTGTCTTCAGAATTCTTTCTCTTTGGAGCATCATTTGTTACATAATTTGTGGTGCGAATAGGGTATCTTCATTAGCCAATTAGTGTGCTGGCAAAGAAGCAAAATGGAATGTGAGCAAGAATCTGGAATGCTTGTCCAGTGGCAACATTTATTACTGGTCTGTTCATTAGCTTTATTATGCTGAGGTTGGCGGCTTCTCATTCTGTTTTTTTTCCTTCTTCTAAAAATATGACCAGACTTAACCTTTATGGAAAGGTTTCCATCCAACAGAAATTAAACCACATGGTTCATTACACTATAAAACAAATGGCACCCACTCATTGGCCAACAAGAGGCTGATTCTCTGACCAGTGAAGTCTGTCTGTTGGTCCATTTCTCCACATTTGAAGCCTTTAATCTGCTATTTATTGCATTCAACTTCAATTGTCTACCCAGAATATTCATCCTGGAAACTAATAAGTTCATGATTAAAGCTCCTGCAGGGATTTGATGGCTGAAGGAAAACAGAGAGTCTGCATTATTCAAGTGGCAAGGCAGGTGATAACCAGGGCTCTTGGAGGTCTCGTATCCATGGCCCTGAGTCTGCAACACTCAAGTGGCAAGGCAGGTGATAACCAGGGCTCTTGGAGGTCTCGTATCCATAGGGTCACTATACGCTGAAGTCAACTTGATGGCAAATTACAACAAGGGATCAGATCTGTTCTCTACTATGCCCATTTCCACACTGCACTGTTATAGGGTTATTATTCCACTTTCAACCACTGATGCAATCCTGGGGTTTGCAGTTTAGGGAGGGGCATTTAGAATTCTCAGCCAGAGAGCTCTTTGACCTCAGTAAACTACAAGCCCCAGAATTCCACAGGATGTTGAAAGTGGAATAATAGCACTATAACAGTGTAGTACAGAAATGGCCTATATATTCATAGTTTGAATATTCTCAGCCTCCCTCACCTTCTAGCAGCAGGCCAAGGTGGCAACCCTTCACTAGCAGCTGAAGCCTGGAGTCCCCACTGAATGGAAACAGACTTACAATAGCAGCCAACTACCTTGCATACACAACATTTAGCACTGAGACATATTTGCTTCCTCAAGTGAGAATAAAGTTGTCAGTTTTTAATGTGTCACAAGATTTTTTTTCCTGTTGCCTACCCAACCCTAGATTTGGATTAAATCAGTTAGAGCCTTTCTGCACTACACTGTTATAGTGCTATTATTCCAATTTCAACCTCCTATGGAATCATGGGGTTTGCAGTTTAGGGAGGGGCATCTAGAATTCTCAGCCAAAGAACGCTTTGGCCTCAGTAAACTACAAACCCTAGGGTTCCAGAGGATGTTGAAAGTGGGATAAGAGCACTATAATAGTGTGTAGGGTGGAAATGGCCATTGTCAGGGAAATCATTAAAGGAGTCCCTTGTAACACTGTGGTTCCAAAGAGGAGGAGGATGGAGGATGGAGCATTCTAGCCCTGCTAGGCAGTTGGGAATAGGGTGTATTGCTGAAACTCTTTTTTCTCTCTGTGGGGCATGCTTTCTTCTGCTGAGTGGGGAAAGAATGCCCTCTTAAACTTATGCCCTTTTCGCATGGGCTTTCTGTCCCACGAGAGCCCCCTGAGCCTCGCGGGAGAGGGAGTGTCGCTCTGCACGACGCACTCCCACTTCCGCGGCGCTCACGGGGCTGACGCTGCGCGAGCGCGTATTTTTTTTATTTTTGGCTGGAACCGAAATTAAACGGCGCTCGTGCAAGGCTCCCGGAGGCGCCTTGACTTACTGAAGTGCGGAGCGCCGTTGCAGGCGAGCCTGTCGTGCTTCCTCCCCGCTTCCGCCCCCAGCGCCACCTACAGCTCCCAGGGAGCGCAGCGGAAGCTGGGGGAATGGCTTAAGAGCGCCCATTGCGGGAAAAGATGCCAGGTGCGGTAAGGAGGTGGGGGAAGCGGCGGCATTTGGGGAGACGGTTGTCGCGCGAGCCACCCTCCTCCATCGCGCAAGCGCCGGCGCTGCGAAAAGGGCCTTAGTTAGATTTGCTCTGAGGCACATCACAATTTCTCTCCTTGTCATGATATGGTTGGAGAGCTAGGACGGTTTTGGATGCAGTAGATCCGAGACCTTTTTGGCCACTGGCAGACATCCCAAATACCCAACCATCCCTCTCTAAGGTTGGGATGGCTCTCATACTTCTTAAAACACTCAAAAGAAGGAGTACCTAGATCCATCAAAACTTGCAAATATATACAAGTTGGAAAATAAAGCATGTTGGAAATGTTCACAAGAAAACGGAACCTTTTATCACATGTGGTGGAAGTGTTGTAAAGCTAAGGTTTATTGGAGAAATATTCACAAGTCAATGACAGAAATTTTACAAATAGAGTTGCCTATGACACCTGAAATATATCTTTTAAATATGTTGCATCAGATTGATAAGAAATATAATAGATATGAATATATAATTCTGTATTTGGTTTCGGCTGCCAGGATTGTATATGCTAGATATTGGAAAAAAGAGGAAATACCGGAAATACAAGAATGGGTAGAGAAGGTTTTAGAATTTATTATTTTAGAAGACCTTACACTTAATCTGCGGGATAAAAAGCAGACAAAAAAACTTGATGATTTGAGATCAATTAAGACAGTAATAGAAGAAAACTGGATATAGATATTAAAGGAGTTGAATAGCTGGATAATTGTATATGGATATGATGAGAAATAGATCTGTATACTATAATAGGTAATACGTATACTATAATATGTAATTTAAAGAAGCCAGTCTAAATTAGAGAATTTATGTTTATTGAGATCACGATAAGTTACTTAAATAGAGGTTCTATCAAGAGGTGAGGGGAAGTTATAAGAGAAATGGATAGATTGTATGATAACATGGTAAATAAGCTTTTTTTTTTTAATTTGAAAATATGACAATACAAGTATGTAATGTGAATAACAGTTGTTTTAATAAAAATATTATAAAGATAAAAAAAAAGGAGCTTGGAAGGTGTGGTATTCTCTGTATTTTACTGCCAGAAACCCCACCAGGAGGTCTGCAAAGAACCCAGACCCGTCCCTCCAATTTTTCTGACTTAATTTTCAGCTGAAAAAGGGTGAGAAATCACCCCAAATGCAACCAAAATGTGGTGGCTTAGGTCTTCTTGTCCTCCACACCCCACAGAGCCCCCACATTTCCAGAAGAACTGGGGCTGGCATTCTGTTGGCACTTGATAGACAATAAATACTTATACTTATGCACAATAAACACTTTATGCACAAATGAATTCCCTTATGCATGTGGTTGTATTTTTTTGGCCATGGCATAAAGTCTGTAGTCAGTTTGCTGCTGTGTAAACAGAGTTCCACCAGTGTAACTATGGCACATGCCATTATGCATAATTATTCCTCGGGGCTATCATTGTACTACTTGGTTCACTGGAATTATGGACACAGCAAACATATTTGAATATGCCATTCCATATATGCCACTGGTTGCATAACGCTGGTGTTTGGCAGGAAGCAACCACTGTGTGAGTGTAGATCTTGACTGGGTCCTGAAACTGGAAATTACATGATACCACTGTTTTTAAGATGGAGAGGGCTCAGCATTAGCAGATTGGTTGTTATTAATTTTGACTACTTTCAGATATGTTTTTAGAAAACAATGAAAACACAAAGCATTTCTGCCCTACACTGTTATAGTGCTGTTATTCCACTTTCAACATCCTGTGGAATCCTGGGACTTGCAGTTGAGAGAGGGACATTTAGAATGCTCAGCCCAAGAGCACTTTGGCCTCAGTAAACTACAAACCCCAGAATTCCACAGGATGTTGAAAGTGGAATAATAGCATTATAACAGTGTAGGGTCTTTCTGCACTAAACTGTTATAGCACTGTGATTCCGCTTTCAAGATCCTGTGGAATTCTGGGGTTTGTAGTTTCCTGTGGCTAAAGAGCTTTCTGGCTGAGAATTCTAAAGGCCCTTCCCCAAACTGCAAACCCCAGGATTCCATAGGATGCTGAAAGTGGAATAATAGCACTATAACAGTGTAGTGCGGAAAGGCCCGTAGTGCGGAAATGGTCACAAACTACATTGCATTAAAAACAGGTGCAGGTAAAGCTGCCTGCAAGGCTGTCTTGTGGCTCCCAGGGCCCATTCAGGGGTCAAATTTATTCCCAAATCCCCTCTGGAAATGGGTGGAGATATTTTCATTGTGTTTTTGCCCCCATGGGTGAATTTAGGCACAGGAGTGGCCTCTTCTTGAAAGAGGAGGTGAACAGATAGTGTCTTCCTGTTGTTAAAAAAAGACCTCTCTTGGACTTGAAATGGCCCACAGGAGCTGAAAAACAAGGCAAAGTCTCCCCATGCCTCTGAGATGATATCTGGGGAGAGGACATCCTCCCTAATGGAAAGGTTTGAAAAGTTAATTCATTGGATGACAACTCCTCAAAGCCTCCAGCTAGTATGGACACTGGCTGAGGGATTTTGGGAACTGTAGTTTCTCCTGCAAGTAACTTTTTTCTCCTGCAAGTAACCTCAAAGGCACCTCCCTAAACTGCAAGCCCTAGGATTCCATAGGATGTTGAAAGTGGAATAATAGCACTATAGTAGTTTAGTGCGGAAATGGCCCCTGCTGCATGACTCCTCCAATTCTGGGCAATAAGCACTGTTTTCTAAACTTGGCTTTGAGGTTTGAGTCATGATTACTAGAATAGCTGGAGGGTGTTTTGCTACCCTCAAAGGCCACCTCCTCCCTTCCAGCTGAGGCTGAAGTACACACACTGCTGTGAACCTTTCTGCAAATGGCACTGTCCCTGCATTATCTCTTTCTTGCCATGTGTCCTCTTAAACTTCTGCACCACTGAGCAGTTGCTATGGTTAAAATGAGATAAATCTTGTTCCAGGCAACAAACAGTTGAAACAACGGTGCACTCCTCCCCTTCTGCTTTGCCAGGGACACAGTTTCAACAGCAACTTTATGCCCGGGAGTTGCATGCAAAAGACCGAGAGGAATTATTTGCCATTAATACTTGGCTTGAACTTCTTCTTCACGGTCTGCATGCTGATTTGGGAAATTAGAGTTCTCTCTGCTCAGATAGGAAGCAGAATTCAGTTCATTTGTGTGCTGGGCATATTTGGGGGAGTTGTGTGGATGGCCAAAAATGTTTTTGTTATTCCTTTCCTTTCTCTTTCTCTTTCTTTCTTTTTTTTGAAAAATTCAAATTTCTGAAGAGCCCATAAGTCTGCTTCTGATTTTGTAGATCTTGTATTTTTTTTCAAATGTTAAACAGTGTGTGGCTGTAATCCTGTATGGATCAGTACAGTTTAGTAGTTCTGTGATCAGATCCACATTAGGCTGAGCCATATACCATCCCTAGATTTACCATAAAGTCTCAAACTCCCCTGAACAACCATTCTGTGCCTTGTGGAGATGGCCTGTTTGCCTCTGTCCCAGTAGCCAGAGGCAAAGTGATGACACTGAGATCTGCTGGGGTCCTCCAGTTGTCTTAGTGCTGCTGTAATCATTTTGGGCCTGGCTGTGGGGATGTAGCCAGATGCTACTGCTCTGATCCTGCCCTGCACTTCTAGAATGACCAATTGTATAGTACAGCATAGGAGGAACATAAGGCCCTTCATTTGCTTATAAGCTAGACTAGCATCCTGTTCGTGATTTACAGATGCCTAAATTCCGGGCAGAAGCAGTTGGACATTTTTGTCTAATGCAAAAAATGCATATTGAGTGTGGTGGAGTCACCTTCTTTGAAGGTTTTCAAACAGAGGCTGAATGGCCATTTGCTGGGGATGCTTTGACTGTATGTTCTTGAATGGAGGAAGTTGGACTTGATGGCTGTTCTCGCCTCCTATGCTCAACTGCAGTCTTCTACAATGTTGGGCACTCTGGAAGTACTGGTCTACAACTCCCACCAGCCCTACAGAGCATGGCTACTGGTCAAACTGATTGAGGTTGTGGGAATTATAACTGAATGCATTGAGATGGCACTATAGCAGGAAAGGTTGCCTTATTGCAACTATACATACCTGCCCAAGGACTGGAGTTGGCATGCAAGACCCTCCTCTGTATTCCACCAGTCAAAGTGACAACAGCCAGGTCACAAATGTCTGTCATGAATGTCAATACCTCAGGCAAAAGACTTCTCCAACCCTGTGGTCCTTTCTAATGGAGATGTCAGGGACTGAGCTGCATGAGACCTTCTACATCAGGGGTGGGCAAAGTGCAGTCTTGTGGGCCACATGATGCCCCAAAGCCATTTTTGTGGCCCTCTACGTATAAAAAAGAAAGAAGTGAAGAGGAAGTGACTTATAGCCATCTCAGGCCTCTCCTGGGCCCAAGATAGCCCAGAAGGATAAAACTTTGTGAAAATGTCCCCATGCCCTCTAGAGGGAGGGGGCATTTGAGGACAAAATATATTTTGATTTTGTTGTGGTGGAGGTGTGGTGGGGACGTGCCCCTCCCAGATCTACTGGGCAGGTAATGCAGTTAAATGGGATAGTCAATCATCCAACGATTAAAAAAAAAAGAATTCTAAATTGATACTATGGCCCTTTCCGCAACTCACTTTTTTGTGGATCTGGGGTGCGGGGATCGCGCAAGCACCCTCTAGCGAGAGGCTCTCAGGTCCTGGTTCATTCAGCTCCACAGCTGCTGCCTGCTCTCACAAGAGCCCCTCCTCTTCCTTTCGCAGTGCAGCCTGGGAGTTTCCCAGGCTGCTCTGGGGAAGGAAATGCAGGCACCACAGCTCCGGAGCTCCGCACACATGACAAGTGTGTGCGGGGCCCTTGAGTGATGTGCAATTGCACATCATTTTCAGCTCACAGCTGAAAATGAAAAAGTGCACGATCGGTGTCTGCCAGACCCTGGAGCATCACGCGATTGTGAGTGCGTTGTGTGGACTGCTCCTCGCAGTCATGTGATGCTTGAGGGGCCCTTTCGCTATGGCAAATGCTGTGCGAAAAGGGCCTATAACTGGTTACCTCAGCAAGGTTAAACTATAGACAAAAATAGACAAAAAGTATGTACCGATGCTCCCATTCACACAACGCTCAAGGGGCCCTCTCGCAACAGAAACTGCATGAGAAAAGGGCCTAGGATTCCATAGACAAAAATGGATAATCAAAAATGGATAATCAAAGAAAACCCTTCTCTAGATAACTGGCTGTTAAAAATTATGGATATGGTGTATAAAAGGCTCTTTCCTACTCTCTAATCTGAATCCCTTTGGTGGCTTCCATGTGAGTGTAACCGTGAAGGCACTCCACTTTTTATTCCAAACATTAAAGGAGTTATCCCAAGTGCTGAACTCAAAATAGCTTCAGCATCTTGCATAGCAAGTTTAATGTTTTAACTAAAATCTGTGACACATTCGCTGCCCCTTTAATAAGGGAGCCGCTAGCCAGCACTGATAAGTGGAACTGTGCAGCTGTGCTACATAAGAACTCTGCCAAAAACAAGTCATTTGATGGTTACTCTGGATAGGGGTGGAGCCAATGTGATGTAGTCATTTGAGCATTGGACTGTGACCCTAGAGATCAAGGGTTAGTTCCTCGCTTCGTCATGGAAACCCACTGGGTGACCTTGGGTGCATCACACTCAGCCCCAAAAGACCCTGTGATGGGTTCTCCTTAGGATTGTCATAAGTCAGAATGGATTTGAAGGTACACAAAAACAACAGCAACTACCAGATAGAAGTAGAAAGAAGAAGCATAAAAAAAAACCCTCTCTCCTTTTACCTCAATTTGTGGATGAGAAAATATTTTAGAATTTGGAAGCAACTGGTTAGTTGGAACTAACAAATTACCAATTCTTTGTAATATTTTCCCCAAATGGCATTAGATTTAACTTTAATTTTTGTACTCCACATTGTTTTAGATGTTTTGTTTTAATTTATATTATAAACCACTCTGAGTCTTCTTCAGGAGAGAAGCAGGATATAAATCAAACCATCAGCTAGTCATTCTTATGCTCTGTGCCTTTGAGGCCCCTCCCTAAACTACAAACTCTAGGGCCCTTTTCGCACCTTACCTTCGTTGTGGTGGTGGGGTTGCGGTGCTTGCACAAGCAGCCATTTGCGCGAGCTGCTCACAGCAGCATTTCTGCCTCCTGTAGCTGGGTTGCTGGTCGCGTGAACGTCACGCGAACTCCCCGCCCCTTCCTTCTGCAGCGCAGCCTGGGAGCTGTAGGCTGCACTGGGGGAGGAAGTGCAACCGGCCTGCTCATTTGACGCACCGCACGGCAGGTAAGTGCGCGAGGGCCCCGGGAGCATTGCGCGACTGCACAGTATTTTCGGCTCCCAGCCGAAAATAATAAAATGCGCGCGCGTCCCGCTTTAGGCTCGTGAGCGTTGCATGAATGGGAGTGCGTTGTACGGACTGATGCTCCCATTCACACAACACTCAAGGGGCCCTCTCGCAACAGAAACTGCATGAGAAAAGGGCCTAGGATTCCATAGGATGTTGAAAGTGGAATAATAGCACTATAGCAGTCTAGTGCTCTGGGCAGATTTCTGTCTGGCTTCTGCTACCACTTCACCTAGACTTGAGTTCTCTTTACTATTGTAATCAGGGCTGACTCAAGACATTTAGCTGCCTGGGGTAAAAGACTAGATGGCCCTCCTTCCCCATTGCACATATAGAAGCTAACTGGAATGGCATTTGACTGGCATGTAGAAAAGTGGACTTCTCCCCAGCCCGGATTGCCATCCAATTACTACAATTGTATTTGGACTTTCTTCTCGGCTGCAATCTCAGCTTTACCTACATTCAGCTTCCCTTCTCCTCCCTACCTGATTGCCACAATTTTTCCATGTCTGGCAGCCCGGCCCACCAGCTATCTATTCTGCCATCCAGTCTTGCAAATCTTACACTTCAAGTTCACCCAGTCACTTTTCATGTCTGTCATAATTCATGTTGCAGTACAATCATTCTTGGTGCGGCAGACAGCGAGCTGAAAGGTGCCATACAGGGATGGGGTGGGGAGAAGCAATGCATTTACCTAGTTGGTGCTGAATCTCTAACAACACGAGTGGATTTTAAGGTTTATTCTAGTGAATAAGATAATCGTCAGGATGCTGAGCCTACAATGGCTCATTTGATAATGAATAAAACCATAGGAACTGCAACATGTAAGGCAGGATGAAAATGGGCAACCCTCATCTTATTGATAGCTTCTTGGGAAGACTGAAAAAATGGCTGTTATCCAACACCAGGTCACATGAAAAGTGAAGGAAGAAGATGTTGGTCAGTGGCAGAGAATGTGCTTTGCATGGTTTCATTTTGAATTAAGTATTGAAAATTTTGGATATTATCATGTGTGTCTGTTTCTAATAGTTCTTTGCTTCTGGGCTTGACCACCACATGTGAAGTAAGGTCACTTTATTCTCTTCATTCCTCCAACATGTTCCATCTCCTTTTTTATATATATTTCGAATAGTTTGGCTGGTGTCAATAACAATGACAATGCTAATAAAAGAAAATACAACAGTTTGAGAGTGAAAATACAACAAATTGAGAAGTTGATTCTTGACTACACAAAAAAACTGATGAAAGTAAAAACAAAGTTATTGAAAGATGAATTTAACTGAAAGATGAATAAAATATTATTATAAAGGCGTTAGTGAGACAAAAATGAAAAATGTAAATATTGGTGGAAATAACACAAAGAAAGCAACTAGGCAGGAACAAATAATATTCATTTAAGTCGTAAACCCAGGTTAAAAGCAACAGAATGGAAGCTAGGTTGAAGTGAGTGGAGTGACAGGAGAACTTTGTTGTAAAATAAGAAACATATTCACATTGATTCATTTCAGATATATTTTATTAATCTCCTCCTCCTCCTCCTTTTAAAAAGAGCCTTTTATAATGTCTTGGTTTGTAAAGCCCCAAGATTTGGTGATTTATGGCTGTTAGTATCATGCACATCTCTAAGTTGGACTAGGCATGCAGAATGAAATAGTCACCATAGTGCAACAGATGTGTTCTCTTGAAAGCAGCAGAATCATAGAATCCTAGAGTTGGAAGAGACCACAGGGGCCATCTAGTCCAACCCCCTGCTATGCAGGAACACACATAAAGGTATTCCCAACAGATGTCCATCCAGCCTCTGCTTAAAAACCTCCAAAGAAGGAGACTCCACCACACCCCGAGGCAGCATATTCCACTGCTGGACAGCTCTGACCATCAGGAAGTTCTTCCTGAGGTTTAGGTGAAATCTCCTTTCCTGCAGCTTGAATCCATTACTCCTTGTCCTAGTCTCTGGAGCAGTGGAAAACAAGTCCACTCCATCCTTGACATGACATCCTTTCAAATATTTAAACATGGCTACCATGTCTCCTCTTAACCTTTTCTTCTGCAGACTAAACATACCCAGCTTCTTAAGCCATTCCTCATAGGGCATGGCTAGAAGTGGAGTTGTGTGCACAGCAACAGTGAGCACTGCAGTTGTACACTGCACATAGTGCATTTAGCATTAAGGTTGCACATTGAACATTGTAGCTGTGCATTGCATATTGCTGTTTACTGAGCATTGCACTTTCACATGGAGCATTGCAATCGTCCATTGCACATTGCCATTGTGCAATGAGCATTGCAATTTCTCATTGCTTATTGCACTTTCACATTGTATGATACCAGCCAGTTATTGACAAGTGTTGCACAATGGTGCCATATTGCACAGAGTTTGCCTGGTGCTTGTGCAGCACACATCCACAGGTGGATATTTACGTTAAACTGTGAGGATGGTGGATTGTACCCTATGTCTTGTTTTATGACATATATTTTACTTTGAAGTCACTGAAGATAAGGATGTCATGGGTACAAGGAGTCAAACAACTCCTAAGCAACTGGTTCATTTCTCTTTCATGTCAGAAAAAGCAGCGATAAGACACATTATTTATAATGATCATTTGCACAGTGGGATGCTGAGCAAGCTAATAATCTAAAACTGTTGCAACCAGGTGTTAGCAATAAACACTAGGAAGTGGGCATGAAATAGCAAAAATACATTCCATGCACTTAACAAATAAATATTTTTTTTATTTGTGCTGTTTAATTTCAAGTGTATAATCTTCAATATCTATAGTGAGTAACGAAGGAACTGAATCAGTTTTAAAGAGGAAGGAAAAGAAAAGGCATTAATCACAAAACTGTTAGTGTGATCTGATAAAGTTAAGGTTATGTGTGTCTCAGCTGGTGTAAGAAGCCTGGTTTAATTAACAAACTGAAACAGGTGTATCTTAAGGCTGCTCCTGCTTCCACCATGGCCATTTCCGCACGAGTCTGTTATAGAACGATGATTCCACTTTCAACCTCCTATGGAATCCTGGAGTTTGCAGTTTTGGGAGGGGCCAACTGGCCCCTCCCGAAACTGCAAACTCCAGGATTCCACAGGAAGTTGAAAGTGGAATCATCACGCTATAACAGACTCGTGTGGAAATGGACCATGTTTGGTTTGCCTTGTTCTCCAAGACAAAGTATGGAAGCCTGGATGACAAATATGAAATAATTTCCCCAGATACTGGTATTATTTTATTTGTTCATTCTGATTCTGGGGGACCAAAAGAGTGTTTCATATCTGATTCTTTGTTGTTTCATCAAGCCTTTCTTCAGAACCAATAACCTGACTTTTTCATGGTTGCGTTCTGGCTTTGATCGAACAGAATTCCAGATAATGGTTCCATGTCTCTTCTTTTTGGAAGAAAAAAAAAGCTTTGTTCTAGTTGTTTGCACCCTTCACTGCAACAAAAACAAAGACAAAGATACATAGCCTTCCCTTAAACTATTTTACAGCCACTCATCTTTTGTATCTTCACTGTCTTTTCAGTCCCATATTCAAGTTGTAACCTCATTATTGCAGCACAAACTTCTCCCACCCTCCCCTTTTACTTGCTCATGTTACTCTGCATAATGCCATGAATTTTGATAACGCTTTTCACTCTCTGAACTTGCAAATGTTATTCTTTTGGCTTTGAATTCCCAGCACAGCCAAAAATCATGCTGGTTGGAAGGTTCTGGGAGTCATGGGCCCCAAAAAGGAACTTTTTCAAGTTGTAATAATCATAATCATATCCTTTTCAGTAGATTGAGATTCTCTTAGTATACAAGCCTGCCAAAGGGTTCCTGGCTTATGGGTTGAAAAATTCTCCTTTGGAGAATCTCAACCTCCCTCACCTTAATGATTCTCGTGAATTATGGAAGCCCACACAGGGAAACACAGTTCTGAAAAAATTGTGTCTGTTATGGTTAGGTCTTCTGGGTACCAGGGAAGGGAGGAAGAACTATAAAGGAGTAATGTGCAATTAGACAAACTCCCCAGGTAATGTGCCAGGATTACAAAGAATGAGAGGGTTTGAATCTCAGCATAAGGCTTCTAGAAGTGGGCTGCTGGTTCAGTTTGTTGCCGGATACATGTTGTACTTCAAAGGTGGCACAGCTGTTCCAGAGGACGCCCTAGCAGAGCACAGTGACAGCCGTGATTTCTTGCCTACCGTATCCTGCGGCTATTGGCATATGCCCTGAAGCATGGGATTTGATTATCCTTCTCATTATCTTAGCTACAAATGTTATTAGCAGCCATAAAATTATCCATTAAAGCAAGAGGGATTAGTTACCTCCACCAGTGAGCAAGATGGTAGATAATTTACCAAACAGGTTGAGAACTGAGATGCAGTTTTGGAGCCTGGGGAGAGGAGATGAGAGAGAGAAAGAGAGAGAGAGAGAGACCCTCATCATTTCAATTGATACTCTCCAAAAATGAGTATTACGGCTATTTCTATGATTGATGTTAAAGTGATAACAGTAGTGCCAAAATCAAAACTAGTTTGTCCTTCTCCTTCCCAGCTCCCCCATTAGGGGTGTTTCTTTGCTAGAATATACCTTTTCATTATTTCATAGATTATGAAACTGTAAAAATACTTAGTATATATTTTATGTACAGTTGGCTCTCCATCCACATTTGCTAGGGTTAGGAGCATGGGACCCTTGCAAAAGTGGAAAAATCGCAAATATCAAAAGGTGTGTAGGTGTGTGTGTAGGAAGGGGGCTGAGGCATGATGGGGAGAACAGGCATCCAGGATCCAAACCAGGTCAGAGAAAGGGGGTGAGTTGGCATGGTGGTGCCCCTATACTTCTTGTGTTGGGAGGGGGCATTGGAGTGGGTTTGTGGTGCTGAGAAATTGGGCTTCGAGCCATCCTTAGCTGGCCAGGATGTGGCTAGTGGGGGAGGAGGAGAGGACCACCAGAGGCAGGTTTTTAAAGGGCTGAGCGGCCTGATCAGAGTTGCCAAGAGGGAAGGTTCCCCCAGAAAAGGGGTGCAGGGGATAGGCTTGAAGAAACTCGCAAATAATCAAATCTGTGAAAGTGAAACTCGCAAATGTGATGGGCCGTCTGAACTTCACAGACATGGGTGAGAATTAAGTTGATGTTTTACATATGTGTCAGTTTTCCTACAGAAGTGGATGGACATTTCTGACTTGATGTGCAAAAGATGCATTCAGTTTAAGGTTGCAGGAATGGAATTACGTAGGCATTGCTGTTGTGCATACAGATCAGCATGGATGTGAGATGTGTGCGTGTACTGCCTCCTCCCATAAGAGAAATTTGAGATCTTCAGAGGAGATGCTGCTGTGTAACCCAACACCTTGTGATGTTAGGTTACTGGGTACATTAACAGGGCATTCTCTGTAGCAGTGCATCAACTGTGGAACTCCATAGCCAAGGAAGTTAGGCTGGCTGACCCCATCTCTTTCGAGCTTCCAGTGGGCATCAAAACAGTGCCTTTCCGTGTGGTATCTAATTTTTGCAAGTGCTGTTTTAACTGTTTCAAAACTGAATTCTAGGATTGTTTTTAGACTGTTTTTAGGAGTTTTAAAAGAGTATTTTAATATGGTTTTAAAATGCTTTTATCTTTGCATTGTTTCAATTGGTTGTTATTTGATTGTCCCCTTGGGAGCCCATGTGGCTTGGGAGGCAGGTGATACACAACAATTGATACATAAGAAATGATGCACATCTGATTGTGCATTTAGTTGAAGGAAAAGGTACACAATTTTTCTTTCAAACTAAGGGTTGCATATTACAATCAATGCATCACTCCACATGTAAAGATGTATGTTAAATAACCCAAGTGACAATAGCCTAAGCCATTCTTGGTAATTGCTGGCTGCAGTGGCCAGACTTTTCCTTTGTATTACAAGTGCTAAGCAAGAGATGGCCTATAAGAGCCCTTTGTGTTTCCCTGCAAAGGTGAAACTAAATGCCAAAGAAGGAGCCTCTCTCATGTATTTATGTAGTGTAAATCTTCCCAGGCAGAATTATGCTTTGGAAGATGGGGCAAGTTTTTTTTCTACTGCTCCAGAGACTAGGACACAGAGCAATGGCTTAGGTGGAACCTAATGTTAGGTTCCACCTAACATTAGGAAGAACTTCCTGATGGTAAGAGCAGTTTGACAGTGGAATACGCTGCTGCCTCAGAATGTGGTGAAGTCTCTTTCTTTGGAGCTTTTTAAACAGAGTCTGGACGGCAATCTGTTTGCAGTGCTTTGATTGTGCATTCCTGCATGGCAGAATGGGGTGGGATTGGATGGGCCTACTGTATGATTCTGTGATTCAATGTCACTCTTGTGTTGAGTGTCAGTTGTGTAACTGAATACACAACCAAATGAACAACCAAACACAAGTCCAAATCAGAACCAAGTGGTTGAATTAAGGTACATCTGAATATACAACCAAATATACCTCTCCATGCACAAGTGCACCAGGGGCTCAGCTATACTTCCATGACCTTGAACTGAATGCAGTGGTTGCACATCAGACAAAAATGTCCAGCTGCTGCCAAAAGGAAACTTATTCATTTGTAAGATACCAGCAGGATCTCAACCTGCTTGCGCATGGTAGTAGCCCTGCTCATAATCAGACCATGTCCGTTGCCTGGACTGTTCTTAACACATATCTCCCTGATGCATTCCAAGGTCTTGCAAACCAAAAGTGGGAGCTATCATAACATAACAAAAAAAAAAAAAAAAGCTAATATAACAAAAAAGGAAAGTACAATTTACCTTTCAATTTAAGGAACAGGCTTCAAAAAAATTATTTCCATTTCTGCCTACACCAGAAAAACAAAACACAAACACACACACACACACACACAGTGATGGCAAAAATCACAAACAGAAAAATAAAGAGCTCTACAAGCCTACTACTTTAAAAAGATGGAATTGATGATAGGACGATTCCTTTGTATCCCTTCTTTTCTCCAGCCGGGGGCTCAAAGTTGCTTACAAAAGTTAAAACAGAGATTGGCGCCCTGTTCAGTAATTTTGACGTTGCAAGTCAGCCCTGTGCCATTGCAACAATTTCACTTTTTTTGTCACTGTGCATGCAACCAAAAGCCCCCCCCCAATCTCTCTTTTCAGGTGCCTCAACATAGCCATCTCTGCATTGCTGGAGAGCAGGGGGAATGATGCCTGAAATGCCTGTAACAGCCCATCTAGCTACTGAAGTCTCTGCTTATCCCCCTGTTCTCCAGCAACATTGAAATGGCCACATGCAGGGAAGAGAGGGCTTCACTGCTGAAAAGGTCAGTTTGGGGAAATAAGGTCAGGAGATGTCACTACATCTCTGTAGCTGTCTTCTGACTCAGGATCTCAATGGGATACAGATACCAGAACACATCATACAAAAATTAAAATATAATTAATCTGTCAATAGGATTAAAAGAAATTAGAACAATGCCCATTAAAAAAAACCCCTAGGAAGTTTAGCCAGTAGAAGAGAAAGTTAAGGGGTGACATGATAGTTGTGTTTAAATAGTGGAAGGGGTGTCATATAAAAGATGAAGCAAGTCTGTTTCCTGCTGCTCCAGAGACTACGAAACAGAGCAATGGATTCAAATTATAAGAAAACGAATTCCATGTAAACGCTAGGAAGAACTTCCTGATGGTAAGAGCAGTTTGACAGTGGAACACACTGCCTCAGTGTGGTGCAGTCTCCTTCTTTGGAGGTTTATAAACAAAGGGATGCTTTGATTATATGTATTCCTGCAGAGCAGGGGACTGGAATGGATGACCTTTGTGGTCTTTTCCAACTCTATGGACCTTTCCACACTACACTGTTATAGTGATATTATTCCACTTTCAACCTCCTGTGGAATTCTGGGGTTTGTCGTCTGCTGCGGCCAAAGAGCTCTCTGGCTGAGAATTCTAACTGTCTCTCCCTAAATTGCAAAGCCCAGGATTCTGTAGGATGTTGATATTGGAGTAATACCACTATAACAGTGTAGTGTATGTGGAAAGGCCCTATGATTCTATGGCCATTTTTGCACTAGCCTGTTATAGCGCGATGATTCCACTTTCAGCATCCTCTGGAATCCTGGGGTTTGCAGTTTTGGGAGGGGCCCTTGGCCCCTCCCGAAACTGCAAACCCCAGGATTCCAGAGGATGCTGAAAGTGGAATCATCGCGCTATAACAGGCTAGTGCGGAAATGGCCTATGATTTTCCAATACAGCTCATTATTAAATGCCTGACTCCATGAGCAATCCGATCTCAAAGGCCTACTGAAACAAACAAATAAACAACAAAAAAAATCTATATCTGCCTACAGAAGGATAACAAGGAAATCTTTAGGTCTGTATGCTGCTTACTCATTCTGTGACCTGTGGCACAATTCTGGCACTGAATATTTCTCCACCTCCCACATACCACTTTTGAAGAGGCAGAGACTTACCCAGCATTCCCCAGGAAAGGTCAGGGTGGTATTGATTTGCACAGAACAGGCTGGAATGGGCTCCTAGCTGTCTGCTGTCATTTTGTTTCCATCTTGTTTAATTAAAAATAATTCAAGTGTCAGTGTCAAGCCTTTAATAAACAAACTTCATCCCACACACCTTTTTTAGCTGTCTAGATGAAAGCGGAGTGTTTCTGAAAAATTATGTCGCAGATCCAGGTGCAAATATAACTAACCGGTTCTTTGAAAATCCTGTTCAAGAAAGCAAAGTGCTAAAAATAACACTGCAGAGTAGGACCGGTTTCTAAAACAGGGGCTGTTTCCACACTAGGCTGTTATAGTGCTATTATTCCGCTTTCAATATCCTATGGAATCTTGGGGTTTGCAGTTTAGGGAGGGGCCTCAGAGGCCTCAAAGGCCCCTTCCTAAACTGCAAACCCCAGGATTCCATAGGATGTTGAAAGCTGAATAGTAGCGTTGTAACAGTCTAGTGTGGAAATGGCCAGCGATGCACATTTCCATTGCCCACTTTGTAGACAAATGGCTTGCTTGTCTCTGAGTTGCATTGCAGAAGTGACAGTAGTTTCAAACAGAGCAATGTCTAAGATGGTACAAAAAAAAAAAAAAAGTAACTTGGGAAATTGAACCACTGAGCTTTTGGAGATCAAAAAAAGCCACCACTGATGTGGAAGCATAAAATGAGGCTCAATTTGTTTACCACCAGGTGGTCTGAAGATTGTGCCTTTTGTGCTGCGTTTGCTTTCACTGATCTGCCCTTGCAGGAACATTTCCCACCAGTGCTATCAATGAAGTCTCTTTTTAGGTTATGGTGCCAGTTTTAGACCTTTTCCATTCTATTATTCCCTTGCTAGTAACCATGGAATGGATCCTTCCCCATGGTTTGCAGTTCCTGACATGGATATGTATTTTGAGCTTGCAGTGGTCTACACCATGTAGAAATCTGCACTGGAATATGTATGTAGAAGTTATTAATAGCTAAATTATGAATAGCCTTACTGATTAGGACCCAGTGTGATGCAATGATTTGAACAGTAGACTAGGACCATTTCCACACTAGAACATTAGTCTAGGGCCATTTCCTCACTTGAGGCCCCTCCCTAAACTGCAAACCCCAGGATTCCATAGGAGGTTGGAAGTGGAATCATAGCACTATACCAGTCTAGTGCGGAAATGGCCTAGGAGTCTGGAGACAGGGTTCAAATTCCTACTTGGCAATGGAAATGCTGAGCATGCTTATCAAATTTGCAGATGATACCAAATTAGGAGGGGTAGTTAATACCCCAGAGGACAGGATCGGAATTCAAAATGACCTTAACATGACCTTGGAGAGCTGGGCCTCTAACTAACAAAATTAATTTCAATGGGGAGAAATGTAAAGTACTACATTTAGGCCATTTCTGCATGGTGTTGCTGAAACATGGTAGCTACTGGTTGTATTTGTTTCAGTGGCTGCAGTTCTGCATGACATTGTAGTGATCCAGTAGCTCTCCCATCTAAATGTGGTACTTAGGATGTATTATTTGAACTACAGAAAAAAATCTGTTTTGCCACCGCCTCATCTGCATAAATCCCCTATGCCGCCTCAATGCGGAAATGTTAAATGCGCTTTACTGTGCCTTAAGAAAATGGTGGCACCCGCAGGAGGCCAATCAGGGCCAGGAGGGTGGGGCAAAATGCAGAAGAGACACTCCGTTTCAATTCGGATTAATGTTGAGAGGTGAGGAACGTGGCGTCACTACTGTGTTTCAAGAGAATCTATCTTAATCGCAGAACAGATCTGTTTATGGCGTCTTGTGCGGGAAGGGCCTTAGGCAGAAAAAATGAAATGCATATATACAGGATGAGGACACCTGGCTTGACTGTATGATCCTGTATGTGTGAAAGGGATGTGAGAATCTTAATAGATCACAAGCTGAACGTTAGTCGGTAAGGCAGCACCTAAAAAAGTAATGTGTTTCTAAGCTGCATCAATAGCAGTGTAGAGTCTAGATCAAGGGAAGTAATAGTATCCCTCCATTCTGATTTGGTCAGACTTCACCTGGAATACTGTTTTCAGTTCTGGGCACCACAGTTCAAGAAGGATATTGACACAAGTCTCTGGAGGAGGGTGACCAAAATGGTAAAAGGTTTAGAAACCATGCCTGATGAGGAGCAGCTTAGGAAGAGGGATATCTTAGCTGGGAGAAGAGAAGATTAAGAGGTGACATGTTTGCCATGTTTGAATATTTGAAAGGATTTTATATGGAAGATAGAGTGAGCTTGTTTTCTGCTGTTCCAGAGACATGGAGCAAGGCTTCAAATTATAGGAAAAGAGATTCCAGTGAAACATTAGGAAGAACTTCTTGATGGTAAGAGCTGTTCGGCAGTGGAATACGCTATCTCAGTGTGTGGTGGAGTCTCCTTCTCTGGAACTTTTTCAACAGAGGCTAGATGGCCATCTGTTGGGAGAACTTTGATTATGTATTACTCCCAACTATATGATTCTGTGGGTGACATTGGACAAGTCACAGCCTCTCAGCCTCTAAGGAAGGCAAAGGTAAACCCCTTCTGAACAAATCTTATCAAGAAAACCCTGTGATAGGCTTACCTCAGGGTTACCATAAGTGGGAAATGACCTGAAGGCATACAACCACAACAAACTATCGACTAGCAATGTGTATCAGATTTGGGTCAAGCCTGAATCTCAAGCTAAATCGGGCTCCTCTATCTATGCAGATTGTTCAAGAGCCACTTCTGATGTCTGTAAACTCAAGTCAAGCTGAGGAGCAGGCAGGAGGCCAGAATGAAGAGCTATTATTCCCACCACCCTCCAGTAGTCTTGGCAGTGTAGAATGCAAGCCATTTTCGCAGCTTGAGATAAACAAAAAAGAACACCTCATTTTTGGACAATGGTTCCCAGAATACCAGAGCCATGCTGGCCTATAGTCTATAAGGAACTTTTCCAAGTTCTGGGAATGGGCACATGGCTCCTGAAGGGGAAACTTGCTGAGTTTTGAGTTCAAGAATGAAGGCATTAGTGAATTAAAGACAGCGGTTTATTTAATAACACAGTGCTGATCCAGATGGCAGTTGTGAATCTGAGCACTCTGCCACTGAAGCAATCATACACCTTACCCTTTACAGCAGTTTTAGAAAATCTGCCTCGGAACAGTATACAGCAAACATGTAGCAAATCATAGGAAGATACCAGAAATAAATTAGCCAGTCATGAAACAACAGTCATTAAGCCATAATGGAAAATTACCAAGGAAATATCAGATAAAAACTATTCATGCTGAACCTTTTCCTTCCATTTATGATTGTTACTGTTATTAATAGAAAGCACCATTTAGTTGAGGGTAGGGTCAGAATACTCTGGTAATGCTTAATCTGCCTTTTGTTGAAATTCCTAAGAGCTGCGTAACTCTGTAGCTTCTAATCCCCCCCCCCCCCGATTCAGAATATTTTTCTTTTAACATGGCTCTACCTTATTTTGGAACAGTGGTCAAACTTTTGAGCTTTCCTTTTATTCCTGAAACTTCCTGTTGAATCTTGAGATAACTCATACTCTTTATTAGAATTCGGACAATATCAGTGAGCTTAACTAACCTGATGAAACTGATGCTTGTCTTACACTTAGCAAAAGGTTTATTTTGCTCTGGGAAGCTTCATACATTGGCTTTGTTCTGCAGTCTTTTCTTTCTTTTATCTTCTTTCCCAAATGCTTAGGAAGGAAGGAAGGAAGGAAGGAAGGAAGGAAGGAAGGAAGGAAGGAAGGAAGAAGAAAGAAAGAAAGAAAGAAAGAAAGAAAGAAAGAAAGAAAGAAAGAAAGAAAGAAAGAAAGAAAGAACCCAATCTTCCTCTCCCTCTATCCTCCAGACTTTTGGTCAGTGTGTTCTCCTTCGTTTCAGTGATTCATTGCACCCTGATACTGCTGTTCTTGGATGCCCAGAAGCAAAGCCATGGATGCATATTTCATCTGAACTCGACTTCCACGCACAAGTGAAATTGGGGGAGGATCCTCCACCCACGCTCTTCTGCTAGGTATAGATCTGGTTGCCAACATGGACAAGAAGTCAGGAGAACATCCAGTTCTTCCACAAGGGTATAATCTAATAAACCAAGAGGAAAGGAGAAAATTATAGATTAAAATATTTTGCTCAATCATACCCACATTCTCCTCATTAAAATTTATAGCTAATGGAAGATGAGAATAAAGCAGATAGTATATGTATATGTAATCACCTGAGCTTCTAAAAATACCCCTAGTGTGTCAGATTTCTCTTAGTGCTCCTAGGGGAAAGGATCCAGCTCTTTGTAATCAGGGGCCTTATGATTCTACTCTTATATGCTATGCCAAGACGTTATGCTCCAATACACCAACTATCATCTGCTTAGACTGGCAATGTGTCTCAGTGGCATCTCAGGGAGAACTTGTCCCAGCCCTTCATTTAGATCAGTGGAAACAACTTCTTCTTCTCCATTGTTGTTGTCCCCTCCTCCTCCTCCTCCTCCTCCTCCTCCTCCTCCTCCTCCTCCTCCTCTTCCTCTTCTAGAAGTTGTTGAACTCCTGTAACTCCTTTCTTCCTTCCCCATGAGCTGTGCTGTCTAGGGCTGATGGGAGCTGCTGTCCAACAACATTTGGAGAGCCATGTATCACCCTCCTCAATTCAGATGGAAAGGCCAGGGATTTAATATGGGACCTTCTGAATGAAAGACAGGGATTTAATATGGGACCTTCATTCAGAAGGTCCCATATTAAATCCCTGGCCTTTCTACTGAGCTATGGTCCCATGGTCAACATCAACCAGTGGTGGCTCCCAGTGAGCAGGGTAATGGCTTTTGTTCAAACTTTAAAGGACTTATCTAATGTGCTGAACCTACTTGTGGAATAGGATTTGACACTTTTGATTACTCTTTAAAGTTCAGACTCCAGCTCCAATAGGAGCTCCCAAGCTGCTACTGCTGTATACATATAGATTCTACATTCTTATCTATCTATCTATCTATCTATCTATCTATCTATCTATCTATCATCTATCTATCTATCTATCTATCTATCTATCTATCTATCTATCTATCAGTCTGAGGCTGTCATTTCTTATTCCTTGTGTGTGAGATCCATCCACTCATTAGCAGATTGTCTGAGAGGTTATGGGATGTTCATGAATATTCTAACTTTTCAAGAGAAACACTGAATCATCCAGTAGCAGACACTGCAAATATTGTGCAGGAAGTCTGTTTGGAGAGGAAAATCTCTTACACAGAGTCTAGAGACAATATGAGTCAAGATATCTGGAGAAACTGGAGGTTGGAAGGCAAAGCATCTTGAGAACTAAGGTGGGATGGGGAATATCACTTTATGTTGGCTACATCAGGGAATGTTTTCTTTGAAAGTGCAGGAAAGTTCAAGCAGTTCTGGAGAATAATTTGGAAATATGCAGTTATTGTTTAGTAAAACTTAGACAAGAGTGGGTGGGTAAGGGATTGAAAAGATCTTTTGGAGGTCATGCACTGGACCTTTGCTTACTGACAATTTCAATTTCTTAAATTTCTTCAAACCACCATCTGAACAGCCATCATCTCCATTGCTGTTCCCTCCATTCTAAATCCATAAAAAGCAGTGCTACAGTTTATGAAGCCATGGTTCCCAGAGTCACAATAGGGTCACAATTGTCATATGTCTGTTTAAGTTCCCTTACCCACATAGATGTTCTTTCTGGCCACCGCACAACAAATATATTCATTTCAAGGATGAGTAAATGGTGTTCCATAAAGGCCACCATTGCAGTTGCTTATTCTTGGATGGTGTGTGACTGTTTCTCAGTGTCCTTCAATATCACTGCTTTCATTTCATTTCCTGTGGTTGTGGAAACAGTCATAGTGCTTTCCCCCTTGCATAATGGGACAAGAGTCAAACACATTGGCAGACATCCAAGTGGTTGTGCAATGTTGGTACTCAACAAAAGGGAGATGTAACACAACTGCTGTTTATCTACAAGAATGCAGACTTAGGCCATTTCTGCACTACACCGTTATAGTGCTATTATTCCACTTTCAACATGCTGTAGAATTCTGGGCTTTGTAGTTTACTGAGACCAAGGAGCTCTCTGGCTGAGAATTCTAAATGCCCCTCCCTAAACTGCAAACCCCAGGATTCCATAGAAGTTGAAAGCAGAATAATAGCACTATGTCTAGTGTGGACATGGCCTTACTCTACATAAGGACAATGTACGATTTTGGCCAATAAGTTGTGCAGAGTATTGTCAGCATAAGCACATTAGCAAGTTTGCCTGTTCTAGGCTTAATTCTCCTTAGTAAAGTAAAACTTGTGGCTGGGCTGTACCACTTCAAAAGGCAGGTGAGGCCCCATATGATTAAATGCTTCTCCGTCTAATCCCTTCCTCAACCCAGATGACTAGTCTAGAAGAGCAGGCTAGATTTCTTCTCTGTGAGATACTAGTTTTCTATTTGCAGTGATTTTAGTGTATGGAAGCCCTCAACCAAACAACTTCCAGGACGGAGGGAGTTCTCAAGAAATTGCCATGGGCACTTTGGGCACTTTGATATTTTAGCTATCAATAGGATTTGTGGGAGTTCAGAGAACCCTAGTCTGGTATTGGGCAGTGATAGACAGCTGGTGATTTCCATCTTTGCTTCTGACCCTGTGGCAGGAGTTGAATAGTTTTGGAGAACTGGAGGGGCAGTATTCATGATTGGAATGTTTGGTGAACAAAAGTACCTGCTCCATTAATAAACACTCTTTTTCTGCTTAAAATGGTCTTGTAGTAGGTCTATGCAGCTGGTTAAGCATAGTGGACCTGAATCTAGAAGGAGGTTGACCATCTAATCTGTGCTTTGCATTGAAAAGAGGAGAATAAGAAGAAGCTTGGGCAAACCAAGATCAGAACTTGGTTCAACTTTGTTTCCTGACATAGCATGTCTGTGTAGTTTTCTTTCTCTCAACCTTTTATGCTTTGGCCACCAAACTCTGGCTTGCTCTGGCCTTGAGAAATCAGCCAGTTCTGGAGTGGAGTGACTCAGTTTGCTTTCAAATGCTCCCTCCAAGGCTCAATTATTTTTTCACTGAAATCATGAAAACTAATGATACCTTAGAAAAATACTCCAGGCTTTAATGCCTTGGGGAGGTTGGCAGCCACTGAGCCACTTTCTGAGGTAGCCCATAGGGCAGAACACAGTTGGAAGTATGTTGAGTGCTCTTCTTGCTCTGAAAATGAAGCTGTCTTACACTGGGACCCCTCTAACATGGATGTTTTGTGTCTATTTGTGAGTGAGGGGTGGCAGACGAGTGTCCATCTATGTCTCTATAGATCGATGCACAGTGACAATGTCATCTTCCAGGAACTCTGGAGGATCATAAGAGGTCTTGTAGGATTCCTTTGTCATTGTGAATACACATCTCACT
Source organism: Ctenosaura bakeri (assembly GCA_948474755.1). NCBI lineage: Eukaryota > Metazoa > Chordata > Lepidosauria > Squamata > Iguanidae > Ctenosaura > Ctenosaura bakeri. The sequence goes on from CAOLHI010000857.1 coordinate 89,845, forward strand.
CTCCACCAGTCATCAAATGGTTGTGCTGGGAGTTTTAAGGCCTTAGGAGGGTGGTTAATGTGTGAGGAAAGTGCTGAATTTCTCCCTCTGAATTAAATAAAAACAGAGATACATCAGTGTTATCCTATCATAAGTCTCAAATAGGATACCAGCTGGAGCCTTGTCCTTCTGCACAGTTGTCAGCATCCAGAATTTGAAGGAACAGTAGAGAAGCACTTGTGATTTGTTGTAAGTTGTGGTCACTGAAGGATTTTTTCCCCAACGAAATCTTGCAAATTTCAAGGAGAACCCACAAACTTACAAATATTCAGCCCAGTTATACCTGGTACTATCTGGGACCCAAATTTTCACTTCAAAACTAATTGGAGCAAAATCATGAAAATTCTTGTGTATATATTAAGGGAAGTTAACTGCTGAAGATCTGGGAACCAATATTCTGCTCCTGGGGCCCTTGGAGAACAGTCTCAGAGACTGCAAAAATGCTTAAAAAATGAGGATATGGGAAAAGTGTCTGGAATTCCACTACAGGTTTTGCGATTTTATTTTTATGTTGGCCAATGCAGGGAGAGCCCTGCAACATTTTAAAATGTTGCTCAGGAGTGGCAACTCACTCTCTTTATTTGACCAGAAAATGTGGGTACTGGAGATTTTAGAGAGGCCAAAGGACCACAGAAATAGCCTGAGGGTGTCCAAGGCCCACAGCACATACTTTGTAGATATACAAGTAGCTCTGATTCATTGTTGGTGTTGGGTGGGTCCAGACTTGCATGGAGAAGTGTGATGTATGAAATTAGACCAACTCATCATGGGTATGTGTATGTCATCCATGGCTGTGGTTCAGTGACATGTTGCTGAGGTTCCACGATCCCAGGAACTACATGTTACCTACATAGAATCATACAGCTGGAAGGAACTACAGGGGCCATATAGTGTAACTCAGTCAATCTCTACTGTTTTATGACCATTGCCCCCTTAGGAGCTCTTCTTGGGTTCCAGGGTCCCCTGTCAAACAGGAATATAACATGTACAGATAGACAGAAAATCATTTATTATTGAAGAACAAGAAAACTTGAACATTCCAACATACTGGGAAAAACTTTAAAAAAGACTGTATAACATTATATTACAAAAACCTCAACTTTTGTGGACTTTAGCTCTCAAATGGAGAAGGGAGAGGAGCTTAAGCAATGAATTTACCTGGCACACTGAATTCAAACACTGTGTTGGGAAGATATTATAAATAGGAGGGAAACTATCGATTCCAGTGAAGGATGCTGCTTGGGTATTTCATCAGTTCAGTTACCAGGGCCCTTATAAACCTTTGGAGCCCTCATTCTCACAGTTTCCAGTCTGTGACCTCCTTCAAATGTGCCAGGGCCTCCTTGAGAGCCATATGGCCCCTGTTCAGAATGGTTGGTCTTGGTCTAACCCCCTGCCATTCAGGAATGCATGACTAAAGCACTCTTGAAAGATGTCCATCCAACCTCTGTTTAAAGATCTCCAAATAATGGAGGGTCCACCATGCACTGAAGCAGTCTATTCCACTGTCAGCATCTCGTACAGTAAAGAAGTTCTTCCTAATGCTTAGGTGGAACATTTTGTCCCCTTGTAATGTGAACCCACAGATTCTAGTCTTCAGAGCAGCAGCAAACAAGCTCATTGCCTTTTCTAGAGATGACATCCATGATGGCTGCCAAATCAACTGTCAATCTTTTTCTTTTCCGAGCAAAATATACCCACTTCCCTGAGCCATTCCTCACAAAGTTTGGTTTCTAAATCTTTTTACCATCATGATCATACTCCACTGGACATGTTCCAGCCTATCAATATTCTTTCTGAGCTGTGGTACTCAGAGTTGGACACAATATTTCAAGTGGGGTCTGATCAAACAGTATTGCTGCTTCCCCATTACTACATCCATGATCCTGGTGATTAAATTTACTGAAAGTGGGAGAGGAGAGAAGGAAGAGTGCTAAACTGGAGGAAAATCAGGGCTGGAACATCCTCCTTATCCCCACTCCACCCCATTATTCAAGTATAGCAGGAGCCACTGATTCACATGTTGCATTGTCCTAGTGAGGACATTCTCAGGGATGTATGCACAAAACATGTGCAAACTAGCTCATCATTCTAGTCTGATCCAAAATGCCTTCTCTTCACATATTCATTAAATATCAAGTAGCCTGAAATTGTCTTGTCAAGGCTGGGAGAGTTCACCTTGTATTTCCAAGGACACCAATATTTGCTTTCCAAACAACTCTAACAGAGCTAGAGATATATTTGGAGTTCACAATTCTGTACCTCTTTGCTGATGAAACACCAAAGATACACTGTCTGTGTGTATTTCTCTCTTTCCATCTGTCTCTGTGTGCATACACCTGTCTTGTAATGAACTATGGTTAATCAGTTGGTCCCCAAGGAGATGAACTATGATTTTAGAGCTCCTCCTGGAGGCTTCAAAGAGAACTGGCACACCTAAATCAACCTGCATAGACACCTGGGTCAGGAAGAGCAGTGCAACAGACAAATATGCAAACAAAGCATTCAGTGGGAAGGAGAAGATAAGGGTAGCCAGACACTCATCTTAGATTTTAAAAATGCGGACTTCTGTAAACTTAGGGAGCTGCTGGCTGGAATTCCGTGGTCAGGAATAGTGAAAGGGAAAGGAGTTCAGGAGGCATGGGAGTTCCTTAAGAAGGAGATACTGAAGGCACAGTCTAAAACTGTGCCAATAAGGAGGAAAAATGGAAGGCATCTGAAGAACCCAGAATGGTTGACTAAAGAACTCTCAGCTGAGCTAAGAGTTAAGAGAAACATGTATAGGAAATGGAAGAAGGGGGAAACCACCAAAGAAGAATTTAAGCAAGTAGCTAGGAGATGTAGGGAGGAAGTCAGAAAGGCTAAAGCACAGAATGAACTTAGGCTGGCCAGAGACATTAAAAAGAATAAAAAGGTTTTTTTAAAATATGTCCGCAGCAAAAGGAAAAAGAAGGAGACAGTAGGGTCGCTACGCAGAGAAGATGGCGAATTGCTCACAGGGGGGAGAGAAAAGGCAGAGCTACTTAACACCTTCTTTGCCTCCGTATTTTCCCAGAAGGATACAAGCACTCAACCTGGCGGTTGGGGAGCAGGGGAGGAAGCAGAGGAAATGAGGCACATAATAAGTAGAGAGGTGGTACAGGAATACCTGGCCGCATTGGATGAATTCAAGTCTCCAGGGCCAGATGAATTGCATCCTAGGATATTAAAAGAGCTGGCAGAGGTCATTTCGGAACCGCTTGCTATAATTTTTGAGAAATCTTGGAGGACAGGAGAAGTTCCAGCAGATTGGAGGAGAGCAAATGTTATCCCCATCTTCAAGAAGGGAAAAAAAGAGGACCCAAATAATTATCGCCCAGTCAGCCTGACATCAGTACCCGGAAAGATCCTGGAGCAGATCATAAAGCAGTCAGTTTCTAATCATTTAGAAAGCAACGCGGTAATCACGAGAAGTCAACATGGATTTCTCAAAAATAAGTCATGCCAGACTAATCTTATCTCTTTTTATGATAGAGTTACTAGCTTGATAGATGAAGGGAGTGCTGTGGATGTAGCATATCTCGATTTCAGTAAGGCCTTTGACAAAGTTCCCCATGACATTCTTGCAACGAAGCTAGTAAAATGTGGGCTGGACAGGGCTACTGTTAGTTGGATTTGTAATTGGTTGACCGACCAAACCCAAAGGGTGATGACGAATGGCTGCTTTTCGTCCTGGAGAGAAGTGACTAGCGGGGTGCCACAGGGTTCTGTCCTAGGCCCAGTGCTGTTCAATATTTTTATCAATGACTTGGATGAAGGAATAGAGGGCATGCTGATCAAATTTGCAGATGACACCAAATTGGGAGGGGTTGCTAATACGCCAGAGGACAGGATCAAAATTCAAAATGACCTGGATAGATTGGAAAGCTGGGCCAGGGCGAACAAAATGAAATTCAACAGAGAGAAATGTAAGGTCCTACACTTAGGCAGAAATAATGGAATCCACAAATATAGGATGGGGGACACGTGGCTGGATAGCAGTACGTGTGAAAGGGATCTAGGAGTCTTCATAGACCACAAGCTGAACATGAGTCAGCAGTGTGATGTGGTGGCCAAGAAAGCCAATGCAATTCTTGGCTGCATCAATAGGAGTATGGTGTCTAGATCGAGGGAGGTACTGGTACCACTCTACTCTGCTTTGGTTAGACCCCATCTTGAATACTGTGTCCAGTTCTGGGCACCCCAATTCAAGAAGGATATTGACAAGCTGGAGTAAGTCCAGAGGAGGGCGACCAAAATGGTGAGAGGCCTGGAAGCCATGCCCTATGAGGATAGACTTAGAGAGCTGGGTATGTTTAGTCTGCAGAAGAGGAGGTTAAGAGGGGACATGATAGCCATGTTTAAATATTTGAAGGGATGCCACGTAGAAGAAGGAGGGGACTTGTTTTCTGCTGCTCCAGAGACCAGGACAAGGAGCAATGGATTCAAGCTGCAGGAAAGGAGATTCCACCTGAACCTCAGGAAGAACTTCCTGACAGTCAGGGCTGTCCGGCAGTGGAATCTGCTGCCTCGGAGTGTAGTGGAGTCTCCTTCCTTGGAGGTTTTTAAGCAGAGGCTTGATGGCCATCTGTCGGGATTGATTTGAGGGTGTTCCTGCATGGCAGGGGGTTGGACTGGATGGCCTGTGTGGTCTCTTCCAACTCTGAATTTCTATGATTCTATGATTCAAACAAAAATAGTGAAGCATGATCCTATGCTTATTTGTTCCAGAGTTGCCCCAACTTAGTCCTGTGGATGTGTGCTTAAGGTTTCACCTTCTGTTATCTACTTTCACCTGTTTATTTTGGCATTGTGTAAGGAAACTGAGAGTGTCTTAAGACTTTAAAAGGTATCTCCTCTCTGGCTATGGGAAAGCCTCAAAATACTCTATTTGGCTCTGGCCATATTGTCACACCTGAACCTTCTCTTTCAGTGGAAGCATTGTAAGACCTCAGGCTGGCTTAGAAAGCTGTGTTCTAAAAGAGGAATATGTTTCATTGAATTCCCCTACCCTCGATTACTTCAGGTAGGTTCACAGAGGCATATTGAATGCTTGCCACTTTGCATAATGGCATGCATATGTCAATGGGCTGGACAGAGTCAGGGGCATAGCTTTCATGGTACTCTGGTCCATGTCTTCTGAGGACCTTTCTCAGCAGCTTCATGTAGATTGTAAATAGTCTGGGACACAAAATGGAACTGTTTGGAAGATCATCATAAAATGTCCCAGGATCCTAAACCACAGTCTTCCAGCACCACTTTCCGAAACTAACCTTCCCAGCAGAAGCAAACCACTACCAATAGGTTGTGGAGAGGTGTTCCAGGTTTATATTATGTCCATCAGTATCAGAAAATGTCAGGAGGTCTAAGGGAACCAACATGGATGCATTTAGAATGGAGGTATGTCTGGCAACAGGGAGAGGTTGCTGCTCCTCAGGAACTTACACATTGGAAAAAGAAACTGAAGAAACAAAAGAGGAAAGCTCCGTCTTTCTGAATTAAGGGTGCCAGAGGTACAGCCAAGTGGGGGGCAAAGTGGAAGTTCCTTCCATGAAATTTTTGCCCACTCCTCAAAAAGACGGGAGACACTGAAAACCATTCAAACTTAGAATTCTTGTATTTGTTGTGCTCTCCTAACCTAGGTATCACATTGCTCCTTCCTTTTCTTTGGATGCCTAAACAATTCTAAATGCTCCATTGAAGCGTTAAAACACTTCAATGCTAGAAATTTGGGAACTGAAGGGAACTCTTATAGGGGAGCAGAAATCTTATTTGTGGGCACAAGGAAAACAATGACAAGATGATAATTTTGTAAGCACCTACTAGTTATCTGTACTAAAGAAGTGCTAAAAAACTGAGCGATAAAAGTACATGTGTGAACCAACAGTTACATAATATCTGAACAGATATGTAAGAGATACAAGTATGAACAGATGTATAAGAGGTGATTTCAAAGTTCTGTTTGTGATATGGTAAGCCATTCACAAATACAAGTTAGCAATTGATCAGGATTTATGCTGAGCTTTTTCCACTTTGCTGTTGTTGTTCACTGCTGTCAAGCTGACCTTGACTTATGGTGCCTGTGGCATCAACAGCCCTACTCAGGTCTTGCAGTCATAGCTTCCTTGATGAAGGCCCTTTTCGCATTTTTTTTTTTAGCGTGAGCGCCCCTTGAGCATCACGTGAGTGGGAGTGGTGCTCCGTATGATGCACTCCCACTCGCGCGACGCTCACGAGGCTAAAGCGGGGCACGCACACATTTTTTGATTTTCGGCTTTAAGCCGAAAATGCCCCACGCTCGCACAATGCTCGCAGCGCCCTCGCGCACTTACCTCTGTGCGGTGTGTCAGCAAGGTGGCCTGGTCGTGCTTCCTTCCCCCAGTGCAGCCTACAGCTTCCCAGACTGTGCTGCGGAAGAAAGGGGCGGGACGCTCGTGCAACAGTTGCGCTTAACAGGAAGCCAAGCAGAAGGAAGAAGGGCTGTCGTGAGCAGCTTGTGCGAGTGGCTGCTTGCGTGAGTACACCTCCCCACTGCCACGACAAGGTACAGTGCGAAAAGGGCCGAAGTCTATCCATCTGTAATGCAGTCTTCCTCTTTCCCCACTGCCTTATACCTTACCAAGCATTGTTGTCTTTTCTAGTGAATCATGTCTTTTCATGATCTGGCCAAAGTACAACAGTCTCAGTTTAGCAATCTTGGCTCCTAGGGAGAGTTCAGGCTTTTGCTCTTGGGCCCATTCATTTGTCTTTTTAGCAGTCTAGGGTATCTGTAGAACTCTTCTCGAGCACCCCTTTTCGAATGAGTTGATTTTCTTCCTATCAGCTTTCTTCACTCTCCAGTTTTCTTAGTTGTACATAGAAACTGGAAAATATAATGCCATGGACAATCCTAACCTTAGTATTCAGTCATATATCTTGACATTTCAAGATCTTGTCTAGTTCTTTTGTAGCCGTCCTTCCAAGTCCCTCTCTTCTTCTGATTTCTTGACTGAAATCTCAATTTTGATTAATGACTGAACCAAGATACGGAAAATCTTAACCTATTTAATGTCTTCACTGTCTGCTTTAAAGTTATGTTAAACCATCTGTGGTCATTATTTTTGTTTTCTTCACATTTAATTGTAGACCTCCCATTGCTCTTTCTTCCTTGATTTTTTTCTGTAATTGTTCCACATCTTTGCTAAGATCTGGTGATGAAAAACAGTACTTTCTGGGTGCCTGTGAACCCTACAGCTTTTGTGCAAGAAGAATGCTAGATGCCGTTGACAATGCCAGGAGAAACACCCTTGAATCTGAAGTGTTAGACAGATCTTCTTGCATTTTCCTCGTTGTGCACAGACAGAGCAGTTGTGCAGCCGATTCCAATAACATGTAGCAACATTAGTTTATAAAAACTGAAAGGTAACAATCATCTTTTTTAAATTTCCTATGGCTGAATCCTGTTGGCTAGTCCCAACAGCAGTAGATCCATGTAATAAATTGTTGAATGGGAATACAACACACAGGCAAATCTACTTTAGCCAACATAATTCTTTGTCTTTTATCAGACCTTCATTGTCTTTTTACCTTGTTGCTGATTAAAGCCTATATTGCCATCTGCACAAAAACCTTCTATTGCATGTTTTGTTTTCTTACTGCACGGAATATGTTCAGGGGGGCATTAAAATAATGCCTGTTCTGGATATTGCAGTTACCAAGTGATGAACAAACTCGTGTCAATTAAGCCTTGGAATGCTTGCTTCCTCTGGTACAAAATCCTCCAAATCTATAGTAATTTACATTTCTACTTCAGCTTTAATTCCGCACGTTCATACACCAATATTTTCATTGTAGCTGTCTTCTTCCTATCGCAATATAATGAATAATAACTGTGAGGATCATTCCATAAGAACATATGGATTGTGTGGCTGACCTAAACTGGATTCAAATGAGAAGAAAAGATATTCCACCTAAACATTAGGAAGAGCTTTACTGGAAAAGCTGTTCACCTATGTAAGAGACTGCCTTACATAGGCAGAAGGTGGTAGATCCTCATTTTAAGCAAAGGTTTTAACCAGAGGTTGAATAGCCCTGTCTCAAGGTGTTTTAGTTGTATATTCCTGCATGGCAGGGAGTTGGAATAGATGGCCTTTGTGGTCTCTTCCAGCGTCATGATTCTATGAAATGAAAGGTCCTCCAGTTCATCCTTGTCTCAAAAAGGAGCCTTTGAGAAGATCAAATGCAAGGCAAGGCATAATAAAGATAATATTAGCTATCCCCTGTTTTCTGTCTCCAGCATTAACTAACAAGGAAAGTGAGGTGGGTGGCAGCAAAAGAACAGGGCCTTTTTGTTGGTGGTACCTCAGTTGCAGCATGCCATCGCAGAAAGGTGTGACCTCCAACTATGTTGTGATATTTTTGGTGGTTGATGAAGAACTTTCAATTTTAATTTAAGGTTTTTAAGTTTTTCTGTTTTTTTTTTTTAAAGGAAATGTCTTTTCGATTTTTTCATTGATTTTTTTCCAATGATTTTTATTGAGAACTTTCAAAATATGTACAAACAAAAGGAACCCTAACAAATTACAGCAACAAATACAGAAAAAGAACAGACAAAGAAATAGATATAGACAGACAAAGAACATACTGAATACTAAATACTAAAAAGAACTAAGGCCATTTCTGCACTGCATTGTTATAGTACTGTCATTCTGTTTTCAACCTCCTATGGAATCCTGGGATTTGCAGTTTAGGGAGGGGCATTTAGAATTCTCAGCCAGAGAGCTCTTTGGCCTCAGAAAACTACAAGCCCCAGAATTCCACAGGATGTTGAAAGTGGAATAATAGCACTAAAACAGTGTCGGTGGACCAGTTTGATGTTAACATGCTTGCCAGGCAAAGGATTTAATTTAAACTGAAAGAGTTTTGGTGCTTGGGCACCATTATACTTCGTCCTATTGGCTTAGTGGTAAGTTATCAGCTGTTAGGCACTCACTGGTTAGGGGACCTAAACCGATTGCCTGAACCTGGTACTTCATGTATTCATGTGTTCAGGCGTCTTCAAGCACCAAAAGACACAGCAGTATGTAATATTGACCTCTGTGATTGGTGGGCAAGGTGAAGCTTCCAGATTGGCCAGACAGATATTTAGACATGGGACTTTAACAGCTCAGATCAGGCAGGTCAGGCTGAAGAACATAGTTTTTAGGTCTGAAACTGGATACACAGTTATGATGTAAGGGCAGGATTTGGGAGCATAAGTCCAGAGGCTCACACAACTGAATGAGCAGAAAGGGCCTCAAATGCAATGACTTTCCACATTGAAATAATGCAGTGAAATAATGCATTAAAGGCTGGGATCCTTTTGGCATCCTACATGTGTGTAAGTTTCCTCACTCAAGTGGTGGTACTTTTTTGGCTGCTGTGCGATGGATGTATTTAGTTAATGAATGTGTAAGCAGAGCATTGGAAGTGTAAGTATTTCACAGGCAGCTGGGCTTCCTTGGATGGTGTGTGACTTTGTACCAGTGCCTTCCTTGCACAGCATTTGATTCAGTGGAATAAGATAACCAATGTGCATCCTCCATTGCACAACAGGACAGTAAGCAAACCTGTTGGTAGATATGCAAACAGTGGCACAAAAGTGGTTTTAGGCAGAAGAGTGATGTGGGGCATAGAATCATGGAATCATAGAATCCTAGAGTAGGAAGGGACCCCAAAGGTCATCTAGTCTACCTCATTCTGCTGTGCAGGAGTACACCATCAAAACACTCCTGACAGATGACCTTCCAGTCTCTGTTTAAAAACCTCCAGAAAAGGAGACTTGTCCACACTCCAGAGCAGTGGATTCCACTGTCAAACTGCTCTTACATCAAGAAGTTCTTCCTAATGTTCAGATGGAATCTCTTTTCCTGAAGTTTGAAGCCATTGCTAAGTGTTTTAACAATGGCTTCAAGTTTCAGGAAAAGAGATTCCATCTGGACTAGTCTCTTGAGAAGCAAAAGACAGGCATGCTCCATTCTCCCTATGACATCCCTTCAAAGCCCTTCTGTGCAACCCCCATATAACTCCATGAGTATAGAGTTACAGTATACAAACATGGGATAGATTTTCAATGATTACTATCTAAAGAGGGACTTCTTTCCTATAAGCCTTTTAAGTGTAGAGTCTAATATTACCGAACTCTAATACCATGTGGATATGGACACCCTTATCACTCCATTTTTTCCCCTGCTGTATTAATACTGGAGCTTATAGTACACCAAATAACACCAACCCATTGTTTCAGGACTGGCTGGAGGACCATTGGCTTGATTATCTGCTTTCATTTACTCATATTAATATTTAAAATAAAGCAAGCAAGCAAGTAAACAAAGAGAAAACTCCAATTATGCTAGAAAGCCTGGTGTTTTATGGTTAACATCTGTTTAAGTGAAAGATTGTTTGTTTCATACAAAACCTCAAAAGAGAAAGAGCACTTATAGTACAACTCAGCTACTTTTCTGATGTCATCTCTTTAATGAGAATTAAGCTTGGTTACAGTGTATGGAAATTATATCCATTCATTCAGTCAATCAAAGAGCTTGCAAAATTAAACTCTGTAATATACATTTGCTGCTTTTAGGAGGCGAAAAACCATTTTAATACTAAAATGAAACAGACAAGACAGTTTATTATTGTTTGGTTTTAATTTCATCTAGTTAGGTTAGATTTCCCAACACCAATGGCTGCCAAAATTTGCTTCTATTCCTGTTATGTAAGACATGAAACTGGATGTTCATATTGCAGGATTTTATTTTATTTTTTTGAGGAGTGGGGAGCATATCAATTCCATTTCCCACAACTTGCCACCCCTCTGAAGAATGAAGTTATCTCATGTCAGGGGCCTCCTCCTTTGAAGTATTCACATGTTTACCACTAGACTCCTTCCTTACTTTTCTGCCTCGATTTTGCAGTTCAGAGAATATCAGTGTAGAATCTTAAATCATAATGGGATTCATTCTTGTGAGTGCATGACAAGTTGAGAGTTTGGCAAGACAAGACAAGACAAATATCCATGCCTGGCAAGGCATAAACATACAAATTCCTTCTCTCATCTCTAGAGAGGCAAGATGTAGGAAAATATACTTATAAGTGAGTGCGGGAAATATATGGATTTAATCATGCATATTTATACAGTAGGATTTGAACCTCTTGCTTGCAGTTTCTGTTTATTTAACAGATGTCTAGCACAGACGGTTGTTTCAGACTCAATTCACCTAATCTTATGAGCTGCTGTTCTTGCAAAAAGACTGTGATGCTTGAAGAATTGGCTCTTTCCAGTTTCTGAAATGAGCTCTCGTTACTTTTCAGTAAAGAGATTGGAACTTGGCTATTCAATGAGTTTAGTGATTTCAAAATGTACCCACCAAAAAAGTGTCTTAAAACATTTTAAGCCCATATTTTGAGAGAAAGTACTTTATAAAAGCACATCAATAACTTTGGTATGACGTTGTCGTGTGCTGTCAGGTCATTTCTGACTTCTGATAAGCCTAAGGACAAACTTTTCACAGGTTTTTCTTTGAAAGATTTGTTCTCAGATGTGTGTGTGTGTGTTATCATTGCTTTTCTCTGAGGCTGAGAGAGTAAGACTTGCCCAGGGTCACCCAGTGAGTTTCCAGGCCTGAATGAAGATGCAAACCCTGGTCTTCCAGAGTGTTAGTCCCACATTCAAACTACTACACCACTCCATCTGGCTTTAGAATGATACTTAAAAGCAATTTCTAATGCAGACTAATGGAGAAAAAAGGTGGTGATATGGGTGTGAAGGCAGATGTGTGCAGCAGTAGATCAGCAAAAGAATGGCACAGAAGTAATAGAACTTGGAAAAAGTACTGTTTTGGACCGTAGTGACCATGCTGGCTGGAAGTTTTTGGGAGTTGTAGTCCTAAATGAGTACTTTTGTTTCCAAGACAGGAGCCAGTGTGATGTAGTGGTTTGAGTGTTGTACTATGATTTTGGAGACAGGGGCCATTTCCGCACTAGACTGTTATAGCGCTATGATTCCACTTGCAACATCCTATGGAATCCTGGGGTTTGCAGTTTTGGGAGGGGCCAGCTGGCCCCTCCCAGAACTGCAAACCCCAGGATTCCATAGGATGTTGTGAGTGGAATCACAGCGCTATAACAGTCTAGTGCGGAAATGGCCCAGGGTTCAAATACTGACTTGGGCATGGGAACTCATGGGCTGACCTTGAGCAAGTCACACTCTTCAGTCTCAGAGGAAGGTAATGGCAGACCTGCTCTGAAGAAATGTGTCTAATGGCAAGGAACTAGCAAAACAGCACCATCCGTTCCCCAAAGCTCTTGACTGTAGAATGCTGCTGAGATGTTTGCCCCACAATGGAAGCCAGAGCTGTCCAGTCCCTTTTCTTCTTCCCTGCTGCTCAATTCTGAGATGTCCTTTTGGGCTGCAGTTTTGCAGAATTTTGGAGACACACTTTCTGGCTTGCTCTCTGGTTTGTCAGGACCATCCAAAGTGAGCTGCTTGAATCTGGACCTGATCTTGGTTCAATTTGGACTGATGCAAACCAATTCAGACCTAGTTCAGTCTGAATCAGTCTGATTCAATTCAGCATTTGGGATATGGTCAAACTGGTTGTGCAGACATTCTTGACACATGAAGCCCATATATGTGTGTGCTGAAAAAGAGACCCATTTAGTGAAGATGAGGAAAAGAGCTGCACAGCCAAGAAGACCTTTTACCACTGGGGCAGAGTCCACACAGAACAAACTCAGTTGACTCCTGGACATTTCTGAGTTCTGGTCATATGATTGGGAATTTGTAATTCACTGCTATTGTGTCCTTCAAATTGATTCTGATTTATTCTGACTCTATTTTTACTTGGCAAGATATATTCAGAGGAGGTTTGCCATTGCCTTTCTCTAAGGCTGAGAAAGTGTGACTTGCCCAAGGTACGTTTCCATGTCTGAGCAGAGATTTGACCCCTGGTCTTCTGAACTCCTTGTACAATACTACACCATACTGCCTTTCACATTATCAAGAATGGGGCACACAGAAGAGACAGACATCTTTTTACCTATCATAATATTAGAATTCAGGCTAATCCAATGATTAGAAAAGCAAGTTGAGAAAGAAAGAAGTGACAAACCATTAACTTACAGAATTCCTTATCATGAGATATGTGGTAGAGGCAATTGATTGAATCTTCAAAAGTAATTAGACAAATTGTGTGGTGTATAGATTGATCAGTGGCCACTAGTTACAATAAATAAATCAAAACTGGACATCTTCAGTCAGAAGCAACATGAGAATCACAGAGAAAGAGGATAGAAAGAAGGCTGTTGTCTTCATGTCCTATTGTGAGCTTCCTGGAAAATTTGGTAGGCTGATGTTGGAAACACCCATCCCAAATGTGAATTTCCAGAGATTGTTGCAGAATAGGTCCCATCATCCCTAATAAGCATACCCAATGGTTAGGAATAGTGGGGAGTTGTGGTCCAACAACATCTGGTGACCTAATTTTGGGAAAAACTGAAGTAGAATGATCTTTCATCTGTTCCAGCAGCCATGTTCTCACGCATTACGGCTCTCCAAATGCCATCTGCTTTTCTTCTTTGTGGTATGACCTTCTGCATCACAGCTTCCCCTGATGCTCCTCCAGTATCAGGAATCTTGTTTGGCTAATATCTGAGCAGCATGTCTGAAGTGCAGAGTTGGATGTTCAAGGACTAATTGCTAACATGGGCCATGAATGAAAATCCTCAGTATGTATCCTCAGTATTCTCATTTTTTTTCTGGTGAACGAATTGGCCACTGACAAATTAGCTAAAGCTCAAAGCAGATCCTTTCCAAAGGTTTTTTTTTTTTTTTAGCTAAGTCTTATCAGGGACTACCTTGTCATAACACACTGCTCAATGAAAGTATTGAACAGATGTCACCAAAGCCTCTATTAACATGGCAAACTGTGGTTGTGTGTGTGCTTTTGAAATACCACTTTACAGTCCTTACAACAAAAACCAATTACTGTGTAAAGGTTCTGCTCCTCACACCACATCGTCCTCCCATTTCATTTAACTTTTGCCAGCCGTTTCGATTAAAGCACTGTTTTTTCCCCATGTGAGGAGGGAAATATAATACATATATTGCTGAGTTAGAAAAAGCATACAGAGAGAACTGAACAAGGTGTAAGAATAGATCTCACATACAGCAAGGTTACAAAGATTAGGAGTCCAGGTGAAAAAAAAAAAGATAAGTAAGTGGGAAGAAGATGGAAGCATATGACATTATAAGTAGATCAGAAAATAGGGGCTGGGACTATTCAAGATTTCCCCTAGTGCTTGACCCCAATGCTTGATCTTTAAGAATGAAGAGGCAGCTGAAGTTTTATCCTTCCTCCCACTTACAAATTCCAGGTAAGTGTGGAAAGGCACACTAATTATCCAGTAGGGAGTGAATTCACTCAGTATGTGTCCAAAAGAGAACTTTTTGGTTTTTATTTTAGGTCTTCCCACACTGCAATAAGTGCTTGGAACCATTACTTCTGGGAGGCAATGCATTCTGTGAGCATTATCTCCTGGACTCTGATCTCCCATTGTAGTTGCTTTTCTTTAAAAAAAAGTAAAATTCAGCCAGCCTTCCACACTTGTTAGGGTTAGGGGTGCAGGACCCCCGCAAAAGTAGAAAAATTGCACATATCAAAGTGTGTGTGTGTGTGTGTGTGTGTGTGTGTGTGTGTGTATTTGTGGGAAGGAGGCAGGGGCATAGTGGGGAGAATGGGCATCCAGAGTCTAAGCCAGGTCAGGGTAAGGAAAGGGAAGGGGAGGTCAGCATGGTAGCCCTACAGTTTCTCTTGCCCATCTCCTTCCTCAGGAGTGGGGACGCTGGGAGAAGGTTTGTTGAAATTCTGCTGTGAGTTGTCCTTAACTGGCCAGGCAGCTGCTGGTGGTGGAGGAGGACCAGAGGTGGGTTCTTAAAGGGCTGCATGACCTGATTGGAGCTGCCAAGAGGGAAGGTTTCCCCAAGAAAAGAGGCAGCTGAGATGGGGAGGGGGTCAGGAGTTGTAGAAATTTGCAAATAATTAAATCCATGAAAGTCAAACCCACTGTAGTCTCAGAGCTCTAATGTGGATCTAGGGCTATACATCATCTAGAGAGATGATAAGCTCAGGCTAAGACCATGGGTGACCAAGTACTGACCCAAAATTGATGACTGTGCCCTCATGTCTAAACATGTGACTGTAATGTAATGTCTTACATTACTCATTTGTCATGTGCTACTTTGCTCATTCTTCATTTAGAGGAGAAGTTAATCTAGCATGCTTACCTTGCGGGTGGCCACAGAACAATATGCTGGTGCTTTGTCACTATTCAAAGTTGGCTGTGTCTTCTCCTCTGACACAATGGCCAAAATCCTATATTGAGCAAGTAGAGCTGGCACAGTACTGTGTTGTTCTCTCACCCCAGAAATGGTTAAGATGTGCTCAAGGGGACAGGTAGTTCAAATGATGAAGACGCAACTGATCTTGGCTCTGAGGGGAAAGGAAAAAAGTGTGCACTTGCAGAGGGAATGAACCTCTCCATGTTCCTTGGAGCTTAGAAAGACTGTGGCCATTTCTGCACTACACTGGCCATTTCAGCACGAGTATGTTATAGCACAATGATTCCACTTTCAACCTCCTATAGAATCCTGGGGTTTACAGTTTTGGGAGGGGCCACTTGGCCCCTCCTGGAACTGCAAACCCCAGGATTCCATAGGAGGTTGAAAGTGGAATCATCGCGCTATAACAGTCTTGTGCGGAAATGTCCACTGTTATAGTGCTATTATTGCACTTCCAACTTCCCATGGAATCCTGGGGTTTGCAGTTTAGGGAGGGGCATTTAGAATTCTTAGCCGGAGAGCTTTTTGGCCTCAGTAAACTACAAACCCCAGAATCCCACAGGATGTTGAAAGTAGAATAATAGCACTATAACAATGTAGTGTGGAAATGGCCTATATATTCATAGTTTGAATACTCTCTGCCTCCCTCACCTTCTAGTAGCAGGCCAAGGTGGCAACCCTTCAGTCACAGCTGAGGTCTGGAGTCCCCACTGAATGGAAACAGACTTATAGTAGCAGCCAACTACCTTGTATACACAACATTTAGCACTGAGTCATATTTGCTTCCTCAAGTGAGAATAAAGTTGTCAGTTTTCAATGTACTGCAAGATTTTATTTTTATTTTTTTGCTATTGCCTACCCAACCCCATTTCTCCCTCTAGTGGGAATACTCATGCTGAATATTTAGGTAGTTTGCTGAATATTTCATGTCTGTGTTTCACATCTTGTGACAGTTGATTTCATAGCTGACATGAAATGATGTTAATAGTTGACACGAAGCTGTGTTACCTGTATGACGGTATTTGAACTTTGCTAGGAAAAGTTAATAATATTTAGTCCCTGGCAGCTTCTATAACTTGCACACAATGGTTTTTAGTATTTCATAACTAAAGGCATACCTGATGCCTGCCAAAACAACCAAGGGATGACAACAATTTTAAGGTTTGGAATCTGAGAGAAATATTCATATTCAAAACTTGAGTGGCAAAACTAGGGATTGTAGCCCACTTATAGCTTTGCTATAAACATCCTCAGCATGACAAAAGTTTCAGAGAACCCTACTGGTCTATATTGTGGTCAAAAAGGCAAACCAAGGTTATGCCTTGTCTCTCTTGTTCAAAATTCAGCCTCTGAACAAATTCTTCCTATTCTGTTTGCCAGCGGTCTTACATCTAACCCTGTCATACTTATATACGTTCCACTGGTTCAATGAAGGTATTCTTGTTAATAGCAACAAATTGATTTAGGCTGGGGTGAGAATTATGCAGCCTTCCATGTTTTTGTTTTTGGACTGCAAATCCCATCAGTTCTAGTCAGCATAGTCAATAGCATGGAATGCTGGGAGCTGCACTTCCACAGCTTCTGGAGGCTCTCGTGATTCCTGCCTCTAGTTTAGGGCATAATTCTGATATCATCCCAGTTGGTCAGAAATGACCTAATGGTTCTCAGCCACTCAGATAGGAAAGTCCCTTATAATAAAGTTGTTTTCACATAGATTGTTAAATTGACAAAAGAAATGGGGAGTACTCTAATGTGTGGCTTAACAAATCAAATTCTCTCTGACTTGGGTAAGTGATTTGTATCTTCCCACCAGCTAATCATTCCATAATACCCAGTTTTATTTTTTCATCCGTGTCAGATAAGAATTTTGTAATTGATTTCCTTCAAAAGGTTTTTCAAAAAATATAAAGTCTCTTCGCAGAAGCTCTTTCAGAGTTTAGCAATTGCCAGGTGTGAAATGAAACACATCAACAGATTTTGGAAAGAGTGGTTAAGAGACAACAAACAAACAATGCAAGGAATAGGTCAGTTCATGGATGCATGGGAGAAGGTTAATAGAAAGACACCCACAGGGGTCAGGGTAGTCAAGGCAAGAGTGGAACAAGAAGAACTCTGGAAACGGATGACTCAAAGAGTTGATGGCTATCAGTACTGAGGAATGTAGGACCACCTGAAAGAAGCAACTTAAGCAAGGCAGTTACAGAAAAGGATTTGGGAGACGTATTTCCACTTTCTATGTATGGTTGTGAAAGCTGGACAGTGAAGAAAACTGTTAGGAAGAAAATCAACTCATTCGAAATGTGGTGCTGGAGAAGAGTTCTACAGATACCCTGGAGTGCTAAAAAGACAAATGAATGGTTCCTAGAGCAAATCAAGCCTGAACTTTTCCTAATAATAATAATAATAATAATAATAATATTTATTTGTATCTCGCCTCCACATGGATCGAGGCGGTGAACAGCATGAAATACATTATACATTAAAATACATTAAAAGACATTAAAAACATACCCAATCCTCCCCACCCACCAACCCAGCTAAAACGAATCCCCTAAAACACATAACAATTAATTAACTATTAAAAGAACAGCAAGACAGTTGGTGGGAGGCGGTGGAGTACTAGTCTGGGAAGGCCTGTTGGAAGAGATCAGTCTTGACTGCTTTTTTAAAGCAGTCAAGACTGGTGATATGCCAGATCTCCTCCGGCAGGGCCTTCCATAACTTGGGAGTGATAGAAGAGAAGGTCCTCTGGGTAACTGCAGCCAACCTAGTTCTGACTGGCTGCAGTAAATTCCTCCCAGAGGACCTTAGTGTGCGAGGCAGATTATATGGGAGAAGACGATCCCGCAGGTAGGCTGGCCCCAAGCCATGAAGGGCTTTAAAGGTAAGAACCAACACCTTGTACTGTGCCCGGAAACTAATAGGCAGCCAAAGTAAAGACTTCAGAATTGGTGTTATGTGGTCAGTTTTAGGTCAACCAGTGACCAACCTGGCTGCCATATTCTGAACTAATTGAAGTCCTAGAAGACAAGATGGCTAAACTGAGGCTGTCCTACTTTGTCCATATCATGAAAATACATGACTCACTAGGAAAAGCAATAATGCTTGGAAAGGTAGAAGGCAGTAGGAAAAGAGGAAGGCAACATTACAGATGGAATGACTCAATCAAGGAAGACACATCCCTGAATCTGCAAGACCTGAGTAGGGTGGTTAATGATAGAATGGCTTGGAGGTTTCTTATCTATAGGGTCACCATAAGTTGAGATCAACGTGAAGGCAGTTAATAAGAAATCCCCTGGCTTCTCAACCTTTTGGGTGACAGACAGGTATTTGAAAAAATCCATTCAGAGCACCATGTGAAAGTGAAGAGATGAACAAGATGCTCCTTTTAAGGGGGCAGAGAAGGCAAGGGAATGCATTACAGCTATTGTTGCAGCTTTTTTCCCCCAAGGCTGCATTCAGGTTTAACCTTGGAAAGGAATTTCTGGATTGAACAGGTAGAATAAAAACTGCTCCCTGTCAAAAGTCATATTCCTTTGGGGCAATTTTTTTTTGGAGATGCATTCTGGCTTTGAGCTGGGTTGAAGCCAACGGTTGCTGATGTCAGAGCCAAATGGGACAAGCCCCTCCTTCTCCTTCTGCTCAGTCTCTTTTCCTTTCTAACATGAATCTTCTCTCTTTATTCCTCTGTGTTCAGTTGGCCTCCAGAAATGGGAAAGATTCCTGTAGCCAGAGCTCTAAAATAATTACTTCTAGATGGATTTTGAAAATGGACAAAGAACTGGATATGGCCTTAGGGTCACAAATGGTCCATCTCTGGTTCAGGATTTCAATATTACACTTTTTTTCAGAATCCCTGCTTAATATAGTGTACTATATACAGTGTACTATGCTGTTTTCATGTACTAAGCAGGGAGAGAACCAACATAATGAGGTCACAAAACAAAGGCCCTTTTCGCACGGGCTTTCTCTCGCGAAATAGCCCCGTGAGCCTCGCGGGAATGGGAGCGTTGCACGATTGCGTTTTTTTTTATTTTCGCTTCGAAGTGAAAATCACCCAGGCTCGCACAACGCTCCCGGCGCCCACGCGCACTTACCTCCTGTGCAGAGCATCTGGGAGGCGGCCGGGTCGCGCTTCCTTCCCTCCACCCCTGCAGAAGGAAGGGGTGGGGCGGGGCGGGGCGCTAGCGCAACGGACGCGTCAGCCTGCTGCCTCGCGCGAGGGGCGGGGACGGACGCACCAGCCTCCTGCTTCGTGAGGGGAGGGCGGATCGCCCGAGAAGCCTCCTCCAGGAGGCTGCCGCTTCCCCTCATTCCTTCGCCTGCGGAAGGAATGAGGGGGAAACGGCAGCCTCCCGGAGGAGGCTTCTCGCGCGAGCCGCTCTCCCCCCTCGTGCGAGAAGCCTCAATGCGAAAAGGGCCTAAGACTAAAACTGTTTGGGGTTGGCATCAATTCTCTTGGTCTCCCCCAGATCCTCAGTGTACAGTAGAGAATAAGAGAATATGGAGGAGTCATGGAGGAAGCAGTAATAGCAAGGTATTCTCTTCCTGCTTTAGGTTTCTCGGAAGCTCAGGTTAAGAAGAAACAATGTCTGAAAAAGTACTTCCGCAGGCATAACCCCAGGCTACATCTGCATAAGTTACCAAGAAGATTGAATCCTAAGTTTTTGAATCCCCATATGTTTTTAAGAATGGATTCAAAGGTTACCTAAGGTAAAAGGGCAGGAGAACCTATCAGAATGAACAGCTGGTGCTGGCTAAGCAATGCACAGCAAGAGTTCAGTGATACTGTTCCTTTTTTTTTTTTAAATCACAGTGATGTATTTTTCTCTCCTCTCCTGCAAGCCATGCTGAACTAATGCAATGAAGCAATTAGACTCTGTAGCCATTCTATGATCTACATACATCACAGCTTCCCCAACCTCTCCTCATTAAAGGGTTTTTGACCTAAACTGGGGAGATTTACATTGGATTCTTAACTGTATTTGAATGAAAATGATGCTGGATACCAGAGATCACTTCCTGAGTCAAGCCAGATGTTGAACACCTCCCTTTCTGCAATTCCAAAAGCACCATTGGGTTACCTCCTCCTCCTCCATCATCATCATTCCATGTGGCTTGTCTGAGGCCATTTCCGCACTAGCCTGTTACAGCGCGATGATTCCACTTTCAACATCCTCTGGAATCCTGGGGTTGCAGTTTTGGGAGGGGCCAGCTGGCCTGTCCCAAAACTGCAATCCCAGGATTCCAGAGGGTGTTGAAAGTGGAATCATCGTGTTGTAACAGGCTACTGCGGAAATGGCCAGAGTGTGGTGAGAAGGGAAGGTTTCAGAGCATGGTTTGGCACCCAGTTCTCTGATGTTTTAGTTCAGCCCTGAGGACTGGCAGCAGATTAACTATTCACAGACCCTGTTGTCAACCAGATTAAATGAATAAACTGTTCACAGCCAGATTAACTGCTCACAAGCATTATCCTGAGAGGATGGGTTTGCTCAACCAATAAGCCTCAAAGCACAACTTGCTATGAGAATGATGCTTAATGCCAATGGAGCGGATTGGGAGTGATTTGCAGTGATTTGCAGGTGTGTGGCCCAGTAAATGGGAAATGCTATTTTCACACGCACTGACAATCGAAATGATGCGGCAGGGATAGCAGAGTGGAGGAAAGTGCCTTGGTTTTCCTGAGCAGCTGTGCAGTCAGTCAGCCAAGGGGATTTATTGGCTATTTATGGCACATTATGCGATGAGATGAGCATTCTGGTTTGGTGGGCATGCTAGACATTAGTATTCTGTCACAATTCGCGTAATTTCAAGTTCCTTCATCATGTCTCCCATCTCTTGCATAATATTGCCTTTCCCCTTGATATCTCTCAAAATTTGACACATCCATATCCATGTCTATATCTGGCTTTCTATTTTAAAGCGTGCACAATCATTTCATGGCACTCCGGTTTTATTTAGATTCATGTCACAAAACAATATCGCCCTGGAAAGGTCAGGAGAGGATTCGTCCCACGGTGTTTAATAATGACGGCTCGTTGATAGATAAAATGGATTATGTGTGTCTGTTTACAGTTTAGCTTCACAAAGGCATTTCTGACAGATGCAGTCTCGGAGATTCTTCAGTTTCAATTTTCGGGGACAAGTTAGCCATTTTTTAGGGGGAAGATTCCTTCCCCCCAAAAACCATTGTACAGCAAAATACCTTTCTTTTTAAAAATCTTCTTTGCTGCACTTGTCTATGGCTTGAGTTTCTCTGGTGCCCTTAGTTCCTTCATTGTTTCTTTGACTTTCTCTCTGGATTGATCACCTTATGAGGCCTTCAGAAGATACCTTTCCCCAACACATTGCAGTTGTGGCTTCAGAGGTAGTAGGATAATCTCAACCGGACACTCCGGCTTTGGGTTGAGACATATGCATGGCTGCATGCTCAGTATCTGTGTGAGGAATGCCTTGTTGATCTTGTTGTTGTGTCTTCAAGTCAACCCTAGCTGAGTGGGGATTCAAACCCTCATCTCCCAGAGTTGTAGTCCATCATGCTGGTTCTCCCTGAAGAGTGCCTACAAACATCTACCTACCTACACATTGGGGTTTATGAAAAGCAAACCCTCTCTAATCAACATTCCCATTTGCATGATGGAAAAACCCACACGTGCACATCCATTCATTTAAAGATTTCCTTCACACTGATCTCTTCTAGCCTTGAGAAGAGAGGGTATATAGCAATAGCAGCTAGCAATAGCAGTTACATTTCTATACCGCTTATCACTGCAAAGCACTCCTGAAGCGGTTTACAATATGTTTTAGCTAGTTGCCCCCAACAAGCTGGGTACTCATTTTACTGACCTACGGGAGGATGGAAGGCTGGGTCAACCTGGAGCCCTGCAGGATTGAACTCACAACGTTGTGGATGCAGTAGCAGCATTTAACCACTGTGCCACCAGGGCTCATGTATTTGGAGGGATGTCATATGGAGGATGGAGCAAACTTGTTTTCTGCTTTTCCAAGAGACTAGGACATGGAGCAATGGCTTCAAACTTCAGGAAAAGAGATTCCACCTAAACATTAGGAAGAACTTGCTGACGGTGAGAGCAGTTTGACAGTGGAATGTGCTGCCTTGGCGTGTGGTGCATCTTGTTCTTTGGAGGTTTTTAAACAGAGGCTGGATGACCATCTGTCAGGAATGCTTTGATTTTGTCTTCTTGCATGGGGGGTGGGATTGGACTCAACGGTCCTTATAATCTCTTCCAACTCTATGCTTCTATGCTGTTGAATATACGGCCACCCCGAACCACTTGGGAATGATCCAGTGGGACATGTGTCATTGAAGGCAAGGCTGTGAGGCAATGTTCCACTTTCTCCTTCATCTGGGGGAACTCATAGATGATCCCACTCAACCAGTGACCATTCTATGAACAGGATGCTGTCTCAATACAATGTAGTCAATGAGAGCACTGAGGGAAAGAAGGCACCAAAAAGTGAGGGCAAGTGAGGGTAATTTTTTAAAAAGAAATATTTAACAAATATCAAAATGAAAAGCATCCCATTTCCTTGCATCAGTGAGGGAAACTCTTAATGCAGATCCTCTTGTTCATATATCATGAAGTAAGGGTACTACTACAAAGTATCATTGAAGTCATTGGGCTGCAAACTGTACAACTGAGAGGGAAAGCAACAGCGCGGTCATGTTCCTGTACGGCAGGGGGTTGGACTCGATGGCCATTGTGGTCTCTTCCAACTCTATGTTTCTACAATTCTGTGATTTTATGTAGGAAGAGACAGCCTAAATTCAATTGATAACCCCAACAAGAGGACATCTATTGAATTAATGGGAACTTGGGAGAGCAACACAACAGTTGGATTTTGGTTTCTGTTTTTTACTTCTGTCAGTTTTTTTTTAAAAAAATAATTTCCTTTTCTTCCTCAGCTGCTGTTGCTTTCTTCAATCATCATGATCATGATCATCATAATGTTCACTTACATCTCAACTTTTTCCCATTTTGGGACTCAAGTTAACTTACAATAGCCAGAACATAAATAAATAGTTAAAAATTCACCTTCTACAAAAGTTACAATCTAATTAAACTATCTGTAGAATTAAAACCATTTAAAAACATGTCCGGGAATTTTACCAGATATCCGTAACTGAGCTGTATCTGTAACAGCTATTTTTAGGATACAAAAGAGTGTTTTGTTTCTCTTCCTTAATTAATTCAATTTATTGACACAACAATAATCCCAATAGCTCTGTGACCTTTTCAGAATGCTGAGTTTGGGAAATGTGCCTGAGTCACTGACTTCTAGTGCAGATACTGCTAGTAAAAGTCCTAGTCTTCTCCCTGTCTGTTGTACTGCCAGGGAACGATTTGTGTTTCCTTCTGAAAAGACCCTTTTTGCAATTCCGGAGATTGGCAGAGTAGACAATTTAGAGCCTTATGGATCAATGATGTAAATACCCTAACGGCCCTGGATGTTGTCTGGTCTTGGAAGCTAAGCAGAGTCAGCCCTGGTTAGTACTTGGATGAAAGATCACAAACAAATAATGTAAGCTATATTGCATCATTTTTTTCCAAGCATGGCAGCTGGGAGAAAAGATTCAAATTGTCTGTCAAACGAGACACATGGGCATAATACAAACTGAAGTTGTATTTTCCCATATCCCATGTTTTATGGCAAATTATGACCTTCCTTCCCAGCACCAAAAGTTGGGAATGCAGAGACTGTGCAAGATACAACTGATGTGTTCAGGTCCTCCACCCAGTGATGGTCCCCTGGTGTACACAAACTCCTTCCTCGAGACCTTTGTGGGGGTTTTTTGCCCAGAAAATTGCTTTCACACACACAGACATGACCAGAATCCTATTGCTATCATACACATATGTAAGTTCCCTTCTTCTATGCAACTGTCAGATTCATTTCATGCTTACCATTTTACATGGCTTTAATCCTGTGGTTAGTCTCAATTAAAGTAGAGACAATGAACCAATTGGGTTTAGTTATATGTTGACTCAGCAGTCAACAATTCATTCAGTGGATCTCCTCTACTTGAAATAAATCAACGGGATTGTAGCCATACAGTTGTGTATTCTTGGATGGTGTATAACTATTCACCAGTGCCTTTGGTGCACCAGACTTGCTTGGCTTGCAGAAACAACCACTGTGCTTATGGTCCCATTGCAATCAGTTGCACAATGTTGGTATTTAGAAGCGTGGTGTAGCACAGCCAACTGTGGGAATAATTGATTGACAGAATATAAGCATGATATGGTCTCCACTAGTGTGTTTTGCTCAAAACACATTGTTTTTTCCAGAAATTAACTTTTCATAAAGGAGGTCCCACTCATTGCAAAATGAACACTAACTCCTGCAATCTTGCTTAGCTGGGGGAAATAATTTGAAAATTATTCGTTCTTGCATGAGAACATGAAATATGTGACCTCTTTGCTTTAGATCATGATGTGTGGGGGGTACAGCTCCCAGAAATCCTAACCACCATGGCCAATGATTAGGGATGATGGAACAAAATCTAGAAGCCCACAAGTGGTCCCCCCTGCTGTAGATGATTAGTGATTATGTATTTTTATGTGTCTTTGGTATCGATAATTTCCCTAAATTGATGGTTTGTTGACGCTGCTGGCTTTTGCTTTTGCTTTTGCTCTTGTTTTGTTTTGCTCATCTGGTCTTTTATGGCTAGTTTTCCATGTTTGTTTGTCTTTATTGTGCTGAATTTTTATTGTAATTTAATTACCTTTTTATATGCTGCCTTGAGGGCTGTTGGGCAGAACTGTAGCTTATAAACATTAATCTAAACAAACAAAGAAAATGAATTGTTAATTCAAAAATGTAAATTTATTACCAAAGTTAGGATTTTTTTTTTAAAAAAAAAGTATGGAAAAGGAAATATGGGAGACAAATTTCACCTAGAGGTTTCAGCAGCTGGAGATGAAACAGTCATTTCAACTCTACTGAAAAAAGGCAAGAGGAAGTGTGTTGGAACTGCTGTTTCAATTTTAAATTCAGTGTGTGTGTCCGTGTGTGTGTAATGGGGTAGTAAACCATTGTTGCTGTAAAAGAGATTGAAATAAAAGCTGTGTGACAGACATGCCTTACTCCCAGTTGTTATCATGTTTCCTGCGCTGCAAGCTTTCATTATTAAACTTGCATTTTGATTCAGTGGTGAAACAACAGCAGCCTCCAGCTGCTCTCAGTTCAATAAGCCTTTGCTCTTTTGAGCTGAGAAGATCTCAGTTTTGGATAAGAAAGGAAGGGAGAAAAGTTCTCCTTTCTACAGAGCTTGTTAGGTCACCCTTCCGTGGACAGGGAGGAGAGGATGAATGAGCAAAGGAATAAAGTCTTAACCTGTTCCAGCAGGGATTACTGACATGAGAAAAGCCTGATAATGGGTTCAGGCCAAGGGTCCTACCTAGTTAAGCATCATGTTTCTCACAGTGGCCAAAAACTAAGAGAGGAAATCCTCCCAGCAGTTAGTAAAAGATGGTATATTGGTCCAATGCATTTCAAGTCTGGTGACTTTTCTTTGTGGATAACTGAAGTAGCCCTTTCATATGATAATCTGCTGATATGAAAACAGTTTTGTTTGTCATTTTCCATCACTACAAAGTGGCCAACCAGATGTTTTTGGGAAGGCCACCAAGAAGACATGAAGGCAATAACTGTCTCTTGATGTTGGTTTCAGTTACTTTAGAAGAACAAGATGGTGCCCCTTCCCACTCCACTTACAAATGTCAGCTGTAGTTGCAGATGCATTGGTGATGCAAGAACCTCCAGAAGTTTGCAAGGTAGCTGGAGTGCAGGGTCCTCAGTAGCTGTAAGCTATTTCCTTTAACATCTTTGTGCCAACTCCAAGCATCTGCCATATGAGGCAGCTACCTTGTCCTGTGAATTGGTAAGGTCAAATTGAGAGCCATATTGTCCAGAATCCTGTTGGTATCTTACATGTGTCTTCTCTTACAAAAGTGGTGAAACATTTTTGTCCAATGCAGAATGGGTACATTTAGCACAAGTTTGGGAAAGCACAGTTGCAGATATGCTTTCTTTTTATATGGCTGTGCATTGTGTAAGGATATGTATTTTTATACTATTGTTCATACACACTGCACATTGTGTGAGGATGTGTGTGAACATTTGTTATGCTTCAGTTGTCCATTTGGTGTCTTGGTTGAATTGTGCAACATTGCCACTCACTACAAAGTTTTCATAGAACAATTAATGTGCAACTGCATGTGGACATTTACATCATGCAATCTGAATGTAGGAACTGGGCCATTGTCTTAGAATACAAAGGTTTAATTTTGCTCTTGCAGTTACTAGTTATTGATAGTAACTGCTGGAGACCTGAGATTAGCAGAGGGACCCATGTGGAGATCCATGGATTCTGGTCAAACCCAGACCAACAAGAATTATGCCATTGATTCATATTTGCGTGTGTGTGTTTTCATGTTGCCTGTTAACTTGTGGCAGCCCCATGAATTTCATAGGGTTTTCTTAGGCAAGGAATACTCAGAGGTGGTTTGCCAGTTCCTTCCTCTAAAATATAGCCTACTGTACCTATCCATCCAAGTAGTAACCAGGGCTGACTCTGCTAAGTTTCCAAGACCAGATAGCATCTGGGGCCTTTAGGGTATCTAGATTATTGATTCATAAAGCTCTAAACTATCTTCTCTGACAGTCACATCAGAGGTATGTCACATATTTTTTGTTTCTCCAGAATCTCAGACAAAGGCAACTTGTGACCTTTCGATTCTCCTAGTGCTATGTAATTAAGAGGTAATATTGGTACATGGAAAATGGGAACGTGCTTTCTTTTATATATCACCAAGAGCTATCAGGTGATATCCCCTCATCCCAAGAAGTAAGCATGCAGTTTGCCTTGCTTGCACAAGTTTTCCCTGACTGAGTATTGTTGGTGTGATATCTGCTTGCACGGCTGTTTCCTCTCACTGACATTGGCTAAGTAACAGTCTCTTGCCTGGACGTTTCTCCCTACAGACTTCTGAAGCCATCTTAGAATCTCAAAGCTTAGAAGATGCCAATGTTTGATAATAGTCAGGAGCTGTCAGGAGTTATCACAATATCCCTGTCTTCCTTCAAGTTGAAACAACACTGCATGAAATGATGCGACAATGTGATTTCTTTTTTTTTTAGGTAGCCAGTGCTCAGGCAATGACATTAGTTCTGAGGGGCTGCACCTGGTATCTAGAGACTGATCATCTGGGGAAAGAGGACTTCTAAGGAGTACATTTGAAGGGGGCAAAGCCATGCACTGCAGGTCCTCTTCCACCATGACTTGAAGATTCCAGCTTTCCCCCTAACCCTTTGGTAGGCTGCTAGCAATCTAATTTGGGCCTAGGCCCACACAAAGGCTTTGGAGTCCATATGTAGTCTGTAGTCCACAGGATTCCCACACTGGTGTAGACAAAGTTGAGCTAGATGGATCAGGGGTCTGACTCAGCCTACGGCAGCTTCTTATGTTCTTATGTATTGAGGAGGGACTGTAGAAGATAACAGTTGCCTGAATACTGTTGTTAGCACTGGTAATTGAATCAATGGGATTTAGCTATGTGTTGACTCAAGAGTCAGCAGTCGGATTGAATGAGTTTACTCTCGCTGGGACAAAATAATAGGCTTCAAGCTGAGGTGGGCTCATCTGGCACAGAGCAATTAAATGCCTGAATGTGTTTGTTTGATGCTCTTAAGAACCAAGCTTTCTATAGGCTTTACATTGTCCTACTGCTCCTAATGATAATATGGCCTCTTCCAGAGTGATTTCTAGTGTCATGTTAATATGAGGAGCATAGGATGCACCAATATTTAATGCTTCATTGGCATCACTTGGCACTATTGTAGTGGGCAAGATAATATCAGCAAGTCCTGGGAATTAATACAAGATTTGAATGCAGGGATCTTGTATTTGATCCTTTGCCTTGATATTATGGACAAAGCTGTCACAATTGTTATGAGCATATCTTGGGCAATGTAGATAAATGTGAGGATGTAAATATGTGCAGTAGAGGTGAAGTGGGAGAGACAGTATTCTGTCTAGCATAACCTCCAACTATCTTGACTTGGCATGGACACTAAAAGGTGGAGGACTTTGATATCGACCCACAATGCCAGTGTTTCCTTAGGATTTGGGGGATTATTAGTTCAAAGGAGGCCTGCCAGAGGAGGGTTATGGCATGATTTTTTGGCCTGTACTAACTGTAGAGAGGGCTCCAGTTAAATGTTAAATGGACTATTTTATTTGGATTGTCAAAACACACAAGAAATCAGATACTCTCAAGAACCATACAAGGCTATTGGAAAGTGAGGTGTAAAAGACTGAATATAGAGAGATGGAATGAAAAAGGATGAAAGTTACCAGTCTTGAAGAAGAAGGTTGAAGTGGAGGGGCTCAGACAGTGTCTGAGGATAGCACAGAAGAACAGCAGTCTGAGCACCATGTAATAAGTCCAAATACTACAATTTGCCAGGGTCAAAATTGGCATTCATATACCCTATTTCCTACCCTGGAAGAAGGTGCTTGGACAAAGCAGTAATTGCTTTCTTGCAGGTATGATGAGAGACTGGAATGGGCTGGCAATAGGTTAAAAACATTGATGGGAGTCATGCCAATCTCTTAATGTCTGGACAAACAGGGAGTCTAGGGAGGATTTCTGTAGTGCAGAATCCCAGTAGGATCTCTGACTGCTTCACCAGGGTGGTTTTGACTTCTGTTGTATTCAGGTGTGCACATAGCCTCAGGTCTTGAAAAGATTATCACAAACTCATTAGCACTGGGTTTTCCCACCTAATCCTCTCTGTACTTATGACCTGACCAAGTCTAAGGTCAGCCTGACCTTTTCTGTTCAGCATGCCTTTGACCATGTTTTCCAGCCATAAATACGTTCAAGTATGAAGATAGCAAAGATGTGGTATCAACACTTTCAATTAATTGTCTGTCATCCCACTTTTGAAATTTCCCACATTCTCTCTCTTCCTCCCACTTTCACTCTTTGTTATCAGCTATCAGGAGGATTGAGGGAAGAATCTTGCCCTTCCTGGTAGGATCAGGCAAAAGCAAACTGTTATAACCTCTCTTAGCTTGCATATTTTTCTTCAGTCATAACTTTGGCCATCTTGACAACATGCTGATGCTGCTCAGTCACATGTGTCCCAAATTTCATCTGTGAAAAGTTGAAAGGTATGGTCTAGACAAGTCTAAGATGAGTAATATGTGCATATAAAATTAGAATTATAGTCCAGATTTCCTGGTGAGGGAATGAGTAACAGCAGTCAAAATATCTGTTGCTGTTATGAAGTAAATCTCAGCACAGAGTCAAAAAGTTAACAGAAAATGTTAATTTACCCAGTCTTGAAAGCCAGGACTGGCAAAGTGTGGTCCACACCCACCTGGCTTGAGAGCAGTCCATGTGAAAGGCATCAGGTCTCTCTATTTTGGGCAAGAAAGGGTTGTTTCTTTGGAAGCCCCCAGCAGTGCCAGTTCACCTTTTCAATAGGTTGCAGTTATAACGTGGAAATTTTTTTTTCTCCAAAACCAGAATGAAACTTCTGACCACATCTAATTGGGGCTGTTTTTGGCATTTTTTTTCTTTTTCTTTACAGTACATATTTCTTACCCTGAAGAGGTCCTGGATGCAGAGCCTGGAAAGTTACTTTTAAAAAGCTGACAGAGTGTGATTTGCCCAAGGTCACCCAATGGGTTTCCATGGCCAAGTGGGAATTTGAATCCTGGTCTCCCAGAGTCCTAATTCAACACTAAACCATTATATTACACTGGCTCTCAGTTACCGAAGTAGCTTATTCCAAGTAACATGTTACTTCCAAGCTGAGTGTTGACTTGCCATACATGTCCAGTTGTTTTCTAATGCTTTTAATAATTCCTGTCTAAAAATAAAGCTGTCTGATTCTATTCTGAGTTATTCTTTTCCCATCCAGCCCAGGTCAGCTGTTTTTAGGAGCCTTTCTGTACTAAACTGTTATAGTGCTATTATTCCACTTTCAATATCCTGTGTAATTCTGGGGTTTGTAGTTTGCTGAGGCCAAAGAACTCTGTCTCCCAGAATTTTATATGCCGCTCCCTAAACTGCAAACCCTAGGATTCCATAGGATTTTGAAAGTGGAATAATGCCACTATGGCAGTGTAGCGCAGGAAGGTACCATATGTGAGCATTCATGGGTTCCCTTCTTTTTAATCCACCTGAAATTGCAAATGTTCCATTTGTTTGGTTAAATGTACTGGAATGGAGTCAGTTTTCTCTTAAAATGAGATAAATGTTTTTTACTCGGATGATATAAACTGACCTAAAATGTAGTCTAAGGAGGGAAGGGGTTCAGCTAAAATAAAAATAAAAATATATAGACAGCCTGATTTCACAAGTATTCTCCCAACTGTTATGAGTGCACAACAGCAAAAGAGAGTCAGAAACAATCTGAGTGATAGTATGATGGATGAATTACTCAGCAGTCTGAGTCAGGCATGGCTCACCGCAGCTGCAAACCAGACTTGCCACCTGCTCTTAAATTGTGTCAGGGATTATTTTTAATCAATAAAGTTAGGGTGCCAGCTTATCTGAGGGGGAAGAGAATGTAGGATTCTTAGCAAAATTCAATCACCCACTGTTGGAGAGAACCACAATTAATTGCCAAACTGAATGTATTTTTAACGCCCCATTCTATTTTCTGTATCTGCAGCCATGTAATCAGCCATCTTCTCATTCTCTCACCTTTTCTGTTTCTTCTTTTTAAGCTTCTATTGTACAATTGCCTGGTTCCATTCTCAGAATTTCAAGGGCTGGGCAGTAGTCATCCCAATGTCACCCATGTGTATTCTTCTGTGTTTCCCCACAATTTCTTCCATTGTTTGCTTTTTCTGCACATGTGCATGTGTGCACGCACACACATTCATTAAGGAGGGACAGAGAAAAATACTGGCACAGTCTCATTTGATTGGTAGCACTATAAGAGCCTTTCTGCATTACCCTGTTATAGTGCTATTGTTCCACTTTCAACATCCTGTGGAATTCTGGGGTTTGTAGTTTACTGAGGCCAAAGAGTTCTCTGGCTGAGAATTCAAAATGCCCTTCCCTAAATTGCAAACCCCAGGATTCCATAGGATGCTGAAAGTGGAATAATAGCACTATAACAGTGCAGTGCAGAAAGGCCCTAAGACTTCCATCCAGAAGAACTCCTCTTCTTCCATACACACATTTGCAAAAAGACTGGAACAGCCTATAAGATCTGATTCAGATTATATTTTACTTGTATCAACGTGTGATATCCTGGCTTGGCTGGTCCATGTCTGACTTAAGGTCAGAAGTTTCCAGTTTTTCCTGTCAAAAATAAAATGGCTTATGGGATGTTGGAGCTGGAACTTCTATCAAATGTGAAAGATCCTCTGTACAGAGGCAGCAAAAGCCATGTTAATCTCTTGCAGAAAAACAGCCAAGAAAGAACAGAGGTGACTGGTGGCCCCTTGGTGAATCCATGCTGGGCTTTTATACTGAACTCTTCCAGGTTTTATGTGAGTTCTCCAAGGCACCTGAGCTCATTTTCAGACTAGGGTTTGGCACTTTGGGTAACTGCTCCACCTCCTTTGAAACTTGGAGCAGCTTCTATAAAGCACACTGTGGTTTCACCACCGTGAAGCAATGGAGCCATGAGATACCTTATGAGGAATGATCTTGTGCACCTTAAAAATGGACACATTTCAATGACACACACAATTTTGGGGACTATTCTTTATTAACTTCAGCAGTTTATTGAAGAGAAATTATCTGAGCTATTCTTATAGAAGCTGCTGGTGAAAAGAAGCCCCAAAGAATATAGACTGATGAGTATTTGGGGGAAAACAGTGTGAAACTATGTGCAATTCTTCCTTTACGATGATTATTTCATTTTTTTAAAGAAAATATTTTCCAATGCAACACTAGGTTAATATGTAAAGACGCTGGTCAGCAGAAAAGTACAATTCAAGCTTCTGGAGTAGGAATGTCTCATTCATTTGATAGTACTAGCTCAAACTAAACTTGCTTTGTAGGCACATCTATAGAAGTTCTTTAATTTCAATCCTTTCTTCCTGATGAAGCTGGTGGATTGCTGTGAAACTATATAATTTACAAAGCCTACTGCTGGCTGATACATGTGCAGAAGCTCTTTGATATTAGCCCCATGCCTTCAAGTCATTTCTGACTACAGTGCCCTTAAGGTGATTGTAGCATACAATTTGATCAGCAAGGTTTTTTCAGAGAGGGCTTGTCATTGCCTTCCTCTGAACCTGAGAGAGGATGACTTGCCCAAGATCACTTTATGAGTTTCTATGTCCATGCTGGTATATGAACCCTAATATCCCAGAGTTCTAGGCCATTTCTGCACTAGACTGTTATAGTGCTATTATTCCACTTTCAACATCCTATGGAATCCTGGGGTTTGCTGTTTAGGAACGCCAAAGAGCTCTGTGGCAGAGAATTCTAAATCACAAATCCCAGGATTCCATAGGATGTTGGAAGTGGAATAATAGCACTATAACAGTATATTTGCAGAAGGGGCCTTTGGTAAGAAATACAGAGGTGGTTTTGCTAGTTGCTTCTCCTGAAATGCAGTTTACAGCACCTGGTGTTCATTGCCAGTCTTCCATACAAGTGCTATCTAAGGCTGACCCTGCACAGCTTCCAAGATCAGACAGGATCTGATGCTTTTAGAGTATTTAGGCATTGAACAGCCATCAGATAAACCAAAATACAATGTCTGGTGTCAGTCCTTGCATTTTGCAGAAGCTAACAGCACAATCCTAACTTTAAGATGGAGCCATCTGGGGGGGTTGTTATCAGACATAAACCTGTTCTGCCAACTGAAATGTCTTTCTTCTGGCAAAACTCTCTTCTGCTGGCTGATCTGAGATCTGCCAACAGAGTGATCTGGCATAAGAACTACTCTTCTGGCTAAGATACGTTGTCAGAAAGAAGGAACAGATAAGAGATAGGGCTACAGAAGTGCTGGCTGTGTCCCCAGGCTGAAGTAGGATGTTGTAAATTCAAAATGCCTTTATCGTACTTTGCTGAAAATTGCAGCTTTTCTTCCAACCCATGGTCATGGCATGGGTTCAGCGTTCACACTCTCCTCCTCAGCCTAATGTACTTTAGAGATAGGTCAAATCCCAAATTCCCCATAACACTTACGTGCTCAACTTTCAGCCAATCGCCCTCTCAGCCTACTTTACAGGGCTTCT
The DNA here is from genome assembly GCA_948474755.1 of Ctenosaura bakeri. NCBI lineage: Eukaryota > Metazoa > Chordata > Lepidosauria > Squamata > Iguanidae > Ctenosaura > Ctenosaura bakeri. Next base: position 123,504 of record CAOLHI010000857.1, read on the forward strand.
CTTAAGATAAAAATGGGGCTTGAGAAAAATGTATAATACTTTTAGTTCCAGGAGATAAACGGAATGAAACTGATTTTTTTAAAAAAAAATACGGTTGAAAAAACACGATTGTTTGAATCCATTCCAATGGCTCCCTTCAGAATGTCCCACTTAGGCGAAATGCCTGTGGACATTTACTTAGGAGTAAGTGTCACTGAAATCATTGGGGCTTACTTCTGAGTAGGCACTGTGTACAGTTGCATTGTTACTGTAAAGGGAGCCTCACTCTTTGTAAAAACAAAGGGCACTAGACTGTTATAGTGCTATTATTCCACCTTCAACATCCTATGGAATCCTGGGGTTTGCAGTTTAGGGAGCGGCATTTAGAATCCTCAGCCAGAGAGGTCTTTGGCCTCAGTAAACTACAAACCCCAAAATTCCACAGGATGTTGAAAATGGAATAATAGCACTTTAACACTGTAGGGCAAAAAGGTCCAAAGAGATATATAGAACCAATGTGGGTAGGAAAATATTTTCAGATCAGGTATATCTGTCTGCAATATTGATCCTCTTGTGGGAAACAGAGGGAGAATATGAAATTCATTAAAGGGAAGGGGTAATCTACATATCTCATACCCCCCAAGTGTCCTGATTAATCTTCTGTGGTCCCACTTTTTCAGCTGCTTTGAAAAAATTCCAAGTTTCTCTCTTCTCTTCCTACTTTCCTCCTTTGTCCTCAACTTACTTCAATTGTTGCAAATGGAGCTCAAAGTGCAGCTCAAAGTAGTTTGTACTCAATGAACTTATCAGGAGGAGAGGAGAGGGCAGAATCTTGCCCTTTCCTGTAGGCTCAGGCAAAAGCAAACTGCTGCAGCCTCTCCTAGCTTGTGTGTTCTTCTTCGTAAATAATTTTGCCATCTAGAAAACACTCTGATGTTGCTTGATCATATGTGCCCTGGTCTTCATCTGTGAAATTTTGGAATGTATGTCCTATCTGTGTGAGAGAGAGATTGAGAAAGAGACTAGTTTTCAGTTCTTTGCTGTTGTTATCTGCCATCAAGTTGACTTCAACTTGTGGTGATCCTATGGATGAGAGACTTCAAAGTCACCCTGTCAACAGCCCTACTCAGGACTTGTAGATTCATGGATGTCTCTTCCTTGATTGAGTCTATCCATCTGTAATGTGGTCTTCTTCTTTTCCTACTTTCTTCTACCTTACCAAGCATTATTGTCTTTTCTGGTGAGTCATGTCTGAGAGTGTGACTTGCCTAAAGTCACCCAATAGAGATCCATGGTTGAGCGGGAATTCAAACCCTGATCTCCAAAGTCATAGTCCAGCATTACACACCACTACACCATGTTGACTAAAGTAGACCCATTGAATTAATTAAATTTACCTATGTGTCAACTCCCCATTCAACAATGGTTTTAATGAACCTATTCTAGTTGGGAATAACCAACAGGATTACAACCAGTAAGTGAAATATATAGAAATGTAAGATACAAAATTCAACAGTTTATGAATTTGACTCCTTCTGTGGGAAAAAAAAACACACAAATGGGATCCTTAGCCAATAGTCAAATTAATGATCCTGCAGCTCATTAGAGAAAAAAAACCCCATGATAACCAATCTGGCTAATGGTGTTCAAGGCCTCACTTGTTAACCGGTTAATTCAGCAGGCAGCCTAGATGATAGTACTGTTAATAATACTGTTCAATTACTGCCATGCTAAGTATTATGAGTTGCAGAAAACTCTTATCTCCTGCTGATTGATGAGAACTGCCTTGGAGGTGCAGATGTGGATAACAGTGCATGTGAATGAAGGTGAAGCCTTAAGCAGAGACTGCAAAGTAACTTGGGCATTCTTTGTAGCAGAAGCTTGATGCAGGTTAGAAACAAATAACATTTTCCCCCTTTATGTAAAAATCACTGGTTTGCAATAAGTGGAAACTAGTTTTGGTACTGGAGGTCCAATGTTATCTAGAATTTTGGAACCGACAGGCAAGAAACAGTAAGCAAAACCTTAACTAGAGAAGGATGGAATAGGCGGCATTTGCTTTTTTAAACAGTGGTTCTATGTGTGGCCATGCTGTTTCCATTTATCACCATGCTGTGAATGTATTCTGCTCTTTTCTGGTCAGATTGCCATTGTCAAAATGGCTGCGGGCCCAAGAGGTCATTGTCTTCCACATGTGTCACCTTATGTTCAGCATCAGAAGCTCCAGGAGGTGAGATCATTCAGCAGCCATCTACTTCAGCAGGGCCTTTTAAGTTATGGTGTTGGCTCAATGGAATGTCCTCCTAGATGCAAGCAATGTATAGGTTCCAGTGCCAGGCAGAATCCTGGCTTTTCTAAGTAGCCTTTGGACTATGCTGAACTTGGGAATTTTGCTTTGTTTCCTGTTTTGGCCAGTGGCACAGCTATATACGTTTAGATCCAGATCTTAATGGTCTTATTAGGTCTTTAATAACACACCTTCTACTGGTTGTAAAGCACACACAAATCCTCCTCGTTCTTTGAGGGGAGAGAAATAGAGGGACATTTAGCAAAACTTCTCCATGAAGAAGAGGAAGTTGGCAAAAGTTTCTTGGGAGTTGGGTTCATGATTGAGAGTAGTACTTCTTCCTTTCCCCTCCACCAAGGTAACTTGTCATTGTTTGTAGATGCTGGGGCACCTGGTAATCTTAGCAGCTATATTGACATCCTGGCTACCATTTTTCATTCCTTATAGCACTTTGGCCTTGTGTTATTCTGGAATGTTGCAGGTAGGCAATGGCATCAGGGATGGCTAATGGTTTCCATGTCAGTGAATCTGCTCCATGTTTAGGTCTGAACCTTGGACTCCTCCTTTAAAATCAAGACTAAAATCCAATGTGAATTTGTTGCACCACCAACATGGAAGCTACCTAACACCATTAAATGGCAGTAGCCCACTATACACACACACACACAACACACACACACACACAGAGTTATATGCATGCAGACACAGAGAATATTTGGAGGAAGTTATACAAATCGACTTTGTTTTTCATGTGGGGTGAGGCATGGCAAAGAAAAAAATCTCAGGCATTTTCTCAGAAAAATTTTTTAGATGTTGTCTTAGCTGTATCAATTGTTGCTCTTCAATGTCTTCAAGCTGACTCTGACGTATGACAACCTGTTGGTGAACATAGGGTTTTCTTGGAAAGATTTGTTCAGAGGAAACTTATTTCGTTCCTCTAAGAATGAAAGGCTGTGATTTACCCAAGGTCACCCTCTGGATTTCCATGACTGAGCAGCAATGTGAACCTTGGTCTCCGAGAGTCCTGGTTTGACGCTCAAACTGCTCCAGTATGCTGATTCAACCCCCTTAATCATTATGTCTCTCGGGAATTGAAAAGTGGCTACCCAATAGTGCATTTCTTACATCAAAGAAGACTTTTGCTTCAGATCTGAAATACATTTTTTATCCAATATCCCAGGAACAGAAGAGAAGATTTATGAGATGCTGTATGTTGAATCCTGACTTCCGAGTGAAAGGAAATGGTCATTTAAGTATTGTGCCCAGTGGGTGTATATAGTTCAGTAGACTTTCAACCACTGGGTACAACTGAGGTCAACCAAACTTTGTTTAGTAATGCAGGTAATGGACTCTCTTGAATTAAATTTCCTCTGTCTTAAACTGTGAATATATCTGAAGTAAAATGGAGTCTGGGGGAAGGCTGCCAGAAAATGGCTTTATCTCACTTCTCCAGGCAATATCCAACTTAAATGTTATTCCCTTCCAGGCAAGAAGCAAAGTGGGAAATGTAGATCTTAGCATATATTCGGTCCCAACCAGTCTTGAAATATTCTCACTTAACTCTTTGGCCGCAGAAATGCTACGCCTCATCCCCACCCGCACCCCCAGTTTAGCTTTGTGTTTTTAAGGTTAGAATGCCTGAGGGGATAAGCTGGTAAAGAAAAGAACACATTATATGAATCCATTCCAGTGGGAAAAAAAGAAGTCAGTGAGCTTTCTCTAATATCTGGTCCCTTGTTCCTTTTTCTGGAAAAAAAATGGGCAGGGGAGAGATGTAATAAAGCTTTCTGACATTGATCAAGAAAGCTAAAAGATTTCGTACAGGAGTATCCCCATAGATTTTTCAGTATAATAGCCGAAGGAGAGTTTTGATCTCAAGAGGTTTTTGAAGCAGCTCGACTACAGCTCTCAGAATCCAAGGGCTTATTTACAGGTCATGCAGTCTAGACTTTTTATGTCAGTTACTTCACTATGGATTAACAGTTCAGTCTTAAAGATGCTCAGGTTGCAGAGGCACTAGGAAATTAGGCACATGCCTCTTTGATGGCAGAAATATTTGTCTGCCAATAAAATCTCTTCTGTCACCTGACCCCAGAGCTCAGTTGACAGAGCAATCTGCCAGCAGAACTGCTCTGCTGGCTAAGATCTGCTGGTGAAAACGCCAAAGATGGGGTAGGAAGAGGAGGGGCAAAGCAGGAACCAAAGTACTCCAGATCTAGATCTCCTTCAAACCAAGGACACAGCCACAATATCAGCCCAAAGGCCAGGGTTAGGGGAGCTGTACATGATTTTCAGTACTCTTTCCTGGAATGGGTTTGGATTCGATACAACTCCAGCTGGTCTAATGTCAGTTCAGCTGGCCCTTGTTCATCTTGGCCAGTTAGGATTGTGATCTTTGCCCAAGGTTTAGAACTTTCCAGAATCTGAGTTTTGGCACTGTTCTTTGCATCTCTCTTTACTCAACAGCTGCAAATTTGTGCCATGTTGGAGGCACAAAGCCTACCCTGAACGAAATTGGCACCATATTTTTGCCTAAAGTGAAATGTTGAGATGAATGGAGTTTCCTGTTTGGAAGAAGCAGCTGTGGAGTGTCAAGAGAAAGAAAAGTCATATAAGAAAACATGGCAGACTTTAGTTTCTCCTCTAGCAACAATTTGAGGTAGATTTAGGGGATGGGCCAGAGATCAAAGGGATTTGAAGGGAACAAAAAGAGGTTCGATGTGTAATCTTATAAAGGTCTATTCAAATCAGAGCTTGGAAACTTTTTGGACTACAACACTTGGAGGCATACAGCAACTACACTTCTGAGGTATTCCAGGAGATAATGCAGTCATAGATTTGGAAGGATTCCCAGAAGCCATCTTTCCTAACTCTTTGCCAATAGTCACTTAATTTATGTTTTCAAACCTCTAATTAAGGAGAGGACACCACCATCGGTCATTTCCTCACTATACTGTTATAGTGCTATTATTCCAATTTCAACATCCTATGAAATCCTGGGGCTTGCAGTTTAGGGAGGGGCATTTAGAATTCTCATCCAGAGAGCTCCGTGGCCTCAGTAAACTACAAACCCCAGAATTCCATAGGATGATGAAAGTGGAATAATAGCACTGTAAGAGTACAGTGCAGAAATGGCCATCAAGGCAGTCTGTTTCACTGTCAAACAGCTCTTACTCTCAGAAAATTCTTCCTTATGTTCAGTCAGAATCTCCTTTCATGCAATTTAAATCCTTTGGTTGGTGTCCTATCTTTTGGAGCAGCATAAAATAGGCATGGTTCCTCACCCTTCTCTCTTTTATCTAAGGGACAGAGGGTCCTTTGTCATTTGTCAGCTAATTTCTATCTCTTTGGTTGTCCCACTTGCCATCTTCTGGTTACCTAAACTTCCTACTCATAATGATGATATAATCCAAACAGGCAGATTTAGCATTAAAGCTCTACGTAAACACTCTTAAGTATTGGAATTTGGGGATATATAACTTGGGTGAATGAGCGGACAGTTTAGCAATTTTTTAGGTTATTTTATTGATATAGTCCACATGCACGTGTGCGTGTGCACGCGCACACACAATCTTTGGGGAGAAATACAGACTTCTCATAGATATCTCATTGTCTAAGTACACAACTTATAAAGTTTACATTGCACGTAAACAAGCAAGCACTTTACATCACATTCACCTTAAGAAACATCACTAAGAATAAGCCATGTAGACTGACATTAGCCATTAGCTAAACCTGGGGTGCAAAGGCAGAGTAGGAAGTAGGGCAGGGGCTATGGAGCTTGCTTCTCATACTGAAGCAAACACAATCAGAAATGAGGAAAGTCATTTTCAAGTTTTCTTATTCCAAAATTTGCTACCAGCAAAGATAGCTCCTACATGTGATCTTGCAGAATGCTCGGTTTTTTATCATCTCATAGACTTGGGACTTGATCTTCAGGTGAACAGATTCTCTTCTAAGATCTTCTTTTTCCACCCCTTAGTTTGACAAGGTTCAACCCTGGGCAGCCTCTGGAATCATGTTCAAATTTTTGAGCTGGTCATTTTTTCTGGTTCATTACACGATCTGTCTGATGAAGAAAGGTTGGCACAGGTCCTACTGGCTGCTGACTATGCTGTCTAGGTCATTCAACTTTCATATACTCTTTCCTGCCAGCAGACCTCTTTGAAACCAATGGGGCTTATCTGAATCGACAAACAGCTATACTTCGTTAGCCTTTCTCCTATTAAGGCAGAAGAAAGTTTTCTTTCTCTCCCAAAATTCTTAGGTTGAGATGCTGTTGCTTATTGACTGTGTGGCAGGTTTCATTGGCATACTTATGCAAACAAGGCAATTTGAGCGAGGCAGCCGTGACCCTCTAGCAGCCATTCCAGACCATCAGGTAGGAAGAGCTCTGCTGTGTACCAACCAGAAAGCAGTAAGGCACTTGCATGAGGGGATATGGGAAACCTTGTGCAATATTCTAAGACATAGCCATGTAAGTCTGTATCAGCATATAAAGGGATCTTGCAGCACGGTTGACATTAACTGAGAGAAAGAAGTTTGTGGTATAAACTTTCATAGACGCAGTCCACTTTATCAGATCTAATGAAGTAGACCGAGTCTACGAAAGCTTGTATTACATACTTCTTTGTCTGAATCTCAAAGGTGCTACAAGATCCATTCACTTCCTTATGCAGGTATCTAAACAACAACAACCCCTGGTATAACCAGAGTTATTCTGCCATAAAACGTCCATAGGATTCATGCCTCAGTATTTCCAAGTAAACTCAATGCAGTTGCCCATTGATTGTTCTGTGCAATCATTCTGTGGAATGGCAAAGTTGTGTAATTCAGTGCACATCTCATGTGCATAAACACTGCATGTGCAACTCTACTTCTGCAACCTTGTACTGAATGCAGATGTTCCACACTGAACAAAGATGTCCAACCACTTCGATAGGGGAACATATGCATGTGTGAGTCACAAAGAGGAATCCAAATATTGTTCAGTTGAAACAAGAGTCAGAGCATGGGAAGATGTGGTTGGTATCTAACTTAGTTTCTTGGTAAATGGAGCCCTAAGATAAATCAGGGAGGAAATCGTCCACATTGGTCATTCAAAAGAAAGTTGCATGAATTGGCCCTGTGTATGGGTAAGACCTGTTATGCTTTGTTTGTATTTTCCACAATGATGGGGTATTTTTTGGAATTGGATACTCATGTATAGAAATGAAATCCTTCAGCTCAGAACCTCATAAGCCCATTATCAGCTGATCTGGAATTGCTCTGAAGTTCAGGTCAAGCACATACTGGAATTACTATGATGACTACCTCCACATCACTGGTCTTCTCTTTTCCCCAGACCAACATCTGTGGAGACGTTGAGTAGATTGGCAATAGACCAACTATTTGGTTGATTGGATGGGTTGGCAGCAGACCAGCTATGTTTGTATTCTGGATGTTTGTACCAAAGATCCATTGATTTGAGAAATTTCAAAAGATTTACACTCTAGTGACTTAAATGTGTTAACATTTTATAGATCTAGTTTATAAAGCCTGTTTTAGCACCATTTCTTTTGAAGCATTGCAACTTTCCTTGAGCCTAAATCCCATTCTTAGACCCTTTCCACAGCTTACCTGCTTCTGGTGCAGTCACGGGGGGATCTGCGAGCAGCCTCCTCTGAGAGGCAATTGCGTCCCCTCTGCTCCCTCTCCACAGCAGCTGCCGGCTAGCCAGCAGGCGCCATGAGGGATCCACCTCTTCCTTCCTCAGCACAACCGGGTATTTTCCCAGGCTGTGCTGGGGGAGGAAGCGTGAGGGCTGCATCTCCGGAGGCTCCACACGGACAGTAAGTGCATGTGGGGCCCTGGAGCGATGCACGATCATGCATCATTTTTGACCAAAAGCCGAAAATGATATATTGTGCGACTGGCACCTGCTGGCCCTGGCAGCGTCAAGCAATTGCGAAGACATCATGTGGAACGCTCCTCACAATCACGCGATGCACCGGGGGCCCTTTCACATGACAAATGCTATGCAAAAAGGGCCTTAGTCAAGACTGGAGTAGACTCATTGAATCAGTGGTATTTACCTTTGTGTTGACTATATTGGTTCAATGAAACTCCTGCAGCGAAAGCACCAACAGGATTTTGGTCAGGACAGCATAGAAATTTAACTTGAAAAAACAAAAAAAGAAAGGACAATCAAGTGACAATATTCTCAAAAGATAAGAAAATGGAAGTGGCTGGCTACACATGTAAGTTCTCTCTTTCAGCTGGCTACAGGTGTGTGATCTGTCTGCAATTTTGAACTTCCTCTCATTTCACAAGGAAGATAAATTGGAGCTGCTGTGACCAGCGTGTCCATTTCTTAACATACTGAATGCCTTTGGTATTTAAGGGACTTCCTTCTGGCACAGTTTCTCAGTTCACAGGAGATGTTCTCATGGCAGTCAATGGGAGTATTATTAGTGGACTTGCAGCAGAGAAGCCAGCTAATGACAGTTTGGGGCTAATGGTGCATGAATGCAGTAATCTTAGCTGGTCATTATCACCCCCAGAAAAGACATAGGTTGTGACCATAATTGCTTAAATAACAGGAAGAAAATGTATTTGAGAAGGGTTTGGAAAGGAAGATGCTTAGGAATACCACCTCGCTTTGACTCTTCAGTTAATATCATTGCAATGGAGTGTGGTGTGCGCAAATGGTTTGTGAAGACAGTATGTTTCTGGGTCAGGCGGTGGGGTTCTGCTCATTATGACATCAAAGGTCATGGAGATTAATCCTTAGCAGTTAATTCATTTCTGCTGGTACTTACACTTAAGTACCATTGTGACTGTGATGATTTTTACAATATTTATTCGTGTATATTTGAAGTATTGCATTTTTCAAATGGCATTAAAAGATAGCAGTGCCCTCTGGGTCTATTAGCTCCATAGGTCTCATGCATTTTGCTTGCTGCTGCAAGAATTGTAAACTGGGGTCTGCAGATAGGCTCCTAACACTGGTATTCAAACAGCAGGTTCTTTGTGATATCATTTAGCTTTGCCTAAATTCAATCATACTTGCAACAATGAGAAAGTGCCAAATTTCATTCTTTGCCTGCAAGACAGAGAAGATATTTTCTTTTGGTCCCAAGAGAGCTCTTGCATTTGTGAGACTAACTCTTCCACAAACTGCATAAACTACACAAATCATGTGGCTAAACTACCATAGCTGCTACCTTGCTGCATGGACCTTTTTTAAAAAACAAAACAAAAAACCAAGCATGGAATGTGTTCTTCGCATCTTACTGATTGATTAATGAGTGCTTCCATGCTTGTTGTGTGCGTACCTTACTATATATCAATCACTTTATTTATATACCACATTTTTCCCAGACTGGGACTCAAGGCAGCTTACAAAAAGGCAGAAAATATAATAAAAATATAGTTAAAAACATACAAAATTAAGATTAAAACAGTGTTAAATAACAATAGTCATTAAAAATCTTACTTTAAAATAGAGATTAAAAATAGTACAGCACCATAAGATTCTCTCTCCTCTTTTTGGTTAGAATCATGGAATTGTAGAGTTGGAAGAGACCACAGCAGCCATCGAGTCCAACTCCCTGCCATGCAGGAATCCACTGTCAAAGCATTCCTGACAGATGGCCATCCAACTTCTGTTTAAATTTCTTCAAAAAAGGAGATTCCACCATACTCCCAGGCAGCGTATTCCACTGTCAAACAACTTTTGCCCTCAGGAAATTCTGCATAATGTTTAGATGGAATCTCTTTTCCTGAAGTTTGAAGCCATTGTTCTGTATCCTAGTCTCTACAGCAGCAGAAAACAGGCTTGCTCCACCCATCCTCTATATGCATAAAATCAATTTCCAAAGGCTTGTTGGAAAAGAATGGTCTCAACCTGCTCCTGATAGGAAACAGAGAAGGAGCCACCCTAACTTCCTCCGCAAAAGTGAAAAAATTGCAATTACCAAAATGTGTGTGTATGTGTGTGTGCGCGAGGTGGGGGGAGTGAGCATAAAGGTCAGCAAAAGGAGAGGGAAAGGGGGTGAGTCAGCATAGTGGCCCTATAGTTTCTCTCTCTTGCCATCTTCTTCCTTGGTTGTGTATGGGGGCATCAGGAGAGGGTTTGTGGTGTTGAAAAATAAGGCTGAGAGTCGACTTTGGCTAGCCAGGTAGCTACTGGTGGAGGAGGAAGAGAACCAGAGGTGAGTGAAGAAATTTGCAAATAATTAGATCTGTGAAAGGAAAAATCCACAAATGCAGAGGGTCGACTGCAGTCTCTTTTCTTAGACTTTTTTTTTCAAATTTTGAATATCATACCTTGAACAGCTGTGGTTGACAATTACTGCACCATGCTTAATGACATCACCATGGCCTTCTCCTATGACATCACTAAGGGCTGTCCCTCAATCTCAGGAAATCCCAGGATCACCTGCAGCCCCAGGTGAGGCTGGGCTTGTGGAATGTGCCCTCTGGGCTCAGAACAAAGCTTTTGGAATTGTCTGTTCTTTATGAAGGCTCATATGCTTAACCGCTAGTTTACAGGAAACAAAAATGATGGATCACCCTGATTATGTCTAGTCAGGTAGTCTAAATGGGGCGCCTAACTCTGCTGCCTCTTGTAAATTTATCGTGGGATGCATATGTCACAAGGTGGCATGGGGAAAGGCGGCTTGCTCTCTGTAAACAATAGAGAAATGGGCTTGTGTTGTAGAAAACTGCAGCTGCCTATTGATGAGATAAATTGCCTTAAGGATGGCTAACTGGGAAGTGGGGGGAAATCAATTTCCAAATTAAACAAGACAGATCTACTTCCTCAGCTGCATTGGCTCAGTGTTTGCAACATCCCAATTTAGCCTCTCTTTTTTTTCCTGTTTAGAATTTCACGCCTGCTTTATTCAAATACTTATTTTGTGATTGATGGAAAGTTGGAAACGGTTTCCGGAGGATACAATAGTGCTGGATCGGGGTGGGCAACTGTGCAGAGGCCAGTTTCCCTCCCAAGACCCACCCCATGAGCTGCACTCCCACTGCACAAAAATACCTCTGTCCTTCATCAAATGACAGCAAGGGGTCCAGGGCTAACTTCCCCTCTGGTCCTCATGTGGACAGCATCCTCCAGCAAGCTCAAATACTTCTGCTTTCCTTTGCAGACTTTCTCAAAATGGCAACAAGAAATGAAGGTGCACTTTTTTTCTGTTGCCATTTTGAGAGTGACTGCAGAAGGAAACATGTATCTATCTACAAGGTTCTGGGGTGCTTGTGGAGGGTATTTTTTTTGCATGTTTTCGTGCTTTGAGGGCTTTCTGAGAGAATTTAGGGCAGAAAATGTCTGAAAAGCATGGCAATTTCTTCTTCTTCCTCCTCCTCCTCCTCTTCTTTTTTTTCAGGGCTGGGAGGCTTGGGATGTGTGTGCTGATGGTCCAAGACTTGGTCTAGTGACCACATGTTGGCCACTCTCATTGTAGAGTGATAGTAGAACACAATGGCTGAAATCCAATGGGCACTTCCCCTGGAGCAGACACAGTCAACCAAAAGTACTTAATATGTTTGACTTACTAAGTTCCCATTATTTTAATGGAAGGGGAACAAAATACAGTTCTTGGGTGACAGGTGGCCCAGAGGTCTATTTTGTGGGCCTGAAGTCCCCCAAAGTCCAAAATTATTTTGCAATATTTTTGTCTGCAAATACCTTCTAAGAGGTGTGAGTGGCAATGTTGTGGGCTTCCTAGGTCATTTTAGGTTAGGGAATCCTTTGAATGACTTAGAAGTTCTAAAAAAGGACTCTTCTACGTCCAAAATAGCCCAAGAAAGTCCTAAAACATTTCAGTTGGGGGACCCTTTTTATTTTTTGTGTGTGGGTTAGTGCAAGGGGTGTGTGTATGCGTCTCTCCAATATCTTTTTTGAGGGGGGCAAAGTGGGCCCCTAAGACACAACAGTTGTCCAACCCTAATTTAATGGGTCCACTTTAGCAATTAGATTTATGCTTCTAATTTGCTGCAACAAAACAGGTATAGCAAGACTGGACTTCTTTGCACGGCTGACATAGCACACCGTCTCTTAGCCAAATCTCTGTGTTCTACAATAGAGGGATAACAGTGACGGATCACATACCCTCCAACTGTCTCAGTTTGGCAGACACAGTCCGGATGAATCCCCTGTTCATTCCGCTTTCTCACCTGCTTTTAGAATGTCCTGGTTTCTGTCTTTTCTTCCCATTTCCATCTTTTGTCCTCAGCTTACTTCAGCTGCTGCAAACTGCATTCAAAGTGCAAAAGTAATTTGCATTCAGTTTATTCATGGGTGTGTGTGTGAGGGGTGTAGGTGGAAACTTGCCCTTTCCAGTAGACTCAGGCAAAAGCAAATGGATGTACATTTGCTTGGGTTGTCTGTTCTTCCCTGTTAATAACTTTTGCTATCTCGGTCATAGATGTCCCAGTTTTCATCTGTGGAATGCTGGAAGGTATGAGATGATATAGTGATAGTTGGAAGAAACTTCAAGGACCACATAAGCCAATTCTGTTTCAGTGCAGGAGTCCACATATAAAGTATTCCACATTTCTTGTCAAGAGCATCTCCATACCCAGAGATGCTCTTGATTTTATTTTGGGTGCCTTTTCTTTGGCTGCCCACTAAAAATTTGGCTGTTGGATTTTGTCATATTCATCATATTTTTATTTTTTTGTTTGTAAGCAAGGACTGAACAGTGGCTGAGATGATTGCAGGTAAAATAAATATCTAGCTCAGGGCTTCCATGGCATTAAAATGATGTGAGTTTCAGTGAGGTCACCTCCCCTTGCAATCTGTTCAGCGGCACTGAGTATGCTACTTTTGAAACACATATTGAAATGTCAGAACATCTGACGCAGTCCTAATACTGAATATTCGGATCATGATGCTTTGCTGCAGAGACTGTATCTCAAATCCATTTATTTTAGAATACATGAAGCTGGCATTTGGTGTCCTTGAAGCTCACCTGAGGAGTTCCTCAGAACAGTGGTGAGTGGGGAAAAAAAGGGCCAAATTTGCAAACCTTTCAATTTACTGCTAAAGCAAAAGTACAGGTAGAAAAATGTCTGTGTGTATTTCCTTTCTGCAAGTCATCCTCAAGGCTCATTACTTCTCATTATTTTTTCAGGAGATATATTCCTTTCCTGGTAATTCTGTTGTGAACAGGGTCAAAATATCCTAAAGTCATCTGAACCTGTTTGATCTTGGAAGCTAAACAGGGTCAGAGTTGGTTAGCCCTTGGATGGGAGACTATGAATGAATACCAGGTGCTGTAGGTCTATTTCAGAAGAAGGAGCTGGCAAAACCACCCCAAGCATTCCTTGCCCAAGAAAATCCTATTACATTCATGGAGTCATCATGAATCAACACACACTCACAGTTCTGTTGATCCCCTTCCTCTGAAATTCAATTTGTAACAGGGTTGTTGCTCCAGCAGGCAATATGTGAAGTGCAGGTTGGAGGGATGGGAGGGTGAAAGCTGTGTAAGACTAGGATTGCCATAAAGCGTGCCCAGCAAAGGCTAACATATTTCTTTGCTACCTTAAGGCCCAATTCCCACCAACAGCGGCAGGGTGCGTGTGATAAAAGTGCTCAGAAGTGGTACACCTTTGGGATGTATTCAGGAGAACTTCCTGTGCTGACAGAATCTATTGGGCTAGTGCTTTGAATTTTTGGCTATAAAACAGGAATAGAATCAGAGAATTATAGAGTTGGAAGAGACTACAATGGCCATGAAGTCCAACCCTCTGCCATTCAGGAACACATATTCAATCACATATTCAAAGGAGCCCCAGCAAATGGCCATCCAGCCTCTTTTTAAAAACCTCCAAAGAAGGTGACTCCACCACACTCTGAGGCAGCATATTCCACTGCTGAACGGGTCTTACCATCAGCAAGATCTTCCTGATGTTTAGGTGAAATCTCATTTCCTGTAGTTTGAATCCGTTCTGTGTCCTAGTTTCTGGAGCAGCAGAAAACAAGCTTGCTACATCATTAATGTGACATCCCTTCAAATATTTAAACATGGCTATTGTTGTGGAGAGTTGGGTGGATGATGGGAGCTATGCAAAAACCGTGATAGCACTTCCCTCCTGTCACTGAACTCTGGCCAAAAGGCTGTACCAGAGTCAAGTGTATCAAAAAACACCATATAGCAGAGACTATACACACAGCTTAGAAGCATGCCCAGCAGAGTTTACACAAGCAGCAATGCTCTGAAGCAACAAAAATACACCCACACAATGTTATCTTCCATCTTGGCTTTTACTCTTCAGTTACGATACATACATATTTACAGTACTCCAACAGAGTTTCAGCATTCCACAGCAAGTGGAGATATGCATCCGACATAGCCTCCGGCCACACGATCGGACAATCGAGAGGACAATTGGCAAGAACTCAGCCCCTTATATACATTCCTTGCTGATGCAACTCTAGTCAACTTTGCATGTTCCCATGTCTGATGGAACCCTCTGCCATGGTTACATATTACAATGACTCAGCTAGAGTCCCATGGGATTACATCATTCACTGTCATTCCCAGGTGCAAACCTCAATGTACATCATATATATTTTATTGGACTACAGGTCATGTCCAACCTTTCCTCACAATTGTGTCACCTCTTAACTTTCTTTTCATCAGGCTAAGCATCATTTTTGCTTCCTGAAACAAATTGTACCCCTCTATTGGCTACATTCCAAGGCTGACCATTCAATTGTTGGACAGCTCCTACCGCAAATAATGTCTAACATTTAGCTGGAATCTCCTTTCTTGTAATTTGAATCCATTGGTTTTTGTTGTAGTCTCCGGAGCAGCAGAAAACAAAGTAATCCCATATTCTACATGATCCCTCCTCAGATATTTAAGGATAGCTATCATGTGACCTCTCTGTCTTCTCTTCTCCAAGTTAAACCTACCCAGCTCTCTAAATTGTTCTTCATAAAGCTTAGGCCTTTTTTGCACAACACTATTATAGTGTCATTATTCCACTTTCAACATCTTGTGGAATTCCAGGGTTTGTAGTTTACTGAGGCCAATGAGCGCTTTTGCTGAGAATTCTAAATGCCCCTCCCTAAACTGCAAATCCCAGGATTCCATAAGATATTGAAAGTGGAATAATAACACTATAACAGTGTAGTGCGGAAATGGCCTTAGTTTCCAGCAGCTTCCCCAAGCTTAAGTTCTGGGCTGGTCCTACTATTAGGCAGAGTTAAGATGGTTGCATTGGAGTGGTGACTGTGGCTGTCATTGATAAGGGCAGCTGGGTTGTTGCTGTTTTGTGGATGCTGCTATTGCCACTGTGCTTTTTTTTATGGTTGGCCCAGAGGAAGATACACTTTTCATCTTTTTTGCCCTAGATGCCAAAATAACTGCATCAGCCTTATTTACCAACATAGAAAAGGCATGCAAGGGAGTATTCTGAGAATAAGTGTGCAGTGGAGAGTGCTGGAAGGGGGCATGGCTGGCTGAGATCTTGAACAGCAGGGGCAGCTGTAAAATCTGCTACCGCAAGACAGCACATCCACTCTGGTCTCTACCACCACTCTTCTCACGGCTATTCTGAGTTGGATATTCTGAACTCTTTAATTCAGGGTTGACTGTTCTGAGCTTTGTGGTTACTGGACTCTTGTTCAGCATAGGCAGGGCTCCCACTCTAAAAAAGAAGGACCATCAGATCCAAAGCGGCTTTGCTGTCCAATAAGGTCAGATCTCCTGGTCACTCTTACAGAACAGGAACACTCCATTCTGTTGAAATTATTTATAGCCTATCTTTCCAAAATGCAAAGGTGGCTTAGAGGGAACATAAAATACATTCACACATAAAATAATACTCAGACAGCAGCTAGTGGTAGATTGCCTGTCTCGTTGGAATGGGGGCAGTCTCCTGGGGTTATGGTTGTCTGCCTTCCTCTCTTTCCTGAAATCTATCCCATAGGGAATTTGGTGACATATGGCCCATTATGGTAGAAGTGGGGATGAAGGGAAAGTCCAGCTCGGCAGCCGGCACAGTAAACTCATTTGCCAGCGGCAGCTCCAGAGCCTAGTTTTACACCCCCTGAATCCCCTTCCAGTCCCCAAAAGCTCTTCAATCTCACAAGTTTTACATCTTTTGATATGCTTTTCAGGCATTGTTTTGTCCAAAAACCACGTAGAAAGCCCCCTAAATGTGTAAACAACACCAAAACCCAGGAATCTCCAGCACCCCAAATCCTCTATTTCCATTGGAGACCTTCTCAAAATGATGACAGGAAGTGATGCAATGTCACTTCCCGTTGCCATTTTGGGAAGGACTAAGATGAAGTTAGAGGTATTTGGGAACACTGTGTATGTGTGTGGTGGGGGGATGTTGTAACTCATGGAGGGGGTTGGGAAGGAAGGGGAAAATTGGCCCTTGCCCCCACATAGTTGCCCTGTTCTGGTATAGCTGGAGCATGACTTCCTGGGCTGGGTCTCTCACTTTGCCACAGTTTCCAGTTTTCGGAACTGAATGTATATATGAGTAAACATCATTATCTCCCGCCACCCCTGTGGGAGATACTCTGCCTTTAGTAATTGCAATTGATGTCAGTTAGGGGAATTTCCTGAGGCATGAAGGCCTTCCTTCACTGAATCAAACTCAGCAGGAGACAAACTTCTCCTCCACATCTCCTTCCACGAGAAATAAAAACCAATATACATGCAGTGCTTTCCAAAAGCTTTGTGTGGGGGAATGGAGAAGGTTAGGACAAGACTGAAGTCAACCTTGCTTGGTCCTTAAATTTAAGATGGTCCCTTTTTTTCTTGCTGAAGGCTGAATTATATGTTACATATCAAGCATCATCAGAAACTTGAAATCACATTAGTGTTTCAGAGATGAATTCTGGCAGAGCTTCATGTCTGAGAAATCAGACTTGCAAGTGAAGCTGTATTTCTTTCTTGATGACCAGCCACAAAAGGAAACAAACCAATTTACAAGATACAAAATGGATGAAAAGCTCATACTGCGACAATCAAATGTCTTTTAGTACATAAGAAATTCTGACTTCTAATGACGTGCTGTCTGAAACTTATACTTTGACCCTGAGAGAATTTGACCCTCTGCCTGTTGTTGTTGTTGGCCCCTCCCTAAACTGCAAATTCCATAGGATGTTAAAAGTGGAATAATAGCACTATAACAGTCTAGTGCAGAAATGGCTGTTGTTGTTTTGTACCTTCAAGCCATTTCCAACTTATGGCAACCCTGAGGTGAGCCTATCACTGGGTTTTTTTTGGCAAGATTTATTCAGAGTGGGGTTGCCTTTACCTTCGTCTGAGTGTGACTTGCCTAAGATCATCCAGTGGGTTTTCATGGCCAAGCAGGGATTCAAACCGTGGTCTTGAGAGTTGTAGTCCAACACTCAAGCCACTGTACCACAATGACTCTCACAATAGCCCAGGGAAGCTCTATAGTGTTCTTTCTCTTTCATTATTTGTTCAGTTTATCCTCCATCTCCAGCAGTTATGTGCAGTATGTCACAGTAGCTTTTTGAGGTACATATTGTCTCGTGTCTCATTAGCTCCCCCACCTGCCTGACTGGCTGACTGGTCCTGTTCCTCTTCCCTCCGCCCTCCCGTCTTGCTGCTGACAGGTTTTACTTCCCACCCTGGAAGATTCCTCTGGTAGTGCAGATCACGGTGTCTTGCCTGCTGCTAATGCAAAGAATGATGCAATGCTAGAGAGCCTCTGCTTAATGCCAGCAGCTAGTTCAATGAGAAAGGAAGAGGCAGAAAGCCTCACTTGAGGTAAGCGGGAGCTGCCAGTATCTTGCACTGAAGAAGCGTGGTGGCTCTTCATCTTGCATTGAAGAACGCCCATATAAATCGAGCCCTCCAGCTTTCTGCAGCATGTAAAGATACTTGGCAGATGCACGAGGGTTTTTTGGCAGGCCACTTGATTCGAAAACTGGATATCCTGAAGGCAGAAGGTTCAGAGAGCTCTGATATATAAGGAACGTGTCTCTGATATATAAGGAATGTGGCTAAGAGATGACCAGGTTAACATAGATGCAATCCTTCTTGCCTGCCAGTGAGACTGAACCTTGTGCTAGGCATGACGCATCTTGTGATGTACTATTTTGGACACTTTCTCAGGAGGGATTGCTGAGAAGCAAACAGGGACAAAAGGGTGCTGTGAGGACATACAAAGACTCTACCTCTTCTGGATGCTTATATGAGACACACAGTTGGACGGGATGTGAAAAGTGCAGGGCAGAACCTGCCAGGTTGTGAATCATTTCCCTTCTATAACAACAACACAAAATTAAGATTCAGCAGTTTTTGTAGTGAGGACACTGAACAAGCAGCCAGTAGTGACAGGTGGCCTCAGTGTTAGTGGATATAGTGAATTTGCTCCAGGCGTTAGCCCAAACATTGCAGGAGCTATCCAAGGTTTTGAGCACTCTCCCACTGAAACAGATTCAGCACCTGGGATTCTTTTAAATTTTGAATTCAAACCCACTGTACATTCACCACTCCGGCAACCCCGTGAACAGGATTATACTGGATCAGTTTCAGTCAGTGAGTACCGAGGACGTAGACAAGCTCCTTGGAAAGGTAAGAAGGACAGCTTGCCCTCTTGATCCCTGCCCTTCATGTCTGGTTGTCCAGGGAGGAGTTGCAATTAAGACCCATTTAAGACATATTATTAATGCATCCTTCAGGGAGGGCAATTTTCCAGCTTGTTTAAAAGAAGCAATTATACGTCCACTTCTAAAAAAGCCCTCCCTAGATCCCCTGGATATGAATAATTACAGACCAGTTTCCCATCTTCCATTTTTAAGCAAGGTGATCGAGAGGGCTGTTGCCCTTCAGCTCCAAGCTGTCTTGGATGAAACAGATTATCTAGATCCATTTCAAACTGGCTTCAGGGCAGGATATGGAGGATATATATTCCTGTAATGCCGCCTTGATCCACTGGGAGAGGTGGGATAAAAATATTATTATTATTATTATTATTATTATTATTATTATTATTATTATTATTATTATTATTACTCACTCCAGTGATATGGAAACCAGCAGCTGCCACTGCAAGCAGATCCAAATTGGACTGTGCCACTGTGGGCTATAAGTACAGGAGAGGTGAGATTTCAACCTAGCATTCATGTTCAGCTTTAGGGTATGCCAAATAAATAATGGGCTGAGCAGTAAAATATAGAGGTTGGAATCCTCTTATTGTGATATACATGTGTGAGCTCTGCTACAGAAGGAGCTGGACATTTTTATCCAATGCAAAACATCTGCATTTTGTTCAGAGTCTTGGAGTTCTGCATAGTGATGCACACATAGAGGCAAATGCAATGGTGTATTTGTGCATTTAGTTGTGCATGGAGCTACACATTCCATTGAGCAGCCCAGCCATTCAACACGAGGGTAGTACAGCACTGTGAGTATACAATTCCACATACGCTACTCAGCCCTGAATTACTATCTGAGCCTTAATCTTGCTCTCCCTATCACAGTATGAATTAATAGAGGCCAGCTGCAGGTTCACTGTGTGATCATTCCTTACTAAGCTATCTCTGAAATCCCAGAACCCAAAGCCATTGAATGCAGTGGATCACTGGAAGGCTCATGGCAAACAAAAACCGCTACTTTAAAAAACTTTTAAAATACATGCTATCACAACAGGGAAGCAAAGCAACCTGACAACGGCAAAAGGAATGAGAACATAGAGAGCAGAACTGTTCTAGCTGAGAAGGGTTTTTAATGTCTCACTCTCTGCAGTGCTAGAAATTTGGGAGCTGAAGAAAAAGGATCTAGAAAAGGATCTAGGAGTCTTAGTAGACCACAAGCTGAACGTGAGTCAACAGTGTGATATGGCAGCTAAAAAAGCCGATGCAATTCTGGGCTGCATCAATAGAGGTGTACTGCCTAGATCAAGGAAAGTGATAGTCTAGATCAAGTGAAAGTGACTGTTCTGCTTTGGTCAGACCTCATTTGGAATACTGGGTCCAGTTCTGAGCACCACAGTTCAGGAAGGATGTTGACAAGCTGGAACATGTCCAGAAGAGAGTGACTAAAATGGTAGAAGGCCTGGAAACCATGCCCTCTGAGGAGTGGCTTAGGGTTAGGGCATGTCTAGTCTAGAGAAGAGAAGGTTAAGGGGTGGCATGATAGCCATGATTAAATACTTGAAGGGATATTATATGGAGGATGGAGCAAGCCTGTTTTCTGCTGCTCTAGAGACTAGGACATGGAACAATGTATTCAAAATTCAAGAAAAGAGATTCTACCTAATCGTTAGGAAGAACTTCCTGATGGTAAGAGCAGTTGGACAGTGGAATATGTTACCTGGGAGTGTGGTGGAGTCTCCTTCTTTGGAGGTTTTTGAACAGAGGTTGGCTGGCCATCTGTCAGGAATGCTTTGATAGCATATTCCTGCATGACAGGGGTTGAACTCGATGGCCATCTACAATTCTATGGTTCTATATAGATGGACAGAATTCTTATTGGCAGGCCATGACCCCATTTGCCTCCCTCCTGTAGTGCCACTTCTGGATGGTAGACTTCTGCCTTTGACAGACAAGAGACATCTGATGATGTCAGCGTGGCCAGTGTGATGAAAACTGAGCCGGGTCATTCTCTTGCTGCTGCTGAGTTGCCACGTGATGGCAAAGAATGCACCGTGCTCTACATGAGCCAAGAATTTGCTGACATTGGAGCCATTCTCGCTCTCTTTCTCCCTGCTTCTCTTTCAGGTGACCCTTTCAACTCTGCCTCTTTGCTGCCATCTGCTTGATTTGCTGACAGGCATTTAACTAAGTCGACTTGATTTACTTACCAACATCCCTGTGCCCGGCAGGGCAACTTTTCACGCTGAGGCAGCCATCCTTCTTCTGAGTAATGCTGCTCTGAGAAGCAGCTTGACCTTGTACCCTTCGGATTGGGTGGGGTTGGGGAGGGGGAAATAAAATAACTAGAAAACTCAGGCAAGTCTCTGACTTGACAGCACCGAGGAGAGATGAGGAGGCCTGTGGCTGCTTCCATGAATCTCCGGGAGAGAACTGTATTCTTATTTAAGGCAGGAGTAAGATTCACTTGTTTTAAAGTTTGCTCATATCAGTGGATGTGCTCGCCTTCCCAGCAATAAAAGTAGGGATGGCCAGGCTACCAGAAACCTGTCAGGACATTTAGCTAGGGATTTCATAGAATGAGAGCCAGTGCAAGGACCAGGGTAGTGTAGTGGTTTGAGTGTTGGATGAGGACACAGAGAGACAAGGGTTCAAATCCCAGAGGAGGGCGACCAAAATGGTGAGAGGTCTGGAAGCCATGCCCTAGGAGGATAGACTTAGAGAGCTGGGGATGTTTAGTCTGCAGAAGAGAAGGTGAAGAGGGGACATGATAGCCATGTTTAAATATTTGAAGGGATGCCATGTAGAGGAGGGAGAGGGCTTGTTTTCTGCTGCTCCAGAGACCAGGACAAGGAGCAATGGATTCAAGCTGCAGGAAAGGACATGCCACCTGAACCTCAGGAAGAACTTCCTGACGCTCAGGGCTGTCCAGCAGTGGAATCTGCTGCCTCGGAGTGCAGTGGAGTTTCCTTCCTTGGAGGTTTTTAAGCGGAGGCTGGATGGCCATCTGTTGGGAGTGCTTTGAGGGTGTTCCTGCATGGCAGGGGGTTGGATTGGATGTCCTGTGTGGTCTCTTCCAACTCTACATTTCTATGATTCTATGATCCCTGTTTGGCCATGATGATCTTGGGAAAGTCACACTCTCTCAGCCTCAGAGGAAGAAGTCAAAGGCAACCTCCCCTGAACAAATTCTGCCAAGAAAAACCCTGTGATAGCGTCACTTAGGGTTGACATAAGTCTGAAATGACTCCACAACAATGGCCAAACAATCAGAAACCACCATCTTTTAGAATTTTTCCACTTTAGAATCATGATGTATGTCGCATCATGTAGTTATAGTTTTTTTATTGGAAAAGGACCTAATTGCAAGCAGTATGTGATTTGTAAGAGATTACCTCCAATCTCTGTACCCTGTTTATAGGTCTAAAACATTTTTCTATGTTTTACTACTTTGCTCATAGTTGCACTTTCTCATGGATTTTGTAATGCTAAGACTGCATCAACTGTAGTGTTAGTTCCTGTATATGGGCTGAGATCCTATGTTGCTTCAGTCTAGCATAAATTTCTGCCAGTGGAATTGCATTATGATACTCTTGTATTTAATACTGATGTAGTGCAACTTAAGGTGGATCAGTGTTTCATGTGGAAGTGCAAAGGCAATACACAGAGATAATGTGCATTCACATGCTGCCCTGTGTACTTCAATGTACTATCACATGCACAACTCTGCTTATGCTGGCATTGGCTACATATGACCATAGCACATTGTCCAAATCAATCAATCAATCAATCAATCAATCAATCAATCTCATGAGTAGCACAACTTACAGTTGCATCTGTCACTAACAGAATGCCAACCATGGGGTAGATGAATGACCTGTGCTGTAAAACATTTAGCTTGTAATCTAAAACTTTGTATTACAAAAAAACTGAAATAGTTTGGTGCTGGTGCCACAATTATGAAACTGAACTATTTCCTTGGAGAGATCCAACAGATTCCCTTTTTAAAATCCGCCTTTAAGAGGGTTTTATTTAGACAAGACATTTTCAGTTTGTAGTTTGTCTTCCCTGATCATTCTGCATACCCTGACCTGTTCCAATTTGCTCCCAGACAATCCTACAGAAAATCCCTTCTCATCCCATTTTTTTCAGCTGCTTTTAATGTGTCCCAGTTTCTCTCTCCTCCTCCCGCTTTTAGCCATTGTCCTCAATTGCTGCAACTTTTGTTGAGTTCGTAGTGCAAAAGGAGCTTGGGCTCAGTTACATGAGTGGAGTGATTTATTTTTGGAAAGAGTCTTGGGGATAATTTAATCTGTCTCCCTAATCAATGCAAAACAAATTCTAATGTTGAATTATTTTACTGATTTTAAATTCCAGACTGCCTTTGGGCAGACATGCATAGAAAAATGTGGTTTGTAACTAGTATGAAACTTAAAATATTTTGCAGTAATGGATCTTCCAACTACAACCCAATTTCTGTTTTAGAAAGATGCTAGTGGCAACATTAGCCATTTCCATTTGTAAAAAGAGAAAATGATGGAGGAAAAGTCCTTGTTTGCATGTGCTTCCCACCAGCATGTGATAGAGCACTCTGAGAACCTGAAGCTGAAGTATATAGCCTCTGGGTGATCTTGCTTGTTTTGTCTTTTGTTTTTATGTCCTTAAGAGGTTATTTCCAGGCAGTGATGCAAGCCTTAAAACATTGAATGTGAATGATAGTAATCCAAGCCTTGACTACCATCTAGGATTTTCTGGGGCTGATAAATAAAGCAAATAAAGCAATTTTATCAATGATCTGGTAGTATACAATGATGATGGATGGTTCTGAATCCACTCTGGTTTTTAGTCTGAACTTCAAATGCGTTGCCCAGGGTGCTGAACTGTGTCCCCAGAATAGGCTCAGCATCCTGGATAGCACCTTTCACATTCGGACTAAAATGCAGGTCATTTCTGTGCTAGACTGTTATAGTGCTATCATTCCACTTTCAACATCCTATGGCTCCTCCCTGAACTGCAAACCCCAGGATTCCATAGGATGCTGAAAGTGGAATGATAGCGCTATAACAGTCTAGTGCGGAAATGGCCACAGAGTGGATTCCATGGCCTACTGATATGGAAGCCACCAGACAGCAATGGCATGCATGAGAAAGTTATGAAAGAAAGTGGGGTCAAATGTCCAAAGATGGGAGACTGCTGTTAATTTCACACAAAACCAAGTTCTTATGCTTTCTTCGTTCCTTTTGAAAATCAGCTGCAATAGGAGTTCTGAAATTTAATCCTGCTTTGTCATGTATTTTAAAGGTGGCTGGTTGGTGGTGGTTGAATGACCTAGATCAGCCTTCTTTGGTTTAGTTTCACACTGGTCATCCCAATGCCCCTCTGAAGCACTCAGGGTGGACATGACTGCAACACTGTCCTCTGGTTTACATTGCCCAGGAACTTCATTTTCAGATAAAGGGGTGAAGATAATGCCACGCTAAAATGATGACTGAAGCCGATCTGGGAGCATTCTAAGTCTCATGCATCCCTCCTTCAGATCTTTAGCCCAAAGGTAGAGGATGTAAAATCTTTATAATATAATTGAGCTGAAGCAGGAATAGGAATCATATGGCCCTGCAGATTTAGTTGAACTACAACACCTTGGAGCCCTAGTCAACAGCAGAGTCAGTTGTGAAGACCGCTAGGGAGATGTAGTTCAAAAAGCTGGGAGGACCCCGCTGTTCCCATGCCTGAGAAAGTGAGACTTGCATCCTGTTAGTGACATATACAAGGATAAGTCCACCTTGTTCTTGCATGTGTCTGTTTTTGGCTTCTTGTGGAGGTTTGTTTGTTTGCTTATTTGTTTATTATATTTGTAGGCTGCCTTTATCCTGGAGTGGAACCCAAGGTAGCTTCCAACAATATATAAACATGGTTTGCATTTTCTTCCACATTCCACAATGACCAAAGTAACCCTAGGACTCATGGATTTGCTGCGATAGCCCCACTAAACGGCCCTTCCATGGCTGGTAGAGTGCATGGAGGATCAGAGAAGTGTCTGGCTATGCCCCATGGCCAAATGCAAATCAATGATGTCAACTGCTAAGGACCCTAGTAGATCTCAGTGGAAGATGTTACAAGTTTGTGTCTGGCTATGGGTCTTATCCCCATGCTTTTCCAATATTCCCCCCATTTCACCAGTTACAGAATGTTTGTTGGTTGGGGAAGGCTTATCATTGCAGAACCGTGACTCCTGCAGATGGCAGGTGAGGAGCCACAGCAGAATTCTGCCAGTGGCCCTCTGATGCTGCGCTGGGCAATGTAGAAACTCTCATGCTATGCTGGGCAAGTGTTTTTGAAATGTATTGTTAAGATCTAAGTCACTCTGTCGTGATTTCCCCAAGGAAAGGCAGTTTGTATGTTACCTCAGTCATCTCCTCCTCCCACTAAGACTGAACTTCTGCACGTTTACGTTTCAGATGCAATTACTCCTTTGTCGTTATCTGCCATCTCAGGCTGCCGCCAGCATGAGTAAGAAAACTCTGAGTCATGGGGTTTGTGTAGTTCATTCCCCTCCATCCCTGCTCTTGTCAAAGGGAGAGAGGGCCTGTGAAAAGGCAGTGAATTTCCATTGCCATGGCAAAATAAAAAGGGACAAGGAAAAAACAGCAACTGCTCCCATTCTAGTTGAATAACCATGCAGATTCCAAATTTGTTGGGCAACTGGGTTTGGAGGAAAGTAAATTAGCAGCAGCATGCTTACTCTACAAAAGAAGAGGAAGAGAATTTCCTTGGCATTTCCTTACCACCAATGATGCTGCTGGTGTCTGTCACTTTTTATTGTCACAGCTATGAAAGAAGAAGCTCTCGGTTCACCTGGCCTCACTCTGCTTCATATCCCATTGATAACAGGGGGATTAATGCAATTGGACTCCCTTATAGGACTGTTGTAAGGAGCATTAAGATAATGCATGGCATGCGGTTTCATCATTTGGGAATGCAGTTTACCTAAAGTTATGGGCTGGAGTCCTGTTACTTAATCTGGACTAAAGGAGGCTCAGTAACAGGATCAAAATTCAAAATGACCTGGACAGATTGGAGAGCTGGGCCAAGGGGAACAAAATGAAATTCAACAGAGAGAAGTGTAAGGTCCTACACTTAGGTAGAAAAAATGGAATACAGAAATATAGGATGGGGGACACGTGGCTGGATAGCAGTACGTGTGAAAGGGATCTAGGAGTCTTCATAGACCACAAGCTGAACATGAGTCAGCAGTGTGATGCGGCAGCCAAGAAAGCCAATGCAATTCTCGGCTGCATCAATAGGAGTATGGTGTCTAGATCGAGGGAGGTACTGGTACCACTCTACTCTGCTTTGATTAGACCCCATCTTGAATACTGTGTCCAGTTCTGGGCACCCCAATTCAAGAAGGATATTGACAAGCTGGAGCAGGTCCAGAGGAAGGCAACCAAAATGGTGAGAGGCCTGGAAGCCATGCCCTATGAGGATAGACTTAGAGAGCTGGGTATGTTTAGTCTGCAGAAGAGGAGGTTAAGAGGGGACATGATAGCCATGTTTAAATATTTGAAGGGATGCCACGTAGAGGAGGGAGAAGGCTTGTTTTCTGCTGCTCCAGAGACCATCACAAGGAGCAATGGATTCAAGCTGCAGGAAAGGAGATTCCACCTGAACCTCAGGAAGAACTTCCTGACAGTCAGGGATGTCTGGCAGTGGAATATGCTGCCTCACAGTGTAGTGGAGTCTCCTTCCTTGGAGGTTTTTAAGCGGAGGCTGGATGGTCATCTGTCGGGATTGCTTTGAGGGTGTTCCTGCATGACAGGGGGTTGGACTGGATGGCCCCTGGGGTCTCTTCCAACCCTACATTTCTATGATTCTATGATTCTATGAATCAACATATAGGTAAATAGCATTGATTTGGCAGGGTTTCTTTATTTGGGTACTAATGATAGGATTCAGGCGATGTACTTTGAAGTCCCATTGCAAAGTGTTTTAAAGACCTGTCTTTTACATGCCTACTCAGAAGTATGTCCCATTGACTTAGGCATGTAAATAGGAGCAGAATTGCAAGGTTATGTCCTAGGTTTTAAAGGTGCTGTTCAAAGTGCTGAACATTATCCCAGGAATAGATTCAGAATTTTGGACATCTCCTTTAAAATTTGGACTTACAATGGTGGTACTTTCCTACTACACCATTATAGCACAATGATTCCACTTTAACTGCCATGGCTGTATCCTATGGAATCCTGGAGCTTGTAGTTTGGGGAGGCATTAGAACCCCCTGGCTGGAAATTCTAAATGCCTTTCCCTAAACTGCATATCCCAGGATTCTGTAGGCTGGAAACATGATAGCAAGTGGAATCATAGCGCACTGTGTGGTATGAAAGGCTTTCTGGAGTGGATATGGGAATGAAGCAATAGCAAATATTACCTCTTTTCTTCCTCCTGTGAGTAAGTGCTCATCATTTGCAGTTCAGGACTTAGTGCGCATGGTAATTTTCTCAGAAAAGAACATTTTTCTGTCCAGAAAATAATATTTTAGTGCAATCATGTACAAATTCTGTGTAGAATAAAGTCCCAAATGGAGTAAATCCTCATCAGCTGAAGATTCTTCTCATCAGGGTTGTCAACTCTCAAAAAGCACTTTTTTTTTTTTTTTTTTTACAATTTTCCAAATATTTTCAATTATTCTTCCCTTAAACCTCTACTAATTCTTCCTGTTTAAATCACTGGGGCATTGAAGAAGTGCTTAACTTTGGATAATTCCTTAATGAACAGCCAGATAATTTTTCAATTTTTTTGTTGCCACACTTTTGGCAACCAACTGCCAAGGAAGCAGCACATTTATCTCGTATCTGTTCGTACTGTTCTCCCAAAGCAGTTGGACAATTTTGTCTAATGAAGAAGGGCCACATTTGGTTCAAGTTTGCATAACCTGAGTTGAGCTTGCAATGCCATGCACATGGATGCACACTACACATGGATGCACATTTGGCTGAGCCTTCAGTTGTGCCTTGGGCGTGTTGGATCAGTTGCACAACATTGCCATTCAACCATGGGATTATGTAGCACAGTTAATGTGCAAATCAGCATGTGGAAATGTATGCTGATGGAGAATTTTGGGTAGTATGTTCTCAATACGGACCCTGGAAAGGGAGACTCCCTCTGTGGATGCTTACATGAAGGGAACATCCATATTGGTTTGGCACTGAGTTACAGTGTGATACAGAAATAGAATATTAGAAACTTTTTGGGGAGTGGACCACAGATTGATGGCAGAGTGCTTTGCATATAGAAAGTTTTGAGTTCTACCCTTGTCTCCATCTTAAAAGATTTCAGTTAGGATTGCTGGGGAAAGGCCTCTGCCCAGCATATGGAAAAGTTACTTTTTTGGACTACAACTCCCAAGATGTCCCAGACAGTGTGGTCAGTGCTGCTTAAGACCTCAGTGTGTAGCTGTCTATTAAACCACACTGATTTGGGTAGCAACAGAGTGCTTTACACTGTTTTGAAGGATGAAAATTGACCACAGGTTATGAGACAATTATGGCTAGTGCCTCTGCTGTCGGAAGATGAGGGATCTGATGCTCCCCTGCCCCCAAATTCTTTGGGAAATTAGCAAAAATGTGCTATAGCTGGAAGCTATGAGCTCCCAACATATGTACCATATGATTCATAGATATGTAAAAACAGAAAAAAGAGCAATGAACATTATAATATCTATATTGCCTCATAGGTTAGGGAGCCACACACAGATACTCTATCTAACCCAAGATTTTCTACTCTGAGGCAGCTCTCCAACATGTTGGGACTCCTAGAGCTTGCCAAGTTATATCCAGTTGAAATGGTCAGTTAGCTGGTCTTATGAATGGTCCATGGCATGGAAAAGTCATTTTCTGAGGGACAGCTCCCAGAATCATCCATGTTCCCTGGAGGATTCAGAGATCTGTAGTTTAAAAAGTAATGTTTTCAAGCTCTGGGATGTTCATATGCTTTAACTGGTCTGAACTTGGCATCTTCTGTCTGCAAACCATGTGATCTATCTCAGTCCCATGACAGAACCCTATGCCATTTTTAAAAAACTTTAAAGACTCTGTTGTGGAGTTTAATAACTAGAGTTTCTCTCTGGCTCAGTGTTTCTCATCAGCGAGCATCTAAGCCCCGCACAGCAATGCACACTAGGAAGCTAAGAGAAATCTTCAGGCATTGTGTCTGTGTAATGATGGTTGAATTCCACTGTGGTGCAGATACACATGGGTCTTTTCAAGCTAGATATATTTGCAAAAACAAGTACAGAAACAAAAATCAACCTATCTAGCAGGAGATTGACCTTCCTCACTAGGGATAAAAGACTATTTGCAGGAAAGAAAAATAGTTTGCTCTGCTTTTTATAACAACAACAACAAAAAATCACTCCACAAACATTGATTTCTTTTCTCCTTCCTAGCCTTGGCTTCCAATTAGAGTGTGAAAACTAAATAAACCTGGTCTTTGTGGTGGAAGTAAACAATACCACCCCAGAGTACAGGACTTGGAGTATACTGGATTAATATATGGTATATTTTGAATTTTCAAAAAGTACCACATATATACTAAGCATTACATTTATTCAGAATCTGAATCAATAATGCTTTAAAGCTCTTTTCTCCGAAGGTCTCCTACAGAAGTGGTTGGAGCATTATGTCTGTTGCGGAAGGGGACTTATACCTATAATGCCATTGTGTTACTCCAATATGTGGGTGACTCAGGGGTCTACTCGCAATGCCAGTACCCACATGAGAAGGTGGGGAATATTATCTCAAAGAGGAGTCCAGTGAGATGGGAGTGATCTTATAAGATCTTTTACATCTATGTTTAACAGTACTAGTGCAGGGAAGAACCAGCTGGAGATCCAAAAGTAAGCTTAATTTGTTTTACTGGGGGAATTGCAATCACACACATAATATCCAAGTAGTCACACAATCACACAAAACTAACTGAAGGAAAAGGGAGGAAAGTATTGGATAGCAAGATTTAGGATGAAGTTGGTGATATATACCAATCCAGACAAGCAGCAATAGCATGTGTATTTCTATACAGCTTATCAGCTAAGTGCTCTCTATGCAGTTTATAAATGTTTTTTTTAGCTAATTGCCTCCAACAAGCTGAGTACTCATTTTACCAATCTGCAGAAGGATGTAAAACTGAGTCAACCTGGAGCCTGGCAGGATCAAACTCCCAACCTTGTGGCTGCAGTACCTGCATTTAACCTCTGCGCTACCAAGGCAAAGTGGCTTAGATGCAGGTCTAAGGACAGTACACAGTTGGGAATTGGAGCGGCAGAGTGGTGACCAGCAATCTGTGTACTGCAAGTTGACTGGCCAAAAAACTGGATTGAAATATCCTTTTTCTGTCTGGAAGGCTAGGGTTTTAATGGTTCTCTGGCAGAGTAGACAATGGAGTCCGGAGAGTGGACAATGACATCCAGAATGAGCTAATAGTCTTAGCATTAGGTGACAAAGGGCTAAGGTAGTCTTGATAGTTCAGTATTTGTTGGACAGGTGTGGGGACAAAAGGGAAGATTGTTTGGTCAGAGGGAGAGGACTTAAGACACTCAGCTGTCTTGTGGGAATTTTCCAGACACCGCATTGTCTAAAAGATTGAGTCATTGGAGGCTCATTGTAAGTCCATTAATGCTGGAGTTTCGTGGTGATTTCCTGTCTGTGATCTGGCTATGCTTCGAGGTCTCTTCTAATCTTATTCTTAACACATGTGTTCAACCAACCTTTTCCTCTTATCCAGCATGGACATAAAGCCATAGCAGGGTATACGTTATATTTATGCTAATTAATGGATTTTGTCAATTTATTCATATTTCACCGATTATAAGCCATATCAAAGCATGGAGGTGTAAGGCTTGGTAACAGGTATGCCTGCAGATCTGCATGTCTACACACGTATACATTTCATTGTGCCTTCCAGTTGCACATTGGAGCATGCATTCAGGTGTGCAACTTTGGGATTCAACACAAGGGTTTCATAGCACGATCAATAGGTAATTCCACATGCAGAGATTTACACCATGGATGGTAAATCTCAAATTTTCTGATCACCCAGTGGATGTTGTGAACAATGAGTAAGTTTTTCATTCTGTAGCTTTAGGACACTCAGGAATCCCCTTGTTACCAAGGATGAGAAACAGCACAGCTTTTCAATGAAAGCTGTGCAGCTTGCCCAGAAAACCATGCACCTTCTAGAACCATGCAGCCTTCTCTGAAAATAGCACAGCTTTCAGCAAGGAAAGGAAATTGCGTAGCATTCAAACCAGCAAAGTCTATAACTTCAGTCAGCCTGAGTTTCTTTTCCTGAGATGTAACATTTGGGTGCAGAGCATTAAAACTGGCAAAGGCTGCTGCCATGATGTTGGATGCAGTACCACATTGTTTATATAGGGATATAGAGTACAATTTAGTTGGGCATCTTGCATATTTTTTTCCAAGTTCATAGTGAAAAACAATGTAAATGCATTTTTTTTTCACTCAGAAAGCTGCACAGTTTTCTGTGCGCAGTGAAAAGACTGTGATGGTAAGTTTTTTTTTTTGAACTGCAAATCTTTGGAGTTTCTCAAACTTTTGCACAGTTTTCAAAAGCTGGGAACCAAAAAAAAAAAAAAAATGTTCCAAAAAGTTTTGGGAACTTCTGACATGTTGTTGTTCTTCCTGTGCAGGTTTTTCAAGGGGACAGGAACTCCAAATTCAATCCCAGTTGGGAAATTGACAAATTCCTCTTCCATCCTTAATTTAAACCACATAACCCCAATATCGAAATTTGGCCCATGCTGTTTGAAGTGTACTTTCTGGTTAAGAGATTTATCATTTGAGCCTCTGAAAATTGATTTAGAATCAGATTATATATTCACCGCTATTTACTCCCAGGAAAGTATGCAAGGATTTGCAACCAAAGAATCTCCCTCCTATCTCTTTTAGTGTTGAAATTCACAGAAACTCACTTTATTAGCTTTTTCTTCAACTTCAGGAGGAAGCCCACTATGGAATTTTTGTGGGGAATGGCTGCTCATTCTGTCATTGAACTGAGTTTAGATGTTGTGGTGTTAACACTGAGTTTTGGATTCCTGCCCTCATGGTTCTTGCTACAAGTTTCTATTTCAGTTGCATGGATTTTTCTTTTGGATAGCATCATTATGTTTTAACTAGTACTTTGGGGGGTTATTTTATTAAATTTTTAATTGTGCACCCTCTGTGAACTTTGATTATGAAACAGGATGAAAAGCTAAGGAAGGAAATATTTTTTTCCCCAACGTGTAAGAGCTTCAGGCTATGTACAGTCACAAACGTCCTTCCCCAAAAAAGTTCCAAGTAGGAAGCTAGCTTCAGCATATTTTGTTAGAAGCTATCCAACGGAGAGAACATAGGGAAATATTTAAGGATTCATTGAAGGATGATTTATGCTCATAGGATGAGTAAGAATAGGTAGCTTATAACTCCCTTGTTCAAACAGCTACCTTGACTGTTGGTCTGTTTCTAAGCACAATTCAAAGTGCTGGTTACAACCTATAAAGCCCTGTATAGCTTGGGTCAGACTGTTTGAAAGACTATATCTCCCCATAAGAGCCTGCTTGACTCTTACACTTTTCAGGAGGGGACTTTCTTTATGTCCTAATGTCCTCCCAGGCTGGGATAGTGAGGACATAAGAGAGAGCCTTCTCAGTAGCTGCTTCGAGCTATGGGAATTTCTCCCAAGGGAGGCCTAGTTGGCCCCATCTCTACTTTCTTTTCACTGGTAAGCAAAGATCCTTATATTTAAACAGGCCTTGAGCTTTTAATTGATTGGGACAGAAGGATCTTCAGTGGTTGTGCTGTATCTTTTACTATGTGCTGAACATGTTTTAATGGTTTTAAGTGAAAGGCATCATTGTTTAGTGGTTTTTAAACTTTTGCACTATACACTGATGTAGTAGCTTTATTTTAAGTTTGTATGCTACTTTGGGCCCCATATTAGGAGAAAGGTGGGCTAATAGAGTAGTGATAATAATAATAGTTTTAATCTTTTTCTTCTCTTTGTCTTCAATTCTTGCTTTCCTCCAGGAATGGCACTTCTATAGTCCAAGTGATCACTTTCACTATCACTTTTTTTCTCTTTCCTTTCCCCTTTCCCTTTCTTTTTCTACCTTTTTTTTTTTTTTTGGAAAAGGAAACAACTGATGTTCTAATGGTAGGAGGTGTTCTGGGAACTATTCCAAAATACAGTGACAAAACATTGGAATGAAATTACCATAAGTAGGATCACCATAGCACAACAACAAAAAGCAATCCTGCTTGGAACGTACCAGGTTATTCAATTAAACTTCACTGATTCCTAGATTCTTGGATGGAATCTGAATCATCAGTGGTCCAGTCTGGTAGATCGTGAAACCAACTGTTGTTGTCATCACCACCACCACCACCACCACCACCACCACCACCACCATGATCATCCCTCTTGGGAGGAGGGGCCTTGATTCCTACTACAAACGATTCTTTCCTTCCTCCTTAGTCACTGCTCTCTTTTGTCTTTTATATCTCCAGGTTATGGGCATGCTGCCCCAGGAACAAATGCTGGAAAGGCTTTCTGCATGTGCTATGCTGCCCTGGGCATTCCATTGACCCTGGTCATGTTCCAGAGCCTCGGTGAACGCATGAACACCTTTGTCAAGTACCTCTTGCAACGGATGAAAAAGTGCTGCAGGATGAGGAGCACCGATGTGTCCATGGAGAACATGGTGGCCGTTGGGTTCTTCTCCTGCATCGGGACCCTCTGCATAGGAGCAGCGGCCTTTTCCCATTGTGAGGAGTGGACTTTTTTCCAGGCCTTCTATTACTGTTTTATCACATTGACTACAATTGGGTTTGGGGACTACGTGGCCCTTCAGACGAAGGGTGCCCTCCAAAAGAAGCCACTCTATGTGGCGTTCAGCTTTATGTACATCCTAGTGGGATTGACAGTCATTGGGGCATTTCTCAATCTGGTTGTTCTCAGGTTGTTCATGAACATTGAAGAAGAGAGACGGGAGGCAGAAGAGCGGGCCTCCTTGGCAGGGAACCACAACAGCATGATCATCCACATCCAAGAGGACTCCCAACATGGTCGGCCTCGGTATAAAGCTGAAGTCACTGACCTCCAGTCTGATTGTTCATGCATGTGCTACAGGTCCCATGAATACACCAGCCGGGTGGTGTCCCACCAAAATTCCTTCAGCTCCAAGCTGAACCTTCAGTACTTTCACTCCATCTCCTACAAGATAGAGGAGATCTCGCCAAGCACATTGAAAAATAGCCTTTTCCCATCCCCTGTCAGCTCCATCTCGCCTGGGTTACACAGCTTTACAGACAGTCACAGGCTGATGAGACGGCGGAAGTCCATTTGAAATGGTTTGCCTTTGGGGGTTTGGATCTTTTATTCCTAAGGGTTCTTTTTTTTAAAAAAAGAAAAACAACAGCAGCAGCAACAGAAATTCTTTGCATGAGCCGGAGCGAGGCGAACGGCTAATAAAGAAAATAATGCAAAGGGAAAGACATCCCTCCTCTGAGACTCAGCTCTGGAGCATGAAGCATGGATGAACCTTTGTCTTTTTTTCCAGCAAAGTATGCCTTACATTAACCTTCCTCCTCGGTAGTCAAAAGATTCGAGGTGATGGGAAGTGGGTATCCAAAATTCCAAAGTTGCACACATAGCTGGGAGGTTTTCTGTGCCAGTTGGCATGCTTGACCTAACAAACTCTTTCTCTTCTGTCACAAGTAGGTTGCTGTGTGTATGTGTGTGTGTGTGTGTGTGTGAGAGAGAGAGCACAGGTACGTCTCTGTGTGTTGAGTGTGTGGGTATGGGTGCGCACGCACAAAATTCCACTACTAGTGCCATGTGACTAACAAGGGTATATATTTAAGCATCAGGTATCGTTTTTCTTTTATACCTTTTTTCCTTTGAAGAAATTGTTTTCTGGCCTGCTTTTGGCTTCCGGAAAAATAAAAAAGACGGGTGGGTGGTGGGGGGAGAAAAGGGGAAAAGCTGGGATTCCATTTTTGTTTGCTGAGCCAAGCATGCGCCAGAAACAAGGTAATATACCAAGTGTATCATGATAAGAGTTTTTTTTTTTACAAAAATGCTAGGTTTTATTAGATTATATTAACAATTTTTTTTTTTTAAAGAAACAAAGCGGTAAGAAGGATTGCTTTTGCTTGCCAGACCAAATCCTTGCAAAACTATTTTTTTTAAAAAAAAAATACAGCATGCATTTTGTAAAACTGATATGCATTACAAAAACACAAGAGGAAAACAAAATCCTGGTAATGGAATTAATACTCAGATGCAAAGAATATGGATTTAAAATACATTTGCGTTAACTATTTGGTGTTCCAAGTATTTGACATGATCATAGATCTTTTTTTTTTGGTGTGTGTATATGTGTGAGTATGAGTTAATCTACATGGCAGAGTTATGCCAGTCTGATGCCACTCTATTAGGGCTTCATCCTACATAATCTTGAGATTTGTAGTTTGGTGACGTACTTCAAATTCTCTTCTAGAAAGCTTTGTTGCTTTCCCCTGAACTACAGCCCCAGAATTCTCCAGCAGGAGCATTCCAAGTAGCTCACCAAACTACAAATCCCAGGATCCCATAGAATGGAGTCGTGGCAATTAAAGTGGTATCAAACTGCTATAACTGTGTAGTGTAGATACATTCTGTGTCCTAAATTCCATTGTTACTCCTGGCTTGAGCAGATCCACTGAATAAATTGGATGTATTTATGTAATCACTCACCATGCAGCAATTGATCTGATGTGTTTTCTCTAGCTGAGACTGGTGAACCAGAATGTGGCCTGTGTATGTAATGGTGGAGAGAAGGAGCATTTATTGTATTCTTTCTTGGCTTTTATTTATACAGTTTTGTATACTATTGTGTTCCATTTTATTCTCTCTCTTTCTCTGTATGTGTGTGTGTGCTCAACCATGTCTGGATATAGCAGCACTACCGGTATGTACGGGAATTATATTTTGGGAATGCTTGGATGCTATACAGAGGTGGATGTATATTTTTCTTTACTTATATAAAAAGACAGGGCATTCCTTGTTTTACATATGAATAATAATAATAATAATAATAATAATAATAATAATAATAATAATAAGGACAGTAATATTAAGGGATTGTCTCTAAAATGTTTTTGATTTGTAAATAATGGGAAGCCTTGGTTGGTCTCAGGAAGAACTCAAGACAGTATCTTGTACTTTGGCCTTCTAAGAATTTCTGTGTGAGGCCTGGAATTGTTTTTGCTTGGCCGATAACAATTAAGGGAAGCATCTGGAGATGTAAAATCCAGTTCTACTCTGATGTTTTGGGTTATTGCATCAAATTTTGATTGCTTTAGTGAATATCATCCTCTATTTTTTAGCAATGCCTGCATGCTGTCCCTGCAGTCTTAGTGGTTTCAGCATCTGCACTGGTACAGCAGTAGAGTTATTCCATTTTGGGTGCATCCAGACTGATTAAAAATCCAGAAAGTCCCAGATTTTGTTCCTCTTCTTTCTAATTTTATTTTAGAGATCCATACACATTTTGCTTATCCTAGAGTATTTTCTGTCAGCTCCAGGTACAGTCAAAGACTGTCAAAGCTCCCTAGATAGGTATATTTTATCCAAGTATACAATTGGAGAGAACAGAAACAAACTCTGGAACTTTTCAATCAGTCTGGGTGCAGCCATTGGGTACTTAGAAACCATTCAGGATTAACTGGGACAACCATTTCATGTTCACTCAGAACATGAATTCAGACTGGATTGAGGAGATCAAATAGGAAGGAAATAATTTGGGATGAATTTGCAAAGATCCTCTCCACTGCATCAGAAAAGTCTATGTCTCTTACCTTAAAATATTAAGTAAATTTGGGTATGCTGGCTAATTTCACATGACTCTTCTGCTAACCAAGGAGAAGTAGGAACAGGTTTTCATGAACTTCACTGAAGTTCACTAGATCACTTGAAATCCTGGTATGATGAGGGCCCACATATTTTGAAGCCTATAAATGATTGTTAGAATTGTTATAAATGTGCTCCCCAATGGAACCTGAGCTTCTCATCTTCCACGATAGATATAGAGAAGGTCATGCTTGAGTCAAATGTAGATCTACTACACACTTTCATGCCAGTCAGCAGCTTTAGTAAGAGTTCATTATGTCCTTCTGGATACTAAACATGGTGGCTTTAATAATTGTTGGAACTGACCCTGTCATATATTCTGTTTCTCAGTTGTTTCCTACAAGACCTCCAGAAATTCAACAAAGCCATAATCTCTTGCATTTACTAAACCACTGCAGTTGTCCATAGGTCGGATGCTTACATGTGATGTACACCTCATGATGTCTTTGAAGACTGGCATGAGGAATGGAACTGATTCCATCCAGAAGAATTATGTGTATGGTGTTAGGTCTGGAGCGACTCACAAATGTTGCTGATTACTGGACACAGCACTTATCATGAGGTGGGAAGTTGTGTTCAGTTTCCCAAGTTTCCACAGGAGATTTATAGGCAGCTAGATGTAATATGTACTTGGCTATCCCCATTCCAGATTGTTCTGTGGAAACATATGAAGAAGTTGCTTCACACTGAGTTTTGGTCTACATAGCTCAATATTAACTGTTTTGCCTGGCAGTGACTTTCTAAATTTTCTAAAGCAGGTGGTCTACTGCTGAGGTATAAGATGGCTTATTGGAAGACTCTTCTTCCTTCATGTCAGTGTTGTCCTCAGGGATTCATGCTTTGTCCTCTCCAGCATCTGTGACATGTCAGTATGGGGATTATTAATGAAGCTGGATGGTCCTGCTCTTTCTCTCTCTTCACTGCAGTAGTTGCTACAAATCTCATGACTGTTTTTTCAAGACTCTTGTCTCACAGTACCAGTGTTCCATCCCTGATATTGTTGATACCTAAAAATGTGCATAATCCTGCAGGTTAAAATTAAAAGAAAGGTCAATGAAAAAAAAATTAGAGAAAGAAAACAGAAGTGTGGAGGTTAGTAGAAGAGCTATGAATGAAATAGACTAGATTAGAAGGCTGGGGCATAATTTCCTTTGTGTGATGTTGGAATTAAGCAGGGTCAACCCTAATTAGTAATTGGATGGGAAACCACCAGCAAATGCCACGTGCTGTCGGCTATATGTCAGAGCAAGGACCTGGCAAAATCATCTCTGAGTATAGCTTGCCCAAGAAAACCCTATGAAATTCATGGGGTCTCCATAAGTCAAAGGAGACTTGAATGTATACACACATACACACAATATTCCTGCTAACATCCAGAGTCTAACCGAGACATTCATTTAAATCCTTTTACTAGGGAAAGGCAAGCAGAAAGGAACATTAGAACATGTCCATTGTGTTCATGTTATGGGCTTTAAACGAGCATGTTTTAATTTCCCCCTTTTGCTGACTGGAATCTTAAATGAATATAAATCAAAGGGTTTCCGATTTCAACAGTATAGAATGAAACATCATTTCAAGATTTGGGGGGAAAAAAAACATAAGCAAATTCGCCTGGTTAGCAGAATCTATCTGAATTTTCAACCTTTTCCTTGGGAAAAATAGACAAGATAGAACTTCACCAGAACCTCAACAGAGGAAAGCAAAAGAGACAACATACAAGGGAAGAAAAAGTGATAAAAGATTAAATACACAATGGGAATCTTTTACAATTTAATTCACTAACCTAAAATCAGATTAAACCTAAAATGTCCAGTTCTTTTGAATGGGAACTGAAATAATTAAAGTGCAGAGATTTAAGACAGATGTGTAATTTCCTTTACGAAGTCGTAGCGGGGATGAAAACCTGATTAATGCTAATGCATGAAATTTTTATCAGAAATGCTGCTTTTAATGAGAAGATAAGGAGTTTATATCAACATCATTTATTATATTGATGGATGATACTGCCTTAGAGTATAACAAAATGAATAATGAAATCATTCAATTACAGAGATCCCAGTTTTCTTTAAAAACAATCCAGATTTCTAGTCCTCATGGGTTCAATGAATAATTGAAATGAATTTGGGAGTAAACTTCCCAAATGTCATAACAGTCCATTAAAAGGAATTAATTACATTAGCAGGGGGGAAAAAAATGAAGACCATCTGGAGGGAAACATCTTTCCAAGGTCTGCAGTAACTAACTCTTTCAGAAAATCTTGCCATAGATGGAAAATGAAGTGTAGGCAAGGCCTCTAATTTTCCAGTGTCAGCTAAACATGAGCTTTGAGAAGTTAGTTTTTTGGGGAGAGGGGAGCTACAGCTCTGAGAATCACCTAGCCTGCGTGATTACTTGCCAAGCTGGCTGTGGGATTCTCAGAGGTCTCATCACTTTGCTAACCTCTGAGTTAAACTAGATTTTGTTTTCTTGGCACTTGATCAGATGAGTGGATAATGGTGGGATCCATTTAGAACCAGTAAGAAATGAGTGCAGGGCAAAGCAATGCAACTCCATTTTTATTTCACTTTTTTTTCAAAGGTATCCAGGTTACCATATTATAAACCATTCATACATGCTGTGGTAACAATTCATAGTTTCCCACCATCATAGAGAGATGCAAGGTTTGTTGTTAATTGCTGTCATGTTCACTTTGACTTATGGGAACCCTGTGAATGAGAGACCCCAAGTTGCCCTATCCTCAACGAGCCTGCTCAGATTTTGTAGACTCAGGGACATGCATTTCCTGATTGAATCTGTCCATCGGTAATGCAGTCTTCCTCTTTTCCTGCTGCCTTCTACCTTACCAAGCATTATTGTCTTTTCTAGTGAGTCATATCTTCTCATGATATGACCAAAGTACAATAGCCCTTAGTTTAGTCATCCTGGCTTCTAGGGAGAGTTCAGGATTCATTTGCTCTCAAACCCATTCATTTGTCTTTTTAGAACTCTCCTCCAAATAAAACTATCCTCCACATTTCAAAGAAATTGATTTTCTTTCTATCAGCTTTCTGCATTGTCCAGCTTTCACAACCATATATAGAAATGGGAAATAACAATCCTAACTTTAGTATTCAGTAATACATCTTTACACTTGTGGAACTTGCCTAGTTCCTCCATAGCTGCCCTTCCTAGTCTTCTTATGATTTATTAACCGCAGTATCCATTCATATTAATGGCTGAGCCAAGGTATGGAAAATCTTTGCCTATTTCAATGTCTTCGTCATCTGCTTTGAGGTTGTGTAAATCATCTGTGATCATTATTTCTGTTTTCTTAATGTTCAGCTGCAAACCTGCCTTTGCACTTTCTGCCTGGACTTTCTTCAGTAGTCATTCCAAGTCTTTGCTGCTTTCTGCTAGTCATCTGCATATCTTGTAGATGTTTCTTCCTCCAGTTTTCACAGCTCCTTCCTCCGAGTCTAATCCTTCTTTACATATGATATGTTCAGCATACAAGTTAAGCAGATCTAATATATAAAAGTCAAAGTTTGCATGTTTGTTTGTGTCAGGCGAAGATCTGACCACATATGATTGGCTGTGTCAGGTGAAGACCTTATATGATTGGCTGCCTGAGAAGATTCTATGGAATCCTGAGGTTTGCCATTTAGGGAGGGACCTTTAGAGTTCTTGGGCCTGGCCATTTGCTATGGAGATGAGGCCTAGCAGCAAGGAGGAGGGCAGTGTATACTCTCAGGAACCCAACCTCTGTGTGTTAATAACTCTGAATACAGATTGGATTGGGGAATATGGGGAAAAGTTACAGGTACTGGACAAGACAGTTTGGGGAATTAGAGACACAGGATGTCAAATCTTTCTAACAAGTATTACTTATGAGAAAATAAAATCCCAGGCAATGCTGGGTATGTATACTAGTAGGGTGATAAAAATGCAGCTTTGCCTGACTTCCCGACAATTAGAAACCATTCTGTTTCTCCATATTCTTCCCTAACAGTATCCTCTTGTCCTGAGTACAGATGACGCACACCCATTTTTCAAAGAGCTATACATAGTTTTTCATGATCTACACAAAGGCTTTGCAATAATCTACAAAGCACAGGTATCAGGATCCAAAACTATAATTTGGGGGTCGTAAAGCAGAGATTGCAGTCCTGGCTGTTATCTCTGACCAGTGCTCAGAGATATGCTGCTGCTGTTCTTGTTACTGTTGTTAGTTGCCATCAGTAGCAATAGCATGTGTAATTCTATACCGCTTATCAGCTAAGTGCTCCCTAAGTGGTTTACATTGTGTTTAGCTAATTGCCCCCAACAAGCTGGGTACTCATTTTACCAAACTGCAGAAGGATGGAAGGCTGAGTCAACCTGAAGCCCAGCAGGATCGAACTTCCAACCTCATGCCTGCAGTACCAGCATTTAACCACTGAGCCACCAGGGCACAGATGGTTTTGACTTTTGGTGATCCTATGAATGAGAGATGGCCATGAGCCCCTTGCAGACTCAGGGCAGTGCCTCAGCTCTTGCAAACTCAGGGCTGTGGCTTCTTTTGATTAAATCAATTTACTTGTGATGTGCTCTTTTCCTAATGCCTTCCACTTTTCTGAGCACTATCATATATTTCAAGGAATCATTTCTTCTCATGAAATGTCCAAAGTACTGTAGCCACAGTTTAATCATTTTGGCTTTTTCTGTGAGAGTTCAGGCTTGATTTGCTCTGTTGTTGTTGTTGTTGTTGTTGTTGTTGTTGTTGTTGTTTGCCTTCAAGTAATTTCTGACCAAGGTGAACCTATCACGGGATTTTCTTGGCAAGATTAGTTCAGAAGGGGTTTGCCTCTGTCTTCCTCTGAGGTTGAGAGACTGTGACTTGGGTTCCCATGGCCATGCAGGGATTTGAACCCTGGTCTCCAAGGTTGTTGTCCAACACTGAAAACACTACACCATGCTGGTTGTTTTTTTTTTAATTTGCTCTAGGAGCAATTTATTTGTCTTTTTGGTGGTCCATGGTATCTGTAGTTCTGCAGCAATCCAACATTTCAAGTGAATTCGTCTTCATATCAGCTTTCTTCATGGTCCAGCTTTCACAGCCACACTGTTCAGAGGAAACAGAGGAGATTCCCAGTGCTTTGCTTAGTCATGAAGATGGGTAATGGCTGAGCTCCATGCTTGGAAGAACAGTCCTTCAGGCTATTCAGCTCAGGTGATTTGTAAAAATGTTGTTGTCCCTCCCTTCTTTTTTTCCTGAGAAAGATCTCTTGTCTGAGAACCTAGAGAACTTCTCCGAACTACAGTAGACAACACTAGGATACAAGGACCATTGATGTATCTGATTCAGTAGAAGGCAGAATCTTTAATTGATCCCAATATCAGCATGATTTTACTGACCTTTTCTTTGCTGGATTAGACTCTTAGATTGACATAGTTGTTTCATCTTCAATTTTTTTTTAAATGGTTTGGTCGAATTCAGCTGGAGGATATCAGCCACCACCTGATCCAACAGCA
Source organism: Ctenosaura bakeri (assembly GCA_948474755.1). Lineage (NCBI taxonomy): Eukaryota > Metazoa > Chordata > Lepidosauria > Squamata > Iguanidae > Ctenosaura > Ctenosaura bakeri. Next base: position 165,800 of record CAOLHI010000857.1, read on the forward strand.
TGAAGGTTTGCAGCTTTGGCCACCAAATACTGGCAACTCCAGCCACCAAGTGCTTCTCCAGTCAGGTCAGTGCTGATATAGGTCTGTGTTCTCTTCTTTGAGTGGGCTGACATCTTCTCCATGGAAATGAATGGAGATTCACAGGCACCACTGCACCATGTGAAAACCTAGAGGTTTCTCAAAAGGGTGTACATCTCAATCCCCTTTTATGATACCTCCAAAGCATCCCAAGACAATCTTGAGCTGCCCCCCCCCACAAAATATTAGCCTGTTTTTGCAATCAGATCATCCTAGTACACTCAAGCCCTCCACATTTGCAGGTTTGACTTTCATGGACTTGATTATTTGCAAGTTTCTCCAACCTCTGCCCCCCTCCAAACTCAGGCACTTCTTTTTGGCGGAGTTGTCCCTCTTGGCAGCACTGATCAGGCCGTGCAGGCCTTTAAAAATCTGCCTCTGATCCTGCTCCACCTGCGCCAGTTAGCCTGTTAGTTGGGTAGTTAGTTAGCCTGGCCAACTAAGGACAACTTGCAGCCTGATTTCTCAGCACTGCAAAGTCTCTCCTGATGCCCCCTCCACACCCAAGGAAGGAAAGGGGCAAGAGAGAGGAAGTATAGAGCCACTATGCTGATTTTTTGCCCTCTCCTTTCTCTGACCTGGTTTGGACCCTGAGTGCCCTCTCTCTGTGTCTGTCTGTCTGTCTCTCTCTCTCTCTCTCACACACATACACAAACACATTTTATATTTGTGATTTTTCCATTTTTGCAGGGGTCCTGCACCCCTTATGGTAGCAAATGTGGGGGGCTGACTGTACTGCAAAACCTCTCATGATCCCCGCCCCCCAAAGAGCCAAAAATAGGCTGACAATGAAACAGGAATTGGTATCACATTACTTCTGGGTCAATGAAAAAACGGAGGCATGGGGGAGTGAAAATTGGTCCCCATTCTCAACATGGCTGCCCACTCTTGGTGTAAAGGGGAGAAGGGTATGTAACCTAGGCTGCAGTCTTTTGTTTTCAGTGGTATAATCAAGAATTTAGGTCAAAGCTTTAATTTACCTTTTATTCTTATATCTCAGGGAATCAAGGCGGAATATAGGATTTTACCCATTTTGTCTTCACAACTGTCCTGTGATGCTTCAAGGGCTTCCTAGGGATTTGAACCTGGACTTCACGAATCTTAGCCCAGTCCTCTATCCCCTAAACCATCCGGCCTCTCCGTAATCATTGGAAATATCCTCTATGGAACTTGCTTCCACATTCAAATCCTCTCTTACTTTCTCTGTCTTTTCTGTGCTCCTCTTTATGGTTGTGACAAATGGATATTGTAATTAAGAACGATCTAATCCGGTGCATTTCATTTTTGCTTAATTGTCTTGTCAACCTTTTCCCACCTTGCTTGCTGATCATGTATGGCACATCACTATGTGTCCACACCCACAACAGCTATATTTCTTTCTCTCTCTTTTTTCTTCTTCTCAAAAACAAAAAAACCAAAGCAAGATTAATGGTGCCATCTCATTGGTAATTAATATTCATGGTAGTGAGCCGTGTTGTCTGGGTTGCGCTAGAGAAAAGCGGAGCCAATCCAGTGGAGTGACGGGATTTATCATTGCTGGTTCTTTGTGAGTAGACTGAGTCGTGCCTCCAATAATTGAAAATGTGCTCCAAGATGCATTTTTTCCCTTGCCTGACTTCTGATTGCACTAGGCTGGTGGCTTTGATAAATACCCCTGCTCAGCAATCCGAAGGGCTTGTGGGAAGCGTTCCACCAAGATCACACATTGTCCCGCAAGGGCAAAAAGGCCGATTCCTTGTTAAGGAGCTGCTGTCAGTGGCTTCATGTCTGGCTATTTTTCAGGCCTGTTTGTTCTCTGTGTCGCCTCTGTGCCAGCGCCTTGCCTTGCCCTTTCCAAAGTGCATGCTCACGGACGGAACAGGTTGCGTATGGCACATCTCCTCTTTTTTTATTTTGCATTAATGAAGAGCATGATGATGCAGCAAAATGCCCTCTGAGGAAATCAAACAGCCCTCTAATTACTCCAGGCAAAAGGAAAGGTGTAAATCTTTTGATAAGATAGAGAAGAGGAGAAAACATGGAAGAGGAAATACATTTTGCAGAGAAAGCAGCTTGTCCCACCTCCCTTCCATTTGGTTTAGAGCAGAGGCGTGGGCAGCATGTGGCCGATGGGCTGCTTTTGGCCATGCCCAATTTTATGGCCCACATACACACCATAAGCACCCTCCTTGTAATGAAGAATATTGATTTCTTTTTCATTTTTACAAGAATTGCCCTTGCACTAAAGAGAATCTCATTTCCTGAAGAAAGAGTCTTTAGTAGTAGGTGGATGGCACCCACTGTGTCTTGCTTTACCTGCGGAAAAGTCAAACCAAACTAGAAATAATCTTTGGGCCACCTCCTATTTGGAGAGCCCAGGACCCACCAATCTGGACACACCCCTGATTTAGACCACTTTTGATTCTGGCTTAGAAAGTCTCTGGAGGCTGAGATAAGGATTTTTTCTTTTTCTTTTTCTTTCTTTCTTCCTTTTTTTTTTTTTCAGGTGCAGAGCTAGAGTAGGTAGGGGTATAATAACATTCCTCTAGTGCGATGTGAAGACTCAGCAATGGTGTAGTGGTTTGAGTACTGGACTGTAACCTTGGAGACCAGGGTTTGCTCCCCTGCTTGTTCATGGACACCCACTGGGTGACCTTGGGCATGTTACACACTGTCAGCCCCCAGAAAACCCCATGATAGGTTTGCCTTAGAGTTACAATAAGTTGGAAATGACTTGAAGACACACAACAACAATAGTGCATTGTGAGTTCTAGATTTGCCATTTGTCCGAGCTCAGATTTTAACTAAACTTGATGTCCTCAGCATGGAGGCTGTCAAAAAAAAGTTACGTGTGACAACTTTTCCAAATTGGTAGGTCACAGTGATGTACTGCTTACCACCAAATTCCTCCACACCTGATGGAGGTCAGTGCTGTCTAATCCTGATGGAAGATGCCATTCATTGCATACGATCCATACTGTAAATAGGTCTCTGCTTTATGTCTCCGACTCCCATGCACACAACAACCAGCCTACTTCATCAGATGGATGAAGTATGGTTCCCATTGTTAATAAGAAGAGGGCAAGGGGAAGGGGTCATGGAATCTGGAAGAATGGAAATGAAGAATATACCAGCAACTAATGATCTTACACTGTGTCCCACCATTGGTCCATCTAGCATACTACTGGCAACCATGACTGGTGGTGATTCTCCAGAGTTTCATGCTGGATCTATTCTTAGTCCTACTTGGAAAAGTATTGGTGGTGTCTCCTCAAAGTATCTACCAAGCCCAACCTTCCTTGGCTTCCTAAATCAGACAAGATTGGGTGTGTTCTGGGCAGTGTTACGGGTAATAAGATCATTTGCTGGTACCTATTATGTTCTTTTTGACCACACTTCCCCATACCAGCTCAACATTATGTGTGTGCATGTGTGCATGTGTATTTCAACTGGAGTGATACTCCATACATCCAGTGATGTAAGCTGGAATCCACAAATGCTAACTCCAAATAAAACTTTAAGATGATAACAAGAGGTTTTATTGTATTTGGGATATAATCTCTCCTATAATGCTTCCTTCTGTAGAGTTCAACTCTGGGGCTTCAACCTGGTGGCAAATCTGTCCCCTGTACTGCAGGTAACTCTTGTATTTACAGTTCCTTCACCATTAGACAAGTGGTCTACCATTTTCTATCTTCAGCAGACTCTTTCTACACCAACATCTCTGTCACGTTTCAGATAAGGTAATATGCAGCTAAGGTGGAGCACTGGCAAGACCATAGTTTCACTCATCACTTCCTTCCTTGTTACTGTAACAGTTTTACACTAATGTAAACTGTCTTTCAAGGAAATTTGTCCATTGTTTCCAATCTCGCTCAGTGAAGAAGCCATCTCAGGAACTCTAGAGTTTCTGGTTATACACAACTATTGTGGTAGATCACATAAATGCTTTCTGTCCCTGTGGGACTAGACATTTTACTCTTATCCATCCCAGTGGTCAGATCTTGTTTTTTTCTTCCTTTTTTTAAACACACAATTTTAGCTTTGCAACCAGCTGATCTAAGAAACACATTCTCATAAAATACAATTCCCAGTCTGGTTGACACCCTTATCTTAACTTGCCTCAAGTCTTTTTGACTGAATGCTTTAAACAGCCATGATTCAACTCTTTCTGGACAATCCCCTTCTCTACCGACATCCATTGCATTTTCTTTCCCATTTCTTATGAACTGAATTAGTTGTTTAATTTGAGACTTACTGAAGCAGGTTTCTAAATCTGGCAATGCCGATCCCACTTTGGTGGTCATGTTAACTTTAATATTTTAAAATAAATCTTGGCTTTTTACCAACATCAATACTTTTTCCCAATCTTTTCTGCCGGTATCTTCATTTTGTTTCATTTCCCTTTAATGGAACTGTTTGAAAGAGATATGATAACTGTTGGAATTTTATGTAATTAAACTAATGCTAGCCTGTCTCAGAGGGATAGTTTTAGTTGATCACATAATCACTTTGCCTTTTACTCATTGAAGGGTTTTAGATTTCTATATATTGACTGCAGCAGGTCTTTTGTTGCCAAGATGTTTCAATGAGATAAGGACAAAAGTTTATGCCATACTTCTCCTGATGTTTCTACTGTGTTCATCACTCTAAATTGACACGCATGAGCTAATATTTCTCACAATTCACTTTTGATCCTGTATATAATTGGCCCTCCATTAGTTAGAGATAACAAACTTCTGTCAAGCTCAGTCAAAAAGAGAGGCTTATCATCTACAAGTAACTTTAATTTCTGGTTGGTTTTCCCCATCTTTACCTCTTTAATTAATGTTGAATTCCTAATTTCTGTAGCTAGCAGTTGTATCCTAATAGTAAACAGCAGGGGTTAGTGGACACATCTCTTTAGTATCATGGTTTAAGTCACAGGTTTCAGAGACATCCCCATTTAAATTTAGTGTTGCTTTGGATCCTACATATAACTCCTTAATGGTATTAATGAAGGGGCAACCTATTCCCATTTCTTCAAAAATTGAGGCTCAGGATGGCTGAAAGACTTCAACTCCAAGCAGTCAAAGGCTATAAGAAGGTCAAGTGATGGCAACAGTATTGGTTTGCTAGAGATTTTTAAGTATATTAATAAATGGATAAAATGCATTTGAAATTTGATATTTTGGAATAAGACCTGATTGAACCACATGAATTTAAGGCAAAATGAATTGGTTCAACTGATTTATCTGTACAGAGGTAAACATATTCTAATCTTGGTTTAGCAGTGTAATAGGTAGCAGGCATGTATGACCTTCTTAATCTGTGTGGCAGCTCTCTCTGGTTTAAAAATTGTAAATATTCTTGCCATCTTTCAGTTGGATGGTATTTGGCCTCCATCAAGGATGGCATAAAATAATCATAGTATTTATGGAGAAGGAGTACTAAAGTTTCAAACTTCTTGTAAAATTCACCTGAATACCTGTCAATGCCAAGAGATTAACCACATTTTACGTTGTTTTAATGTCACCCTTTACTTTCTGCTCAGTTATACATGAATTTAGAATTTCCTGTAGGATGTTTAGCCTTTAGATTAAAGAGAAGAATCTTTCAGTTTCTTGTCCTCTATTAAATCTGACTTCTTTTGATCAGTATAAAATTGTCATAATATTTATACATTGGGTTTGAGGTTAAATGGTTCTTTAAAATTTTGGTTTTTCCAGTTTGTTCTGCTACCTTCATGGACTTGTGTAATAATGAATAATTCTCCAAACAGTCAGATTGAGGGGTTATGGGGAAATTCCTAGTAGGCCAAAAAAGCACAAAGATACTGTCTCATTAAGGTGCAATTTGTTCATTCAGCTTATTCTCATATCTATGAGAAGCAGGGTTAAAAGTGTTCAGATTTTTGACCTAGTGAGGTTTATACAAAAACCTTTGGATTTCTTCCAAGTCAAAGACAGAAAAGGTGTTCAACCAGACAGAATGCTAATTCTGGAACCTGCATTTATTGTGATTATGTGTGAGTGTGAGTGTGTGCATATGGTGTGTCTGCTGATGCTGTATCTCTTGACACTTTGGTTGCATTTTTGTATTTTTCAAAAATACAATGGATGTGCATAGAACATAGCAGGAATGCAAGGCAGTATTTTCAGAAGTATTATCAGAAGTAGTTTTTCCTAAACTCAACAGGTAATTTTTGTGTGTGCAGCATACTGATTACAGTAAGATCAAAGAATATTCATGGAATGAATGAGAGCTGTCATGCTGTGAGCCAATGTCAAAAAGGAAGGCTGAAGTGAGTTCTAGTATGACAGGCCTGATATATGTAGTTGTTGAGAATGCTCCAAGATGTTATGGTGGCAAAAGATCTTACCTCAAGGGTGCTATTCATGGCATTCCTGTGGCAAAATGTAAGATGTAACAAAGATTTTAGACTGTATGGAAAAATGGCAGGGAATCCCATGGCATGTAAAAGACTATCAAATTCATCCTGGGGGGAGGTGTTGTATGGTTTAGCTAAGAGCATGACATCTGTTGAAATGGACTCTAGAAGTCCCACAGATTTCCTTTAAAACCAAACCTGAGGATGAATTTGATAGTTACTGTTCAAGAAAAATATCTGAGAGATTCCAACGAATGTATGTTATTACTGAGAGATGGTTTTCCCATTGAGTTTCACCTTAAATAATATTTCAAGGCAAGTGTAAAGATTCCCTAGTTAGATGAGACATCTAAGAAAGAAGTTTAAGACATCCATTTCAAAAAGATTGACAAAATTCCCTGGAAGGTTTCCACAAACCTTTCTAGAAGATGGAATTCCATGCCATAATGCAATGTTTAGTCTTCAGGGTGCCATAGTATTCTTGGTTGGGTTTTGATCCCAAGGTAGTATTCCCATGGTTTGCATTGTTAGATCTGATGTCAAGAGATTAAGAGCAGATTAAAAGCATCAAATTGCAGTGAGTTCAATCATGTTAATTTTGTGAACAAAATTAAACTATCATTTTGTCTTGATTTCATTTCACTTTTTTGCCTTCTCCGTGGTGGGAGAGGTAAACCTCACACATGGCCTTCAAATGCCATACTTGATTCAGCAGAGTGGCTTAACAGTCAAATGAGCAGAAAATGATGTATTGCAGCTTACCTAAAGAATAAAAACTGTACCACACCAATGTTTACAAGTCCAAGTAGACAGCGAACCCCTGTAAAATATATGTAATTTATGCAAGGGATTGCATCTTTCTTTTTTTTGTAATGAATGCACTAAGCAACCCTGTATATATTTTACAATGTCTTTACAAAAAAAGAGGAAAAAATAACACAGAGAGAATCATTTACTGTAGTGTTGTAAAATAAATGCACTTTTTTCTAATTTTTACATTAAAAATCCTATGGCACGTTTTCAAATGTGTATGGCTTCTTTTGTATAATGTGCACACATGTGGACACCCTTTTTGTAAATAAATAAATAAATAAATAAATAAATCTATGGGTATTACATTTGCTAATGGAAAGATCTGCTAAGTGAAAGATAAATTCTACTGTAGGAGACGTCTGCAGCTAATCACTATGGCTGGGCTCCATAGACCTCCATGAATTGTACCAAACAGCTCAAAAAGAACATGGGGACACAGGAAGTGTCTTTGCATGATCAAGGATGAGAACTTCCCTGAATGACAACACAAAGTCCACCATATATATTGGAAGAAAATAGACCACAGCTTATTGGCTACAGTTGCTGATTGGGTTGAGCCAAGGATGGATCCAGATTCAGATCCAGATCCAGATCCAGATCCAGATCCAGATCCAGATCCAGATCCAGGCCTGTTGACCAATAATCCCAACCTTGCTGCCCACTGCCAGGATGACAGGAGTGGGATATCCAACTGGTGGAAAGGCTCCCCAGCATGGTCCCCCTGCCATCAGAGGGTGCAGGAAAGGTGTGACCTCCTGAGCTGGGCCCTCCTGATTTCACCTCACACCTTCTGAGTCCCATAAGGGGACTCCCATACTTTACCAATGCCAGATGAACACTGGTAACTGCTATCTCAGATCCAGGGCTCATACTAGTCACCCCTTACAACTTATGATGGGTAACCATGCTGAATGCATAACAAAACAAATTTCCAAGGAAATCAACTTTCTGCCCATTGAAGGGTGGGTGAGCAGGGTGTTGCTCAGAAGGAATGCCTCAGAAGCCATCAAATATAAACCTCCAAGACTGACCAGAGTAAAGCCTAAATCTGGGTCTCACTCCAGCTAGGGTCTGGCAGCCAGTGAATTTAAACCAGATTTGAACTCATTGGCTGCCCCAATCAGATGGTCCCAGGGCCACGCAGGCTGCACAGCCCCTAGGAGAGAGAATTCCACCCACCCACCATGACCTGCCATGTCACTTCTGCCCTGACCTGCAGTGGTGCTGCATAGTAAGTCGCACAGCACAGACTGGTCCATCCAGCCCAACGCCAACTTTGGCTGGACTTCATATGGGATTATTTCTGGTCCTACCCGGAAATTGCTGGTGTTTCCTGGTATTCTTTTGTCCAGTTACTAACCAAGCATAACCACACTTGGCTCTGCTTAGCTTCCAAAATCAGAGGAGATCAGGTCTGTTGGATGGTATGGCTTCATGCATGCATACATGGGTATTTTAAATGTCCTCTTCCTAGGGCAGTTGCTTTTCACTCTCAAACATTGCTGGGGAGGGAGGCTTTCCTGGGGAGATGGAGGGCTGACTCTTCCATGTTGTCTATGCTCAATCTGGGCAGTCAGCCAAAGGGCAGCTGATAAGGATTAGAAGCACACAGCAAGCAGTTCTTAAAACAAAGTGATTCCTTATTTTAATCTAGTAGGGAAACACTCAAGACAAATATGAAGTATAACAACAGTCCCAGTGATGTTTATAAATCAAAGACGGTCAATACAATCTTAAGTCAGAGACATGGCAGGAGAAACAGCCAGTTAATCACCGACAAGTTCTGGACTGGAAAGGCTCTGCTTTTATAAGTTCAGAGATCAGCACAGTTGACACTTAATTAATCACTGTCTGTTATCAATTCACTGAGATCTGTGTAGGTTTTCCCTTTGATGTCTACACTCAGCGCAGGTGGGTATCAGTAAGTTCTCATCCATGTTAGAAGGAGCAGGACTCTCTGTTGGGGCTGGCACTGCCCCTGTTCTGTCTCTGGGGTGGGTAGTACTGTCTCCCCCTGTTCAGGTTGCACTGTTTCAGTCTCCGAGTCATAGTCTATGTCTAGGCCCTGAAAGAAGGGCATAATACATATGTTTATAGCATAGGAGTATATCACTCGTGCTAGTCACAGGATGGGTCAAGTGGTCAGGCTCCTCTTGGTACACTCTAGTTTCTCTTCATCTGATTTCATATGGCTTTTGAGAGCTGTCAGACTCTTCTTGTCATGGTTGCAATTTATGGCCAAAGTTGCATAGTGTTAATTATCACACATGGGGTTACATATTGGCTTTCATTCTGCAATCCTTGTACTTGAAACATTGCATAACTGTGCACACCACAATGTACACTCAAATGTGCAAACAAAAGCAAATGCACAATGGCAATGTATGCACAACTCTGCTTCTGCACACTTGCACTGAAAAGATACCAACAGGTTTCTCGAAGTCAGCTTCTGATCTGATTTATTTTTCATATTACTTCAAATGTTCATATTATTCCTCATTCTCCATTTTGGAGTCTGAGATTTTCCAGGACAACTCTGTAGGGTTTAGTTTCCATTAGATAAGATAGTTTGGAGGAAGTCTATGATGTCTCCCTAATACATGCTTTATATTCATAAATGATAATACTATGCATTCCCATAATAAGTACACAGTTCTGAGACAGCAGTGTGCATAGTCCCTCTCTCAATAAGGCAGTGTCCCCTCCCCAAATCTTGTCAGCTTGCTCCATCTAGTAAGACTTAGTCTATCTGTCTTATTTTGTGCTTGCTTCTTGCTCTTTCAGATCTGCCAGCAAATTCTCTGTCTGTCCCTTCTCCTAAAATGGAGTTGTATCACCTTCTCTAAGCTTGGATGAATATCATTTGAACTGCACAAAAACTACACTTGCATATTACTATGCAATTTGAATAGGTGGGGGCAGAAGGTAAGAAGGATGACTTTCTCTAAACCTGTCCAGCCACCAGCCCCTCCCTTATAGCTACACTATTCCTCAGACACAGGGCTGGGGATCATGTGGCCCTCTGGAAGTTGTTGAACCACAATTTTCACCAATTCTCACAATTGGCTAAAGCTGCTAGGATTTCCAGTCCAACACTTACCATTTATTATATTTATTAAAATATTTATACCCTACCGTATATCAAGAGATCTTTGGGTGTTACAAACCTAACACTGTCACATATTCCCACCCCTCTCAAACAGAAAGCAACCCTAACCCATTTCAAGTTCTAGATTTTGGTGGATCCAAAAGCCCACCAGGTCAGTCAATGTGAACAAAAGTCAGGTGAGTTTCAATTCAACATAGGAAGGGGCTCATGTTCAGCTCCAATTTACACTGGCCAAGATGCTATATCCTATAAGGTTCTGCACATGGAAGTTCTGTGTTCTTCCACTGCACCAGCAGCTGTGAAGCCCTAGGAAAGTTTGCTCTTGTTTACTGGAATGGAAAGAAGGGTGAGGGGAGCACTATAGATGATGGAACAAGCAGCTGGTCTCAGCTTGGAGTGAAGAAGAAATGAGAATGTGCTCTCACATGGAGTTCATCCTCCTTTCACTTTCCCTCAAGAGTCCAGAGCATCTGCGTTTTCATTGTCTAAGTTGCCTTTACTCTTCTTCCTTTTCTTTTCCCAACAGTAAGCAGGAGAAGCAGCAGCAGCTGCCCCAATTGGAGCTTGACAGAGCTTGCTGGGGTGGGGTGGGGGGCATGTTGCCACACAGTGCTATAGCAGGGGAGAAGAAAGTCCTCCCTATGGGCCACTTGTAGCATCCAGGGAGCATAAGGGTCCTATTTTGTTTCAACATTTTTTCAAAAACATTATCCTCCTGTAGAGCACATGTGGGATGATTTCACTATATTCCCCCTCCCCTTCATTTTAGGCCTTGAAATTTCTGCAACCAGAAGGAAAAAGGAAAGATATGTCACCAAGTGCTCAGTGGATCATTTATTGTTCATATGATAGCCAAACTGGTGCGTTTCTCCAGAACTGGAATTATATGATGGCACTTATATTTCAGCTTTTGGGTGATTTTTGGTTGGTTTGGGTTTTTTCAGGATCTGAGTAAGTAAGAGATTTGCATAGTTGAGGGTGATTTTTGAGCACAAAACTATCCAGGTTTTTAAGTAGGAGGGTGCTTTGGAGTACCCCATGAAGCTTAGGTGGTGCCACATGGTGTTTAAAGACTGATGGGTAGTGACTCCCATGTCAGTGGGATGGTGAATTTGTTACAGATTTTGGATACCTGTAAAAAAAAAAACAACACCTATCCAAGGCAGTAATATCATTCAGGTCTCCATTGATAACTCTTACAGTCTGAACCAAACACTGGAGTGGATTCACCATCCCACTGCAATGGAAGTCACCAAATGCCACTGACGAGAGAGAGAAAGAGAAAGAGAGAGAGAGAGAGAGAGAGAGACTCTGTGGAAGGATTGTGTGAGTTACTTCTGTAAAAGTTTGATAGAGACACCATAGATCCAGCCTTTGTGAGTTAAACAAAGTGTTCCCTTCCAGAGTTTCCCCATCCCATATAACATGGGTGTTATTTTTGTAGGACTCCATTTGTGGGAGCTTTTTATGTGCATCTGCCATGGGCCCTTATCTCTCTGGAATCCATCCATTTTGCCTTCCAACACTTTGTCTGTAGCACTGAAGCCTCCTAGGGAGCGTTATCCTTTGACTCTAGTGAGCAGAGACAGACATTAATCATTCAAGATTGCAGAGTGATGGATGACGGAGCATACAGGACTTTTGTTCTTGCAGTTGCCAGTGATAAGCAGCCGTTGTGGCAGTAAGTACATGTTGATTCTTAGTGTCCCTGTCTGATTACATGATTAAAACAGAAACAATAATATGCAGTAGAGTCATTCCAGTGGAGGTTCAGGAGACATCTATTTATTTAGAGGCAGACAGTTAAGCTGTACAATAGTTCTGGTTTGGGGGCATATGATCATACTCTGAGAAGCTGAGATGGGATCAAGACACCCCCCTCTGCTCTGAAGATTGAGCTTGTGTAAAATTATGAGATCTAAGGATCAGAAGATGATGCAACTTTACAGTAGTTTGGATAGAGGGGACTTAGAGGTCTTTGCCTATGGCTGGGCTTTAAGTTTGATCACTTGCAACAAGAGTGAGAACCATGAAGCCCACCAGATGTTGTTGGACTGTACCTCCCAGTATTTCTCATCATTGGCCCTGCTAATTAGGGCTGATGGGAGCAGCAACCTCTGAAGATTGCTTCAGGTTCTGATCTACAGTATATGCGGTCCCTCCCTAAACTGCAAACCCAGGATTCCATAGGATGTTGAAGGTGGAATAATCATACTATAACAGCCTAGTGCGGAAATGGCCTAGGTCACTCTCTTTGACCAAATTCAAAAGAGGGTTGATTTCTCTTCTGCCTTCTCTCTAGACTTTCTTTGAGAAAACACTCTTCTCATTCACCCCCGCCCCCTTGGTTGAGTGAGAACTCTCTTTGGGTGAAGGACGCTAAGCCCTTCTTCCCCTGTAGTCTGACTCTTGACTAAACCAGTGTGTCTGTTATAAAAACACTTTCATTCAAGCCTCCAAAGCCCTCCTTCCCAACAAAGGGGCTGGGTTTCTCTCTGGAGTGGCCATTTTGGTTGCCTAACAACCTGTTGCTGGGTACCTTTTCTATCACTCAGGATACCACTCCCCCTATACTCTGTCACAATGCATTACATAGCCAAAAACCTGGGTTTGCCACCAAGTTGTACATTTTACTGGAGCTTCTGCCGATTCCATGTTCCCAATTACAACATTATGCTTTACTTATCCCCAGTCAAATGTTTAACTATTACATGTGTGTTTGGAAGATAATCTACCCTACCTTTCTGTCCAAATCTTTCTCAAGTTGGCTTCTAAGCAACAACTTCCTGAGCTCATTTGTATCCACACACACATCCCAGCAACACTTAGTCTTCTGGTGGAGGGGAAGTGGGTAGAGTTTTCTGCTTTCCACCATCCCAGAAGAACTGCCAGATAGCAAGGGAGTGTTCTTTCTTTGGTTGATGAATGGCTTCAATCTTGCTTTGATATTTTTCCTGGAAGTAGGGTGTGCAGCTCACCCCAGACTCTATTTTTCTGCTTGGATATTAAAACTTCAAGTGTGAACAGGATTTCAAAAGCTGCAGTTATTTCATATTGACTTCAATATGATGTTGTGTGTAAAACTGGTTGGAGATATCTTGGTTCCAATGCCCACCCAATTATAGCCTGGATAAATTATTTTTTTTGGACTACAACTCCCAGAATCCCTCAGTCATCAATATCCAAATACAATGTTACCTTTTTTTTAGAGTAATGTTATCAAGCTTTGCACCCAATTGTAACGTTCATCTTTTCTAGGCAGTCCTTCTCGGCCTAACCTGCTTCACAAATTTGTTGAAGATAAAATGAGTGTGTGTGAGGAGAGGAGTGTAGGAATGAGAATTGGCATACATTGCATTCAGCTCCTTAGAGAAAAGATGGGAAGCACGCAATAATAACAATCCCATTGATTGCTGCATTTTGTAAAATATTGTATTTTGCAATGTTTCAATTACAAGTAATGACACTCCTGGGAACATGCCACATTATCTGATGATAACTTGCTGATATCCAGATTCTAGGATAGAATCTGAATCATTCACGGTCCAAAATTCAGTCAGTATTATCTAGTAGATTGTGAAACAAGAATAATGTATGCATACACCCAGTGCATATTCAGTTGCTCACCCTCTCTCTCTCTATCCCAAAATTTTGGGGAAAACACAGTAGGTGGGAAGAAATAATCTTGTTTGAGTTTAATACATCTAGGAAGATCCACCCCTGCCATCCCAAAAAATAAGAAAAGCAACTTTGCTGTTATTTCCAGATTACCGCTGTTTCCATGGCAATGTCCCAGCGCAGGACCAAGAATAGATGCCAGAGAAAGAAATATTAACTAGTTTCTTTGGAGTAATGAAAATGTTACAACAAGATCTACACAACAAAGCTTAAGAAATCATGCTGGGATACAGGATGGGAGAAAGATATTCTTCACCAGTGGTTCGATGTGAATGATTCCGAGGAAAACATTTCAAGAGAACCATCCCTCTTGCATTTTCAGACAACTCCATTGTTCTTTTTGTGGCCAAGTAGACCAGTCGTAAGGGGCCACGTACAGCCGATGTAAAGAGGATGTTGAGACAGCTGCAAATATAAGAACCTGCCTAATGTTTGTTGAGATAGGTAAATTTGTCTATGAATGGCAGTAGTCATGATCTTCTGCCTCCCAAGTAGTTTGCCATAGAATATCTGTTGCTACATGGGTTTATAGAAAGTGGCCTTACATCATGGAAACATAATAGGAGCCATGCTTCAGAGAAAAAGCTTCTTTGATCCAGCATACTATTCCTAGTGTGGCATATTAGATGTTTAAGAGAAGCTCACAGTGCATGTTCCATACAGTTAGTATTTGAAGACATATTGCCTCTGATACTGTTGGAAGGAATATACAGCCACTGACAGCATTATGGTACATGGCTAGATCTCATCTGAAATACTGTGTCCTGTTCTGGGCACTACAGTTCATGAAGGATATTGACAAACTGGAATATGCCCAGAGGAGGGTGACCAAGAGATCATAATCTGGAAACCAATCCTAATGAGGAGCAACTTAGGGAGCTAGGTAGGTTAACTTGGGGAAGAATGATAGCTATTTTTAAACATCTGAGAAGATGCCATATAGAAGATGCTCCAGCTTGTTTTCTGTTGTTCCAGAGACTAGAACATGAACCAGTGGATTCCAATTACAAGAAAAGGGATTCCATTTAAAACATTAGGAAGACTTTCTTTACTGTAATAGCTGTTCAACAGTGGAATGTTTTCGCTTGGTGGACTCTTTTTCTTTGGAGGTTCAGGAATGCTTTGACTGTGTACTTCTGCATAGCATAGGGTTGCACTAGATGGTCCTCGTGGTCCGTTCCAACTCTAAGATTTTATGAAATGGCCAAACCCTCTTCTAAAGTGGTTCAGGAGAGTGACCATTGCTAGATCTTGCAGAAGTCCTAAATCTTCTGTCAGTCAGCTTCACTGGATGGCAGTGGGTTCTAGTATTATGAGACAAAAACAAATTATTCTCTTACACCCCCACCCACAATACATCATTCAATTTTTTTTTGTTTAATATATCTTCGTGTCCCTTCTGAGCCATCCTAAGAGGGTAGGTTGGTGATTGCATGAGACAAGGCCTTCTCTGTAGCTGCACTGACTCTGTGGAATTCCCTTCTAAGAGAAATCAGGCTGGCTCCATCCCTACTGAGCTTCTGGCAGGTAGCTAAGTGTTTCATATGGCCTTTGGTCCTTAAAATCAGGAGTGGCTTATATGGTGGTTTTAATTGTGTGATTACTTTTTTAAAAAAGCTCTTCTTCTTCTTCTTCTTCTTCTTCTTCTTCTTCTTCTTCTTCTTCTTCTTCTTCTTCTTCTTCTTCTTCTTCTTCTCTCCTCTCCTCCTCCTCCTCCTCCTCCTCCTCCTCCTCCTCCTCCTCCTCCTCCTCTTCCTTTCCATTTATATCCTGTCTTTCTCTTACTAAGGAGGCTCAAGGCAGCTAATAGCAGATTTGAAACAGTACAGATTAAAAGTATGCAAAACCGTTAATAAAAGTGGTCATACAAAAGCTATTTAAAAACAATTAAACAGCTTTTAAAGTTAACGATGTTAAACATTAACAACATTGAAATTCAGTAAAGAATATCTATAAACCTTAAAAACAGTATCACGCAATATTAAAATCCCACTGTAGTCAGTTTCTAAGAGACTGAGAGCACAGAAATGTTTTAACTTGCTGGTGGAAGGACAGCAAGGAGAGGGTCATTTTTGTCTCCTTAGGGAGGGGATTCCAAGAACACTTTTTCCTTTGTTCCCACCAAATAAGCCTGCAGACAGCTCACTCATAATAACACTGAGTTGTAGCATGTATATATATTCTCCCTTTCCCTGGGGTGCTGCATTTCCTCATTCCCCCATCCCTATTCAGGTAGTCTGAAATTACTGTGCTTTCTGAGATCCAAAAGAAAGAAAGAGAGTGAGCATTTCTTATTCCATAGCAAGGACCAAAAGGGTGATGGTTTCCCAGAGTCCCTGCAGGAATTAACCTCAGTCAACAGAGTCAGTGCAACGAGATAAAAGCAAAGCTGAGTGAACGGTTCTAAAAAAAGCAATGTGCTGGAAGGTGCTCTGTTCCCGAGGCTTGCATTCTTTGTGGCACGAAGGGAATTGAGAAGAAATTTGCCAAGATTAAAAAAAGAAAACAGGAGTTAAAATTGGAACATTCATGGTTGGGGTGGAGAAGAGCGATTTTTGTCCTTTTCTTCTTCTGTAGGCTTTCAAAAAAAAAAAAAAAAATCAACACTTATAACCTTAACCTGCATAGAGGTTCTACATGCATTGGAAATTACAGGGGCAGGGCTATGACACTGTGTGTTGTGTGCTGGAAAGCACCCCAAAGATTTGGGAGATGTGATGCAGCAGTGTGTCAAGAGGATAAACAGGGATACTCACATAGGTTGGCATTTTTTTTGGTGTGTAATGCACATGTAAGTTCATGCATTCATCCATTTTTGGCCACAGTGAAATGTCCACAGCTGAGATCCAACAACACAGTCTACGTTTTGCAACTTTATGAAACAAGACAGGATCCTTTGGGATCTGAGATAACGTGAAACATTGCCTACTGACTTACATATCTTTATAGCTATGTGTTCTTGATGCTTCCTTTTTAAAATGGCAAATACCTCTTGACTGATAGATCTCATATCTATAATTTTTTTACATTGGTAATGGTGCACAATTGAGGCAAGTAAAATCCCTAACCCTGCATTGTTGCAATAAATATTGTTGCAAGTTTTGCAATTATTATCTCTTTTGATCAATCCTGATCTCAGTTGATTTCTTTTGTTTAGCCCAAGTTATGACACATGGAGAAAAATATTTACACACCTAGATATTGTTTCTCTTATAGTCCCAGCACTCCTTAAATCACCTTTGGTCAATCGATGGAGCTGTAAAATAGTGTTTTTTCCCCTTTCTTTCGAAAAAAAAAAAAGATTTCTTTTGTCCATCCTCACAGTATAGAAATCAACAATATATTAAAGAAATACAATGTTATCATAGATAATCAGAATCAAGGATTTGAATTTGGAAATTTGTAATGGAGCTAGAGCTATGTGCAAATATTTCCCAAACTTCTTTACCTTTTATGAGAAATGTATTTTTAAAAAAATTGAAGGGGAAATTCTCCAACAGTTTGTCCGAAATGAGTGTGACAAACCCACATGTCTGCGTGTCCCATACTGCACGCTGGGATAAGCTGTAAGATATGCATTCTGTATATTCCTCAGAGGCAGCATATCAGCCCTCATGTTCGTCATGACTCTTATATCCTGGATGTCTGAGATACACTTATGGGGAAGGATGGCCTCTTTTTCAGTGCTTTCTTTAAACCATTTAACAGCTAAGTTAGCATATTTATGCCAGCTGTCAATCCCATGGATGAAGCCAACTCTAAGGTTAGACAAGAAAATTGGATCTAGTTCACAAAGTAGATGTCTTCCTGAGCATAAATAAATGAATAAATAAATAAAAAAAATAAAAGCAGAAAATATAGTACTAGAGGCACAAATGACATGGGAAGACTAGAGATAGTTTGTGTGGCAGGGCTTTATTTCTTTCTCTTTCAGATTGGTATGGCAGTTCCCCAATCTCATAAGGCCCCCTGTCACTTCACACACAACTTGGTCTTCCTCTTTACGACACCACCTTTGTGTAAAAGAGTGAAGCCTTTCAATGGTTATTTAGAACCCCTTTATTGTTCTATGATAGTGTGTTCTTTGTGCATCATTAAATACTGCATACCACTCAGGCCCTTTTCGCACCTTACCTTCGTCGCGGCGGTGGGGGGGCGGTGCTCGTGCAAGCAGCCATTTGCACATGCCGTTCACGGCAGCCCTTCTGCCTCCCGCAGCTGTTTGCCGGTCGTGCAACCATCGAGCTAGCGCCTTGCCCCTTCCTTCTGCAGTGCAGTCGGGGAGCTGTAGGCTGCACTGGGGGAGGAAGCGCGACCGGCCCGGCTCGTCCGATGCACCACATGCAGGTAAGTGTGCGAGGGCCCTGTAAGCATTGCGCGATCGTGCAGTATTTTCAGCTTAGAGCCGAAAATAAGAAATAAGAGCTTTAGGCTCGTGAGCATCGCGTGAATGGGAGTACATCGTATGGACCGACGCTCCCATTTATGCGACGCTCAAGGGGCCCTTATGCTACAGAAACTGCGTGTGAAAAGGGTGTCAGTGAAGTCAGCATTTATAAAATAAACTGTAACATTTATTAACATGCAGAACAAAGTACTGGAGTTCATATGAAGGTCAGAGCTAATATAGATCTTCAGAGGGTTTTTTTTTAGACAGTTTCCTTACAGCTTTAAGCTCTCATATAAGCACAAGCATCATAAACAACCCTTTGACTATGCTCTTCCCAAAGACTCAACCTCCAAATCTAGGTTACAGTTTCTGACCAGATTCTATAATGATTAAATTACTCTTCTGTCTTTCCATAGGCTTTTTTTGAGAATTAAACCCTTCTTTGCACAGACAACCTCCCTGCCTGACTGATGGATTATATTCCAGAGCTCTCTCTGGCTGAAGGACTGACCAATGACAATCAGTGGCCATTTCTGCACTACACTGTGATAGTGCTGTTATTCCACTTTCAACATCCTATAGAATCCTGGGATTTGTAGTTTAGGGAGGGATCTTTAGAATTCTCAGCCAGAGAGCTCTTGGGTCTCAGTAAACTACAAACCCCAAAATTCCACAGGATGTTGAAAGTGGAATAATAGCACTATAACAGTGGAGGGTGGAAATGGCTAGTGTTTGCCTTTTTATATCTTTCCCTCTCAGCCACCAGCCTCTCTCTCACATTATGGGCTGGGTTTCTCTCCTGAAGAGCTATTCTGGTGGCCTGGCAACCTGTTGTTAGGCTGCTCTGGCACTCAGAATAGCCACCCCCCCCCAGAAATCCATCACAGTTTCCTACTCCACAAAAGAACAAACCAGTTCAACAAGCCTCAGCAAACTTTTTATGCAAAACTGAAAATATGCACATATGGAATGAAACCACCAGGTCAAAAACTTCTTAGACCTTCTAGAGACTGCATGAAGATTTCTTACAAGATTACTTTTTTCCTTTCACCAGTGTTTACTTTTATTATGATTTTCATTTTGATGACCATACCTATAGTTTGATGCTGGAGGGTAGTTTAGGGAGGCAGGCTTATCTACTGCACCTTTTCTTCTCTATTTTGCTGTTTGTATATGCTCAATAAGGGCTTCTGGAGGCAGCTGATGTTTACCTTGCCTGTTCCAGAGAGAATCACACAAGGCTACAGTAGAATCACACTCTTTTCCACCTCAGGCTTTGTTAATTGCAGCGTTTACTGCCAACACACTACTACAACCTGACACTGAAATGCTATGTTTCTCCAACCCTCCTTCAGCATCCCTTCCATTCCTGTGCTGCTAAAAACCATCTAGCTAGATAGACGGCAAGGAGGAATGTGATCTGGGCAAGTATAAAGAGTCTTTGTAAAATTGAGCTTCACTGTCAGAAGCTTTGTTAACTGAAGTTTGCCAGTAAGTTTAACTTGCAGTTGAGTACATTTGGCTGAGAAACTATGGCTCTTTCTGCATGGCATTTGCCATGCGAAAGGGCGCCTGGAGTGTTGCGTGATTGTGAGGAGCGATCTGCACAATGCACTCACAATCATGCAACGCTCCAGGGGTCAGCAGGCGCCAATCCCGCACCTTTTCATTTTTGGCTAGAAGCCAAAAATGGTGTGCAGTCGCGCATTGCTTTCAGGCCTTGCGTGCACTTACCTGGCGTGTGGAACCTCTGGAGCTGTGCCGGTCGTGCTTCCTGCCCCAGTGCAGCCTGGGAAACTCTCAGGCTGCGCTGTGGAAGGAAGAGGTGGGGCTCTCTCACGAGCAGGCAGCTTGTGCAGAGCCAAAGGACCGTGGATGCAAGAGCCTCTCGTCAGAGGCTGCTTGCGCGATCACCACACCCCAGTACTGGAAGAAGGTAAGGTGTGGAAAGGGCCTACATTGTGCTTGCATACCATACATCTGCGTACACATAGTTAAGTGGTGCTTCTATGACTCTATCCTTTTTTATGAATACTAACCTTGTCCAGTCAATTGTGCATTTGTCCAAAAGTGGCAGTTCATCTTTTTAATAGGCTGAAGGGTGTACTTCCATTGTTTACCTTTAAGAAAATGCTCATTGTTTCAAAGTCAGAGTAAATAAGTACTTAATTTTTTGTTTTCAGCATTTTTGGCAGTCCATGCAAAACCTGAATGGTGCCAAGAACAGAAACTTGACACACACATGTACACAGTTTTAAAAACAGTCTCATTTGGGCAGAGGCATGATAGTAAGAAAACAGAGGCCAACACAGGCCACCAGCTAGCTAACGTTTGGGGACCATTCTGCAAAGTGGCTTTGTAAGAAGCTGGAGTGATTCACCAGAATAGAACCTCTTGAGGCATGCAAGGGAAAATGGAGAGATAAGGACACTATCTACATTACATGGGAAGAACCAGCAGAGCTAACAATGCCAGAGAAGATAAGAGGCAACTCATCTGCCTCCTGGTCTCAGCAGGGCAATCTACTACAGCTGGGAGAGGGTGTGGCTGTAGTAGGACACCTTGGAAAGCCTAGCTGAGCTGAGAAATTGATGGAGGGAGCAAAAGCAGAACTGAGTCAGTATGCTGAGCTAGAAGCTGCCGCTGCCGCTGCCGCCAACAGAGGAGAAACCAGGCTTGATCAGCCACCCTTGGAAGCTGTATCTGGGATCTTTGGAGCCTTGAGAGGTTTATCACAGGGATTCTTTGCTTTAAAGGAAGAAAGGCAAGGGATTGACAAAAGGACAGTGGCATATCTCAGTTCAATAGCGCCTAGGGCAAGTGTAGAAGTTGCATCCCTAGGTGTTGCTTCTTCTTCTGCTGCCATCCCAGGCTGAAGAAGACTCTGGCAAGGGCAGTTGTGGCAGGCCAGGCCCTGATGTAAGGGCTGCTCTGTCCCCACCACCCCCACCCCGGCAGGGCGTGGGGGCAGACCCCAATGGGGATAGGAGTGAGGGCAGGGCAGGCCCAGGTGTAAGGGGGGTTAGCTTCTTTTTTGTGTCCCCTGGCATTAATGACAGGGCACATGTCCCGCTTGCCCCACCCTAGATACACTTCTAAAAAAGGATGTGATGTAACGGTCCTTTTGGAAAGTCCCTGCTTGGGCAATACCCACTATTGTAAGCTGAGAGAAGAAAATCCTGAACAATCATTAAAACCTCTTGAATCATAGAACCCATTGGAGGCTTGTGGACTTCCAAGAGCAAAGGTGATATTCCTTTCTGAGGGAGGACACTGGAGGCTTTTTTTTTTTTAATTCCTGGGGATTTCAGAAAATCTCTTTAAAAATTTCTCAGGAAAATGTCTTCTGAGAAGTCTTCTAACTGAAAAGTAATGCATGCTCTCCTTTTGTTATAAAAGTTCTGATGCTTGGAACAAGCATGTGGATAAGAATAACTCTTGCTCAAAAATAACAGCAATTCTTAAGTGAAAACAGACAAACAAACAAAAGAAAAGAACAACAGCATCCCAGAAAGAAATAGATATATGTAACCTCCCAACCCAATTGTCAGTTGCAAATATTACTTCCTATAACAGTAGATAACCTTCCAGAACTCCTCGGTGGGGCAGAAAAGATTAAAACATAACTCACAGGAAATAATAATAATAAGAGTAACAATAAAGCATCTGTGAAAAGGTTGCATGAAAGAAAATTGAATTTAAGGGCAGATTTTGCCCTATAAATCTGAAGTAAAAATAGCCAGGCCTGTCTGCGAGTGGTGTGAAAAATGCATTCAGTTCAGGAAGAAAAGCAGTGATGGCTCAGTGATCTGCTTTATATTACAGAACGAGATAATTGTCCAATAATTCTTTTTATTAGTCATTGCTAGTGCATAAAAGGTTACCTTACAGAACCAGTTCATGGATGACATCCTATCTAAGGGTGACTGGTGCAGTTCTATGAGGGACAACTCAAGGTGTTACAAAATGTCTCCTTTTTCCAATGCTCCCCCCTTTTTTTTTGGTGGCAAGGCAGTACTTGAGAAATATATGGAAGTTCATTGTTGTAGACCTTCCTGGCATTTCTTTCAACTCACTCCACTTGTCTTCTGTGTTGCCATCACATAGTGAATTCTGTCTACATTCATTTCATTTAGCGAGTGCTGGATGCCTGATTGACTGGAATTACCCAGGTGTCTACCCCAGGAATCAATACCTCGACTTTAAATTAAAGCCATTTATTTATAGTGCTTGGGGCCAAAATACCTTAAATGCACCAGACCCTGTCTGATCTTGGATGCTAAGCAAGGTCAGGCCTTGTTAGTACTTGGATGGGGGACCATCAATGAATACTAGGTGCTGTAGGCTGTATTTTAGAGGAAGAACTGGCAAAATAATCCCTGAGTATGCCTTGACCAGGAAAACCCTATGAAATTCACTGGGGTTGCCCTACATTGACAGGCAACTTGAAGCCACATGCACACACATTTATGGTACTTACTTCTTGGCCAAGCTTTTGTCATCAAATGGTTTCAGAGCAATTCACAGTAAAAAGGTTCAGTGAAGTTGATCAATTTTTCCTCAGTGACATCATCATGTGACCAGACCTGATAGGCTATGTAAGTGTAATGATATAATCCCTGTTGGCATAGTGTTAGTGACTTCTACATGTCTAAGTTCTGCAGACATGTTCAGACAATGTTGCATTCAGCTGAAAACAGTGGAAACAAAGCTGTGCAGTGCATCTGCCAGTGTAAACAGCAAATTGCAACTGTGCATTGCACATTTGTTGCAATTGACTTATGTGTAACCATCACATTAACTCCATGAGTGTAGAAGTCTGCACTCCATCTCCTTGATGTAGGCTCTTGGCTCTTAATTATGATATGGTTTCTCATTGGCAGTGATCATCCACACATACAATCCACAAAGGGGAATGAAGTAGTAACGGGAAGAATATTTACAAGACTGCTGCAGGTGGGGAGGAGGGAAAGCATTTTAAGCAGAAGGTCTGGCATTCGATATTTCTATAGATAGGACTAACCATCAGGATTCAGAACAGCATTTTCAAACTAACAGATGTTGACATGAATGGCAGGTGTGTTTTGAACTGCAGGGCAGTCGATTGCAACATTCTATTTTAGTTACTTTTGAATAAGAAGTAGGCATGGAATTAGGCTGAGATCACAGTGTTTTGCTACTTTATCAGTCTATAGCAGAATTTTGCAGAAATGCAACAGAAGCATTTGACTTTTTACACTTCCCAATTATTCCGATACAGTGCTTCTTTCAAATTACATACCAAAATTTGAAAATGCATATTTTGAGGCAGTGGCAGTTGGTGGTTTCTATGTTAGCAAGGCAGCAAATCTACTCTGGGTGTCACTCCAAACTTGAAAAGAGATATTCAGGGTGCTGAACTCAAAGTAAACTCAGTGAAATTAACAACTCTTTTGAAATTTTGATTGAAATTGGCTTCTCCACTGACTTGGGCATCACCAGTCACAAATGTTTTGAGAGGAATGATCTAAAAACTACATACGTAAATGATAACATTATTTATTTATTTATTTTAAAAAATCTTTCATTAATGTTACAGTTTAGGAATATACTACATACATGTGTTACTCTGATTTCTGGGGTTCCTTGGGGGACACCTCAATGTGTTCCACGTGATGGGGAAAGGAAACTAGCCAGAGCACAAGCAATAGCAATGCAAGAGGCAGGGTAACCTAGCGGGGTCTTTTTACCCAATTTTTATGGGGTCAGGCCAAGCCAAAAACCAAACAAGAATGTCTAATAAATGATTTTATTGAATGCAAGTCTCATGCACCGACACAATCACGCACATACGCACTCAAGAGCTATAAAGAAACAAAAGAGAGGAAATTGGATAGGGGAGTATTGGAGGGGTACAGCTGGGGTAATACTGCACCTTTTCCTGAAGTCCTGGGTCTGGGAAGGCAGTGGAGAAGTGGGGCTCAGCATGGAGAGGGCTGAGGGGTCACTCAATGGATGGAGCAATGGTCTGCTGGTGTGACTGGGAGTGATTCAAAGAACCACTCAAAAACTGGGACTATTTGTAGGGGAAGAAGTACCTGGAGGACTAATCTTTTCCTGGGGAGAACAATGGCTGTTGGAGCGATAACGAAGCTCCACTATGGTAATTTCCTTTGCGTGATCAGATTGCAAGGTGTTGCCAAAGCCTCAGGATCTTTGGCTGTGTTAGTTTGTGGTGTGACTTTATGTAAATAGTTCTCACCTGATAGGATATTTGCTCAACTTGGGGCAAATACACTAATCCCCTCAAGTCGGCACCTCGGGGCTGAGGACCCTTTGTTTATTGTGGGTTTACACATCTTGAGGTCTCCCGGGGCTATGTGATGGGGTTTTTTACTGGCCTGACCTGGTTTTCAGTCATTCGACCATGACTGTCTACATGCTCATCCAGGCGACCTCTCAGGCACACAGAATCATATTTAATATCAAATTGTGGACCCCGGGATAGGGTTTTTCCATCGAAGTAACACATGAACCATAAAGAAAAAGGACAAAAAAATATTGTTGTTGTTGTGTGCCTTCAAATCATTTCCAACTTAAGGTGACCCCTTTTCCTACTCCTTCCACTTTATCAAGCATTATTGTCTTTGTTAAAGAATCATGTCTGTTCATTATATGTCCGAAGTATGACAGCCTCAGTTTGGTCACCTCTGCTTCTAATGAGAGTTAAACTTGAGAATGATGAAAAGAAATACTTGTTGGATTTTCTTCCCTATAAACCAAAAATAATTGAACAGTTTTGGGTACTATACACCTTGATTGGGGTGAGTGGTAAGGAGTACCATTTACTTCTCTGCTTTAGGCAGCAGACTGTTTTGGGGGAGACCCTGATGGAAACTGATTTCTATTTACAGCAATGCAATTTGGAGGCTGTGGCTTTTGTGCTCTTGCTGAAACCTCTTCCTGAAAACAGTTGCATAATGTCTCTCTGCAAACAAAACAAGATGCTCCTAGTCTCTATTAATTAGGCAGGGAGCTTGTTCTCCATTTTGTTCAGATGCCATCTCATGCCGTACATCTGTCTAAGGGGCTGTGGGAGGCTTCTGTGAAATGACTTTTCTCCCCCACCGCCCGCCTTCTAGAGAGTCAGAAGCCTTTTGTTCTCTTTAGCGGCAGCCTGACTTAATAATTAATACTTAGTTCATGTACAAACATTAGCTAATTAATCCTCACAACACTCTGGAGAGTATTGCCATCTCCATTAATGGAGGCTGGGAATTAGGGACCCAATGAGACATATATTGTTGTTATCATTGAAACATTTCTGTCTGCAAATAGTATCTAAAGGCCATGAACAGGTTAGCTCCCACTGGTTTAAACACTGTAACATGGAGAAACTGAATTGGCATTGGTTCTACACATTTCTCTTTCCTGACGTGGAGGTTATGCCATGTTGTGAAACAAAAAAAAGGACATTTAGAGTCACATTTCTGGGGAAAAGGTGGGATATTATGGTTGCCATATCAGGATCATTCCAGGCCCAAACCTGAGACCTAAGTGTGATGATGATGTTTTGGGGGTTAACTATTTGGAATAGTTGCCAGTGCAACTTGATGGCTGGTTGCTAGTCAACTAGAGTAGCACCTCAGGAATGAAACCCAGCAGAGTGATTTGGGTAGGAAGGGCTTATGGGTGGGAGAAATTCTATATGAGGCAAAGTTTCTGTGTGTGTTTGGAGCCTTCAGTGAGAACCAGCAAGAGAGAAGACAGCTTGGGTATGAGTCAGCAGTTGAAGAAAAGACAGAGGGAACTGGTGTATGAAGCAGGGATTTATTGTCAAAGTTTTCCAGAAGTTTAACCTGTTAATGTACCAACACTGTACCACAACTGAACATAGTGAGTGTGTGTGTGTGTGCGTGCGTGAATGTTTGTGTCTGTAGAGGGAGAAGCATTCATGGAACCATAGAGTTTGATCACATAAGTCCACCCTCTTGATAAAGCAGGAATCCACACCTAAGCACTCATTGACTGACAACCATGCTTCTGCTCCTTTAAGTCATTTATGCACACGTTGAACAACACTTGTCATTTCTTTCCAAGATGATGAGGAATAATTGATGAGCACTCTTTGAGTTCAGTCTGTCAACCAGTAATAATTCACCTAGTAGTACTGTCTTCTAGTTTACATTTTGTCAGGGTGCCTACATGAATCACAGGGGACCTCAGCAAATGATTTACTGGAATCAAGATACACTATATCCGGAGCATTCCTTTTATCTACTAAGCTTAAAGCTTATATAGCTTGAAGTCTATATAGTGTGAGATAGGTATGATTGCTCTGGTATCACTTGATTTTTGAGGAGCCTATGTTGAGTATTTATAATCAACAGCATTTTTTTCTAAGCACTCTCAAGCTGATTGTGTAGCGATGTGTTCCTTTCTTGGAATCAACTGACTGGTGGTTGCCTGGATCCTCTTCCCCGCCCCCCCCACTTTCTCCCATGACAAAAATTGCTCCCTTCAGTTTGCAGGGACCTCATCTGTTCTTCAAGAATTCTCCAAGATTATATTCAGAATCCTTAAGATTACATCTGCCTGTCCCTTCAGAACCCTTTGATGCATTTTGTTTGGCTCTGGGGAATGTCTTGTAAGCATTTAAAGTAGCTAGCTTTATGACCTCTTTACCTGTTTTGGCCTGCAGCCCTGTCACTGCATAATTTTTTTCAATTTTCAGAAGGTGTAAACTGTTCTCCTTTTGGGAGAAGACAGAGGCATAGCGGGTGTTGAACAGTTAGGTTTCTCTGTCACCAGTTAACATTTTGCCATTTTCTCCAAGCAGTAGCATTGAGCCAGAAAGCTGTTACATTGTTCTTTTACTCAAAACATAGCCAGCCATCCCCTTTATATTGTTTTTAAACCTTCTTCTGAATGTGAGCTCATTCTGAGCTTTAGTTTTCTTGATCTTGTCTGTACAAACAGTGGCTTATCATTTGTGCTTCTCCTTTAAAATCTCATCTGATCCAGAAGTTTCTCACAATCCACCTCAACTTCTTTAGATGTCTTCCATTTATCTTTTTTGTTGGACTTCTTTGTGGTTGCATCTTCAGCACTTTACTTTTTTAGAAAAATACATCCATCATGAGCTCGCTTCTCTCTGAGTATTTCTGATCATGGGATCTTATCCAGTATTTCCTGAAGCTTATCAAAATCATCTTTCTTAGTCCAGGGAACACTTTAGGCTATACTTGTCTTTCCCTTCTCTCCGCATAATAAATCTCAGGAGGATGTGGCCATTTCTACTCAAGGTTCCAACTTCTTCTATATCACTGAATAGTTTTGCCCTGTTGGTGAGATTCAAGTCCAGGCCAGCTGACCTCTTTGTTGCTTCTTCTGCCTTCTTGAAAATAAACTTTTGAGCAAAGCAAATGAGAAATTTATTGGCTCTTACATTCTTAGTGGAGTTGGAATTCTAAAAAATAGCTGAAGCCTTCAATTACTACTATATTTCTCCTTTTTGGATGTTTAGTAATCTGTTGTAGAAAAACAGCCAAGTCTTCATCTGACTTCTCTGAGATATGTAGGCTCTAAGACACTCAGAGCTTCCAAATTTCAAACCAAGATCCTTAATAATCTCTATGAAGAACTACAAATAAACGTTCCCCATTATGATCAGTGATGACATGTAACCTTCAGGGAGATTAAATTTATGATACAATTCCCGAAACCCTCCAGGCTGGGGCTTTGGAGTTGTTTAAAACTAAGTTTTCCAAGGTCTGTATGAAAGACAATAGCAATTGTAGTCCGCACATTGAGATGAACAAGCCAGATCTTGTTTACACTGGACAATTGTAGCAATTTGATATTACTTTAACTGTCAGGGATCCATCCCATGGGATCCTGGGATTTGTATTAAAACTGTATTTAGAATTCTCTTCCAGAAAACTCTAATACCTTCCAAACTCCAAAACGCATGAGACCATAGCATCCAGCCACAACAGCTGAATTGATATCAAATTGCAATAATTGTGCAGTGCGAAAGAGAGACTAGTGCCGTGGTGTTGAAGCATTTGATCCAGTGAGATGCAGCCACAAGGGTAGCACCTTTCCACAAAACATGGGGCATTAGCTTCTCATGAGGCATTGCAGCCCTTATTTTTAAACGCAGTAGATACAAGCAGCAGCTTAGCCTTTTAAAAGGGAATAGAAAATGAAACAAAATATTATCTGCATAAAAAAAGGGGTAGGAAGTGGGAGGGAAAAACATGGCAGCACCTTTAAGGCTATCTGGTTTTTATTTTGGTATGAGTTTTCATGGGTATAAACACACTTCTTTGGATGCAGCACACAATAATACTAAATCCTCAGGTCATAAAGCATATTTATAAAGTTGTGAATAGAATGTAATAGGATCCAGAAAAATGGAAAATAATAGTTAAAAAGGAAAAGAGAGAAAACAAAGAAAAAGAAAAGACTAATGGAGCAATGCTTTTGTACCATATTGTATCACTGCCAACTTTAGTGATTTCAAATGCTCCATGATCTTTCTGTGCCCTGACAAAAATATGACAAGGTCAGCATCTCTGAGATGGCACAGAGGCAGGAACAGTGTGATCTTGACTCAGAAAAATCCCTCTTATCTTTAAACATGGCACAATGATGCCTTCTGCCCCACTGCCAACATTTTCCCCTCCTGTTGCTGCTGTGGACACCCACCACTTCACCTGCAAATCTTTTCTCCTTCACCCTGACAAAAGCAGTGATAATATACATGACTAAAATAAGTAAGCACCAGTAGTCTTTTTGTCCAGGGTGAAGAAAGGGGAATTGGTTGTCAGAATCTAAATGAGAGTGACAGAGATGCAGGTATTATCTGCCCTCTTGGAATTTCTGTGATTTGTCTGGGCAGTGATGGAGAGGCACACAGCCAGCTGGGAAACAGTGTGTGTTCCACTAACCCTCTCCTCCTTCACCATCTGATAAACCTTTCTTTTTGTGTGCCTCTTGCTTTGAAGCTAAGCTACCGAATTCCCTCCTGTCTCCTTTGTGTAGAGGCTAGTCCTTCCGTGCTGCCCTTTCTAAGTAAGCCGGCTCCTCCCAGAGTTCAAGAATATCAGAGATCCTTCCTCCAAACCTTTATCTTTCTCTGACATGGTTCTATGCCCGAAACACAGCCCCGCTTTTACAGATTATAATCCGATTTGAAAGCAAGATTTACCAAAAGCAGTCTACAATGACTTACTGTTTGTAATCCCCTGGATTCTATAAAAATAGCCCAAGCATTAGATACCAAACACTGCTTAAATTGTCCCAGAATTTAATGTTAACAATCTGTCAAGGGCACTTTTCTCTGGGTAAGGATCAAAGCTGTATGCACACTTTGCTCTTCTTTGAATGAATATTATGATTTTTGAAGCCATCAAGCCTCTGGCTGATGCACTTAAACTGTTTTCAACACCCTGGGAGGGGAGAGGGAAGATGGCAGCAGAGGAAGCAACCCCGCTTGGAGCTCCATAGTTGGGCTAACTGCTGATTTATTCCATTTCGCTTTATTGTTTTAGCAATCTTCCGTTTTATTGTTTTACAACCATAGTACAGTTTACTGCCTATAGTCCTAATTACTTGAGAGCTTTGCAATTACTGTAGAGCCTCACAAGCAATATTGCTTGAAAGACCTCAGGATTGTCTCTGGTGAGAGCAGCTGGATATTGTCAGTGTGGCCACTGGACGTTGGGTTTCCCATCCTGTTACCCCAAAAGATGGGTGACACAGGAGTCTACCTGCAATGCCAATGCCTCTGTGGAAAGGTGGGCAATTATAGCTCAAAGGAGACCTGTGAAAGTGGGTAACCATGGGATCTTTTCACCTGTGTATACTGGCAGTAATGCAGAGACACCAGACGGAGTTGAGAAGAATGTTTTATTGGGGGATAATCACAAATATTCACAAGATTCAAGCAGTCTCGCAACCATACAAGGCTAACAGGAGGAAAGGAAGGAAAAATTGGACAGTGAGAAGTTAGGATGAATTGGATGATATTTATCAATTCTGAAGAGAAGAAAGTTGTAGTAAAATGGCTCAAACATAAGAATTTGAGGACAGCATGGAGTAATGAGAGTCTGGGGTGCAGAGTGATGCCCAAGTGCTAGCAAAAAGTCAGGGTCTGAGCCAGGGTTTAAATACCCTTTTTGTGCCCTGAAGCAGAAGCTGTTAGTGGCTTTCTGGCAGAGCAACAAAGGAGTCCAGAGCTGGCTAAGGGTCTTAGCTTTAGGTGACAAAACATTGATGGGAGCTGTGATAGCCTCTAAATGTCTGGGCAGGTGAGGAAACAAAGGGGGAAGTTCAGCAGGACAGAGGTTACAGGATGTTGGTCATTGTTGTTTTGTCTGGAAGTTACAGTGGCTATTGTTTTGGGCTACTGAGAGGATCATCTTAAACTCATTGAAGTCAAGGTCTTTGACTAATCCTCGATGAATGTATGACTTGGCCGTGCCTTGATGTCCCCTCTGACCTAATTCCGCATGTGTACAGCCAGTCCTCTTTGCCAGCATGGCTTTTTAGCCATAAATATACGACTTATATATGTGCCAATTAAACAATATCACAGATTGGGCGCTACGACATGGTAACATTCCCCTTCTGTTTTTTTTGGAAAGTGGTTAAACCTTTTCCCATCCAGGGGCCATCTCCTCACTACCTGCAAATAAGTGGAGTCTCTGAGGAGAAAGCAGCTGGGACAGCAGCCGATGACCACAGAGGAGAAGATGAGCCCCCTTTCCCTTGATGCTGCTACTCTTCTCAAATCTGAAACCTTGCAAGTTTAAAACAACAGTGAGAGGGATTTTTTTTAAAGCTCATAGAATCATAGAATCACTTTCAAAGTACAGTTGTCCCTCTACATTCACTAGGGTTAGGAGTTCAGGGCCTTCACAAAAGCGGGAAAGCCACAAATATCAAATATGTATCTGTGTCTCTGAGAAGGGGGCTGAGGCATGGGGGGAGACCAGGCAGCCAGGGTCCAAACCAGGTCAAGGAAAGGAGAGGAAGGGTTCAGGACAGTGGCTGATATGTCCTCCTTTTGCTCATCTCCTTCCTTGGGTGTGGGCATCAGGAGAAGGTCTGTGGTCTGTGAGCCATCCTCAGTTGGGCCATTTCCGCACTAGACTGTTATAGTGCTGTGATTTCACTTTCAACATCCTATGGAATCCTGGGGTTTGCAGTTTCGGGAGGGGCCAGCCAGGATTCCATTGGATGTTGAAAGTGGAATCATAGCACTATAACAGTCTAGTGAGGAAGTAGCTTTGGTCAGGCAGTGGCTGGTGGAGGAGGAGAGGTCCAAGGGTGAGTTTTTAAAGGGCAGTGTGGCCTGATTGGAGCTGCTGAGAGGGAAGCTTCCCCTGAAGAGAAGTGCCAGAGGTGTGTTTGTGTGGGGAGGGGAGTCTGAAGAAACTCACAAATAATCAAATGGGTGAAAGTCACACCTGCAAATGTGAGGGCTGACTGTAGTTTTCAGGGTCTGCATTCCTGTGGTGGGCAGGGCCACAGGGAAAGGGGCAGGATCAATATATCCAGCATATTTCAGCTTTAAACTCCTACTGCCTTTAGAGAAGCCTTTGTGGAACCGTCTCAAAGTGCTTAAATAGGAATAGAACCAAACAAATCTTTGTGTTGTGAGGAAGGAGATATGGCTAGCTGAGGAAACCTGGGAAGGCCAGATTTGGCTCTGAGGCCTAAAGAACTCCATCCTTGGTTTCTAACAACTGCAGCAACAGCAGTTGGAGCTTCATACATGCATTTCAATACAACATGGAATTTGACCCTAATAAGTGCAAAAAAATGTAAGGTTGTTTCAGAATCTGCCTTATCAGAAACAGTCATACAGACTTTTCTTAAAAAAAAAAAAAGTCTGGGAAAGTTACAGAGGAAAGTAGTCTCATGACTATAGGTGTATGTTGTATGACTCTGCAAATGCTGTTGCACCATAGCCCTCTGCAGCCCTAATTCTTCTTTGGTTAGACCAACCTGGAATATTGTGTCCTGTTCTGGGCACCACATTTCAGGAAGGATCTTGACCAGCTGGAGCAGGTCCAGAGGAGGGCAACCAAAATGGTGGAAGGCTTGGAAGTCATGCCCTATGAGGAGGCTTAGTGAGCTGGGTATATTTACCCTGGCAAAGAGAAGGTTAAGAGGCAACATGGCAGCTATGTTTAAATATTTGAAGGGATGTCGTATGGAGGATGGAGCAAGACTGCATTCTGCTGCTCCAGAGACTAGGACACAGAGCAATGGCTGCAAACTTCAGGAAAAGAGATTCTATGTAAACATTTGGGAGAGCAGTTCAGTAGTGGAATACATTGCCTCTGTGTGTGTAGTTTCCTCCCTTTGGAGGTTTTTAAACAGAGGCTGGGTGGCTATATGTCAGGAATGCTTTGATGGTTTATTCCTGCATGGAAAGGGGTTGGACACTATGGCCCTTGTGGTCTCTTCCAGTTCTATGATTCAGTACAGCATTTAGGGAAGAATGCTGGGAAATGGAGTCTGACAACATCTGGAAGGATGCATGATTCAACCCCTGAGCTAATAGGTGACCTCCTCACCAAGCTTTCCTTCAAATGAACCTAGCCCTTCCTCAAAATGTTGCAACACTCTTTCTCACCGTCAGTACTTCCCTCTGCTAGCTGGAGCTTCAATAAGCAGAGAAGCATCCCCCCCCCATGGTTCAATTTGAGTTGTGGGAAGCCTGGTATGGTGGGCATATATAGGCTAGCCTATAACATCAAAACACATATTTGCCATGAGCTATTTTGCAGTTGTTTCCTTTTAAATGTTTATAGTGTATAAAAAGCTTATCTGTACAGATAAAAGAGAATTGTTTTAAACTGATTTGGAGATGGTACCTAACACCAGTAAGATTAAATTGTACAGATAAGAATTATTCGAGGTTGTGTTGGAGGGGTTGTCAAGAAATTAGTACATATATTCATATATGGTGGAATTGTGAATGTGCACAGAAATTTTGGCAAATGGTGTTTAAAGAGATAAAAGAGATAACAGAAATTGATTTACCAATATGTCCAGGGGTAGCATTATTATCTATGTTTGAAAAGGTTAATTATACCCAGGCAATGAAGGATTTGATTACAAAATTTATTAACTGCAACAAGGTTAATTATATCAAGAAAATGGAAAACTCGAGGAGAATTTCAAATAGAGGATTGGTATAAAGGAGTGTGGAAAAGTGCGATTAATGACAAGTTAACATATGGAATTCAGGTTAAAAAAGGAATATTAAAAGGGAATGATTTTGAAGTAATATGGAAATTATTTGTGGAAAAGGTTTTAATAAAAGAGGAATGTGTCATACCTCCACAGGAAGAACAATAATTCTGGAAGGTGGAGTAATTTGAAATATAATTGGCTCTGGGGATGGGTTCACATATAGGGTTAGTAATGATATGTTTAGTAATAAGAATATATTTAGTAATAGTAAGAGGTTAAGTTTAGTAGAAAAGGATAGAATAAGAGTGAAATGATTAATAGTATATTTTCCTAAATATTAACTGTGAGAATAAATAAGAATAATGGGTATAATGTGAATGAGATTTGGATACATGTGAAAAAAAATATACAAGCAGTATGATTTATAATATGTGGAACAAGTATGTTATGTTAATAGATTGAGAGAAAAATAACAATGTAAGCATTTTTCTATTACAATTCTCTTTTTTCATCTTTATGTTTATCACATAATGTTTTTCTTCTTTTGTTCTTCTTTTTGTTTTTTCTTTTATAACTAAATAAAAATAAAAAAAATTAAAAAAATGTTTATGGTGTGTATGTGTGTGTCCACGCACATGCGCATGGGATGCCATTTGTTAGATGTAGCTTGTCTGCACATGATGAGTCAGGCAAGCCTATGGCTCATGTCCCTCCTTGAACTGAAAGCATTTTGTTATTACAACATTCAAATAGCTATTTATGTCCAGAACAGACAACACTTTGTGGGTGATGAACTTGGTACAAGTGCTCTTAGAACGCTATGTTTGTCTTCACCTTTATTTCACCTTCTGTTTCTTAGGCCAGAAAAGATCCTTTGTTTCTTCTGTTACATTTTTATAAAGACAGCAAGAATTCATTGGTTTTACCAAAATGCTGATCTAAACACAATCCACAGTCTGAAAAGCATACATTTCCGAATTGGTGAATTTAATGCCCTCTGAAGAATGATTGGAAACATGCACGCATTTCAACAATATGTACAATAATGAGTACATTTTTTTAAAAAAATTGTGTATTTCAAACAATTTCGTTGATGGACACAGAGATGTAAAAAGGCACGCACCTTACAAATGCGAGAAAAATGAAGTACACATTATTGTGCATGAGGAAAAAAAAAAGCCTATAATGTAATATGGAAACAGGACAAAATAAACCTATTAGTAGAAAGAACTTTAGTGAGATCCAGAAGTAGTTTGTTGTTTCCATGTCAGTGGCAGTTCCCATTCCAACGTTCAGTCTTTACTTTGACGAAATCAAACAAGATGCTGATCCTATTTCAATAATAAGTTTCAGCACCAGGGATAGTTCCTTTAAGATGCAAATTAAAAACTGCAGTGAATTCACTTCCACATTGACACCAAATCCATCAGCTTCCACAAGTAAGATCAAGCTCAATGTCTTTGTCTATCCCTGCATTTTCTTCTGAAGTCTCCTCTGAACTATTTTTAAGAGAAGGGTCTTCCAGCAGATGGCAAGCCTGACATTTGGCAGGAAGGGAAATGATTGCAAAGATGTAATAGGAGGAGCAATTCTTTCCTGTGACTGGATCTGAGCACCCTGCATTGCTTCATGTGTCAAGGAGAGGCACCCCAGTGGATGAATCTGAATCAGTCTTCTTCATCTCAGGCACAAAACTGAGAGAAGCTTTAAGGAAAGCAATTCAGACAAAACAAGGACTAGGCAGGAACTTTGCTGAGATTATCACAAAATACATGCATGGCTTTGTCAAGGTTGCACACTCAAGTCATACTCCTTCACTCCTCCTAACTTCATAGATGCATATATGGAGCTGGAGGAAGAAATACCATTTGCACTAATCTCCAGAAATCCCCCATCCAGCATGGCCACAAGCCAGGTTCATGGGGATTTTGAGGAGTTGTAGGCTAGACTAGAAATTTTTCCAAGTAATGCACATATATCATATCCCATACACATTCTAAACTCAGGATCTGCAACCAGCATTTTAAAGTATTTCAATCACATGTATAGCACCTGCACATATTGAGGTAATGTGTGCAGGCCATTATTCAGTGCATGAAGTTAAATGTGATTCCTACTCCCATTGGCTAGAGATTGGTATCTATTGTGGTGATGTGCAAACGGTTATCATGAACTTACTATCAAGACCCAGAAGATCCAAATGTTCACCTGATATTTAGGCAGCAACCTCCAGAAGACAGGACTAGGTTCAGTGGTTAGAAATTACAAGGGAGCATGTTTGGCTAAACATACAGATAGAAGTGGGAAACTTCTGGCTCTCCAGATATTATTACAGTGCAATCCCCCCAGACCTAGAAAGATAACCTATGGTGAGGGATGTTGGGAGTTACAAACATCACCTGAAATACTGTTTCCAGTTCTGGGCACTACAATTTAAGAAGGATATTGACAATCTGGAACATGTCCAGAGGAGAGTGACCTAAATGGTAAGAGACCTGGAATCATGCCATGTAAGGACAGGCTTAGGGAGCTAGGTATGTTTAACCTGGAGAAGAGAAGCTTAAGAAGTGACATGATAGCCATGTTTAAATATTTAAAAGGATGACAGATGAAAGATGGAGCAAGCTTGTTTGCTTCTGCTCCAGAAACTAGGACATGGAGCAATGGCTTCAAACTACAGGAAAAGAGATTCCACCTAAAAATCAGGAGGAATTTTGTGATGGCAAGAGCTGTTTGACAGTGGAATATGGTGCCTCAGAGTGTGGTGGAGTCCCTTTCTTTGGAAGTTTTTAAATAGAGGCTGGATGGCCATCTGTTGAAAGTGCTTTGATGTATTCCTGCATGGCAGGGGGCTGGACTGGATGACCCTTGTGATCTCTTCCAAATTTATGATTCTATGGTTCTGTGACAGACTAACAACATCTGGAGGGTCACAGATTGCCCATCCCTGCAGGATTTTCTGCAGTTTGGTCCAATAGAAGATGTCAAGGAAACCTTAGTAACACATGTTGACTTCTTTGCCAAACATTTTGAAGGAAAAAAAATCACCAACACTCCTTCCAGTATGAAGATCATTGTTAGCACAGATCATCCAAGGATAATGCCCATGATACAATCTAGGTCCAATATTGTTGGGTGACTTGTAGTTATAAAGCCCTGAGGATGCTGGGAAAGATGCATTGCCATGCCTGACCAACTACCTGTTCTGTTAGCACAATCGTATTGCATCTAGCAGGGAAGGAAGCCTGGTTGGGTCCGTGAGGTAGCAAAGGCCTCTTTGAGAGTGAGGAATGTCCCAGGAACTTTAAAGAAAGCTTTGGTGCAACTAGTCCTGAAGAAATGTGACTTCGATTGGATTTTGTTAAACATTTTGAAGATAATATTCCTTGAACCACCTACATTCTCAGTTTATACTGGTTAGCAGAAAGAACACAATGTAGTGTTACTTTGGTGGAGAAACCCTATCCTGGGGTCTACAATTTTGATATTAAATATAGCTTTGTGTGCCGTAAGAGGTTCCCCGAAGGAGCACGTAGGCAGGCACGGCCAAAAGACCAAAAACAAAGTCAGGCCAGTAAAATTCCCATCACGTAGCCCCAGGAAAACCTCAAGAGAAACAAATCCACACTAAACAAAAGGTCCTCCGCCCTGAGACGCCAATTTAAAGGGATTAACGTGTCTACCCTAGGTTGAGAAAGTATCCCATCAAGCGGGGACTAAGAGTCACACCACAAAACTCAGCTAAAGGTCTGGAGACCCAATAATCCCATCATGCAAAGAAAATTACCAATGTGAAGCTTTGTGCTCACTGCAACTCCCATTGTTCTCCTTGGGAAAGGATTAGTCCTCCAGGTACTTTTTCCCCTACAAATAGTTCCCAATTTTGAGCACCTCTTTAGATTGCTCCCTGTCTTCCCAGCTGACCATTGCTCTGTCTGCCGAGCAATCCCCTCAACCCCCTCCGTGCTGAGTCCCACTGCTTCACTGCCTTCTCGGACCCCAGACTTCAGGACAAGGTGCAGTGTTACCCCAACAATACCCCTTTAACACCCCCTCTGTCCAATTTCCTCTCTTTTGCTTCTCAATAGCTCTTGGGTGCATGTGTGCTTGACTGCATTGGTGTGTGAGACTTGCATTCAATAAAATCACTTATTGGACATTTTGGTTTGGTTTTTGGCTTGGCCTGACCCCATAAAAACTGGGTAAAAAGACCTCGCTAGGTTACCCTGCCTCTCGCATTGCTATTGCTTGTGCTCTGGCTAGTTTCCATTCCCCATCACGTGGAGCACATTGAGGTGTCCCCCAAGGGACCCCAGAAATCAGGGTAACAGTAGGCTCAATTTTGTTGGGTGAGCTGTAGTTATTAAAGGCTTGAGTATGTTGCTTAAGGTGTGTGGACTTATGCTAGAGGCCTGCCCAAACTGGCTATCAAGGGGTCCGTTTTCCAATAGGTCTGATGAAACTAGGTTGGCTGATTTCAAGAAAGTGTTACTGGAGGATTTTTGTTTGACTCTTTCCCCAGCATTCTAGTTTCTCTCCTTTGAATGTCTATATGACTTTGCATTCAACCAATGGCACCCAACTCACTCAGTTGTCTTGGTGTGACTAATAAACCTGTGCTGGGCAGTGGTGATGAACTGGATGAGAGGCACAATGGAAATCCAACCACAATACAGAGATAATGTTAATGGGTGGTTCATCTCTCCAGGTAAGTAATATTCAACCTGTTTTGAGAGCAAGGTTACACTCATCCCTAATGTAGGAGCTTGGAAAGTGCAGCCTCTGGGCCATACATAACCCTGAGGGCTTCTTCTGCCCCAAGTTGCCCTCAAACAACCCTTAGGTTTGTGCAGGACAATTCTGCAATATTTTTTATGCCCTGGGTTGTTTTCCAATAGGAAGTGATCAGGAAGAAATTTGGGGCTTCTTTCTTTAATAATGTTCCTAACTAATCAGGGATCATCTAGAGAATTCAGTGATATGTCAGAATACCAGGTAGCCAATCAGATGGTTGCGAGATGTCTCTGAAGGCAAAGGTAGGTCTGGTTTATCCATAGTTCAATTGAGGGACCTGGTAGTGAAGGAAAAATGTGGTGCTTGCTTCCTTTTCCTGGCTACTTCTTGAATCTCCTGATATTTCTATTACCATCCACATTTTGTGTGTTACACAAGCAACCATGTAAACAGTGCATGAGTTCAGACTGCTGTTTTCAGAGCAGTTGCAGGGTTGAAAAATGTTTCAAGCATGGATTTTGTTTCTGTCACTCTCCATTGTGCTTTGCAATTTATGCACTTTTTATTTATTTCATTTCTCTGCTATGCCTATTAGAGTCCTACTTTTGGAACTGCTGCTGTTCCCCAACCACCTTAATCCGGTGTCAAGTAAATGGACAAGCGCACTCTGAATGTGGGAGTGGGGGCATCTGCCACTTTTTGGAGGAAATCCTGAAAAACTACTGGTGGGAAGGGGGAAGAGATTTTTTTTTTTTTTTGCTGTTGCTGTTACTTTTGTGCGAGAAAGTCCTTCCCTTGGAATCAGTAATAGCTTATACATTGCATGTTGCTTTGGAAGCAATGTTTTGAGCTCATAAGATGGTAGGTACAGAAATGCTGTAAATAAACAACTGCATTTGTCTGTTTCAGATGGCTACTGGCATTTGTAAGGCAAACCAAGTAAGGTAATACTTCTCATTGAAGCGATGTCTTCTGGCAAAAACTCACCAGTCAGCACAGGTTTCTATCATTTTCCTCTCTGAACCCGATGGAAACTACATAAGCAAATACTAGGATGGAAAGTTTGCTGCGTACTCACCAACAGACAGTGTCTACATTTCCTAGCCTCTGGGCTGTCTCGATGACATGAATATCTGAGACATATTGGAAAGATATTTCTCCCTTTCTTGGAGTTAAACATAGATGAGTAATTCTTACAAGCTTTAAAAATAGCCCAGGCATTGAAGTACCATCTGCACAAATAATATTGCTAGACCCATTGCATTCAGACTTTGCTTTGCCTCCTTTCAAAACAGCCATTGTTTCAGCCATTTGAGTTCACAGTTAACAATAATTAAGAGCAACATTACTGTGCATTATGGGCCAAAGCACCAGGCAGTGTTAAATTAGTCCAGAAGTGGGTAGCCCTTTGGGCACATGTACTGTATGTCAAGGCCAAGGAAGGTGACAGTGCTACTGTAGTATGTAGTACATCTTTACCCACCATATGTCACTTTCATCAATATGTATGTTTTATATAGTGGGCTATTAAAATAGTGAAGAGTCAATTGGAGCCAAGTGGGGCTAGGAAGGGAGAGGAGATCAAGTTGATCCTAAGTAGTCAGCACCAAAGGGGGATGAAGTTGAAGCCAAAGGTGGGAGGCTCCACCTCTTCCTCCCTTTCTTTGCTATTCCATTCCCTTCTGTCTCTTTCTACCACACCCTTATCCTTCACTCATTCTCCTTTTGTCACATCTCCTGTTATCCCTTTTATGGTTGCCAGGAGATATTCCTGTCTCATAGAATCATAGAATCATACAGTTGGAAGAGACCACAGGGGGTGTCCTGTCCAACCTCCTGCCATGCAGGAACATACATCAAGGCACTCCCGATAGATGGTCATCCAGCCTCTGCTTAAAAACCTCCAAAGAAAGAGACTCCACCACACTCCAAGGCAGTATATTCCACTGCTGAACAGCTCTGACCATCAAGAAGTTCTTCATGAGGCTTAAGTGGAATCTCTTTTCTTGTAGTTCAAAAAGAGAGAGGTGGTGGTCTTGTAGCAAGCACATTTAAGTTGGACCATTGTTCCTTCTGCCTTGGCATTATCAACACCGACTGGCAGCAAATACCCAATGTTTCCCCACTCCTACCTAGAGATGCTAGGGGTTGAACTTAGGAACCTCCTCATGCAAAGCATCTGCTCTGCCACCACGCTGCAGTCTCTCCTGTTACCCTAAAAGATGTTGAATGTTAGAGTCTACCCACAATGTCAGTGTCTCATTAGAATCTGGGGATATTGTAGCTCAAAGAAGGCCTGCAAAAGGAGGGTAATAGGAGGATCTTTTCACCTGTGTATACTATTACTAGCTGCAGAGATGCTCCAGTTAGAGACAAAGAATTTTATTCAGAATCTGCAAACACATAGGAAATCCAACGCTCTAAGAACCATACAAGGCTGTCAGAAATTAAGGCATGAAAAGTTGGACAGAGAGGGAAATTGGAAGAAAAGGGTGATAGTTACCAATCTTAGAGAAGAAAGATGAAGCCAAGAGGCTCAGGCAGCATCTGAGGGTAGCACGGACGAACAGCAGTCTAGGTGCCATATATTAATCCTGCAATGCTACAAGTTGCTGGGGCCAAAGTTAGGGCTTATATACCCATTCTCCCATCCTCCTATCCAGTTCTGGCAAAGCCTTAAAACTTTCTCATGGGACTGACAAAGGG
Organism: Ctenosaura bakeri; assembly: GCA_948474755.1. Taxonomy (NCBI): domain Eukaryota; kingdom Metazoa; phylum Chordata; class Lepidosauria; order Squamata; family Iguanidae; genus Ctenosaura; species Ctenosaura bakeri. The sequence continues at coordinate 206,852 of CAOLHI010000857.1, forward strand.
TTCTGATTGCTTTGACGCCGGAGCAACAGAATTTATGGGAAACATGCTAACTTCTTGAAGTCTGGAGCAGTAGGGGTTTGGAAAGGTCTTCGTAGGATGAGATCAGAAGAGATGGTCTCTAATTGTCTTATCCAGGACAATTCAGAAATGCAAAGATCTGGGATCAAGCTTGAACCCCTTTTATGCTAGAATTTTCTGCCTAATCCCCTTTTAATTCATGGCCTGACTATATCTTAAGTCAGCTTGACCTGGCAACATGTTCTTCCAGCCAGTACGCCTTTGATTTATGTGTTTTTAGCCATATGAAAAAGCACATCCCATAGGATGGGGTTGTAGGGTAGAGTAATACCCCTAAGCTCAAAAGGTGACTCTCTCTCACCCTGTTATTGCTCTTCTGTTGTTTCAGCATGGAAATGCAGCATAGCCAAGGGACCTCCAGGCCAGAGGTCCTTCAGCCCAGAGCTGGCAAAGGGAATAGAGGAGGTATGCCTGCTTTTTCTGCTCCTCTGCTGGGTGGCTGGATTTGAGTTAGGAGCTCCAGCCTTCCTGAAACAGTAGCCATTGCTTTTCTTCACTGCCTTTGCAGTGGAGATGGTGAAATGGGAAGTGTGCTAGGGTGTATCCTTCTTCCTGAAGGTGGTCGATACAGGGGGCACTGGTGGATCCATTATCAAGGAAATGGTGAATCTCCTTTTGGTTCTATAGCTTCTCCTTGCAGTGTTGCTGCTGTGTTATATGGAACCATCCAGGTGATGGGCCTTGTTTTTCATAGTGTTTTGGCACCTGGATGGCTCTTGTAAAACCTCTGGGAGGAGCAGCCATTAAATGGAGAATAGACAGACCACCATGTAGATCCAAATCTTGCTGCCCTTGGGTTCATGCATATATGGAAAAGTGGCTTTCAATGTTTACCTCTTTCTCCTTTGGAGAAAGAGAAAGACTGTAGTATAGGAAACAAAACAAAACATAGTTTCTATTTGGCATGTACTGGCATTCAGTTTCTGACAGCATCTGACAGCTGGCACGCTCTCTTGCTTTGTTTGCATTGTGAGGAAATGATGAGAAAGACATTGTGCCCATGTATCAAAAACAGTGGAGGAGTGGTAGAGCCCTTGCTTTACATTAAGAGATGGTCATGTCTTAAAAATGGGTTTTTAAAAATGTTCAGTAGTGAAGGGAGGGCCTGAAACCTACCATATCTAAAAGATGAAGTCCTACTCTTGGGGGCTTCTCTGTGAGCTCTTCAAAAAGGGCAGTCTGGAGAGCCTAGAACAGTGGTTCTCAACCTTCCTAATACCGCGATCCCTTAATACAGTTCCTCATGTTGTGATGACCTCCAACCATAAAATCATTTTTGTTATTTATTTATTTATTTATTTATTTATTTATTTATTTATTTTTTTTTAGCTAGTTAGTTAGTTAGTTATTTCCAACATCAAATAGATTGGAAACACTGCCCTAAATCACTGCTCTGGATAGACTTCTAATGCCTAAAAACTGGTAACCCTCCCCCCTTTTTTTAAGCACAGAAAGCGTCCATCAATGCCAGAATTAAGGCAGTAGTTCTAGTTCTGAATGTTGGGTTTCCACAGTTCAAAAATCCAGTCACTCCCAAAGGCAATGCCGAAACAGCCCACATTTTACACGAGGCGCAGGGAGGAAAGGACAGGGAAAGAGGAAAGATGGTGGTGGCATGAGCAGACGCGTTTTGTTTCACTCCCTCCCTCCCTCCCTCCCTTAAAGGGAGTGCAAACGCTGAACATACAAAAAGCGAGGAATGCAAGACAGTTAGGGCGAAGAACACAACACGTGCATGTGGCAAGCGCCAAGGGTCCACGTACAACAAAAGCGAGAGGAGAAAGTCATCCTGTCTATTTCTGCACTAGACTGTTATAGCACTATTATTCCACTTTCACCATCCTATGGAATCATGGGGTTTGCAGTTTGAACCCCAGCACAGGGGTCTCAGAAGCACTGCTCCCATTGGCTGTGAGGCCACCTTCTTTTAAAAGGGGGGCAGGATTGAGGAGTGGCGACCCTTGTGAAATGGCCTTTCGACCCCCAAAGGGGTCCCGACCCCCAGATTGAGAACCACTGGCCTAGAAGGATTGGGAGTCACAAAAACAACTTTGGAAGACCACAGGCAAATCCATAATTTTTGTTTTTTTATTTATTATTTTATTTTATTTATTTATTTGTATCCCGCCTTTCCATGTGGATCGAGGCAGCGAACAACTTACAAATAGCATGTACTTCGAAACATTTCTATACATGCCCCCAACAAGCTGGGTACTCATTTTACCGACCTGCGAAAGGATGGAAGGCTGATTCAACCTTGGAGCCAGGCAGGATCGAACTCACAACCTTGTGGCTTGCAGTACTGGCATTTAACCACTGCACCACCATTTTCTCACTCCTGCCATGGAACTTCATGGGTTGGACTCACCTATATATTCAAAATTGGACTTAGAGGGGTCTAAATCACAAGGAGTCTAAAATGGGGATGTGGGCATAGAATTTGGATGGAGAATTGCAGCTCAGAAGGTATAGGAAAGTATAATTCTCCATTATGGGCTGATTTTGGGACATGATGAGAGGGGTGATACAAAAGCCTCTACTGGCGCAGGTGCAGCTGATGGGGCACGCACTTCCCCTCCTTGTTCTACATACAGAATATCCTATATTTGATCCTTGGCATCTCCAGTTAAAAAGGCCAGATAAGGTAAAACTTGGTCTCTGCATGGTCAGAATGGATAATAATGCCTAGATGACTTGTCTGTCACAGCTTAAGGCAGCTTCCTATTCACCACATTATGCCAGAGTGCATCAGATGCTGTGACTAGTTGTGGAGGCCTCTGCAGTCTTGAAGGAAAGATGAGGAACCAACCTTACATGTGCTGGCTCTGAGTAGGCCTGCAATAAAGTAGACAGTTTAATTTGTATCTGTCAGTGTAACCTTTTGAAAGCCGATTGTTATAAATACCACTAATATTCATCCCCTGGCTTCCATAATAATCCATTCCCTCAGGCTGCCTGTGCAAAATGGGCCATGAGGAGACAGGAAGGAGGGAAAGATTGAAAGGTGGAAAGAATCTGATCTGAGGCCCTTTACATAGAATATAATTTAGAACAATGTGCAGAAATAAGGGTCAGCCCCACCATTAGGTAGAGTGAAGTGACTTCCTCAGGTGGGGCCAGTGGGGAGTAGTAGGATGGTTCTGAAGGACAAGAGTATGTGTGCCATGCACCCTGCCCTACAACTAGCCTGCCTTTCTTAAGTGTACTGCAAGATGCTGTCCCATTAGCAGTGTTGCCCTATGGCCATACTACCCTTAACACATTCTTGACTGCCTGCAGACAGGGTCAGGATTGGTTTATACTTAGCTGAGAGACTGTTTGGGTATACCAGGTACTTTAGATGAGATTGCAGTACACTCTCGACCTGACTGATTCTGGCTGAGATTCTGTGTTGAGGTTGCGTAGTGTAAATTCTCATGCAGTGTTACACATTAGTTGTGCTACATAACCCTTGTGTTGAATGGGAATATTGTACAACTGAACAAGCTACAAAAGCTGCAAGGGAATGCACAAAAATGCACATTGGCATCCGTGCACAATATGAATCCATATATGATGGCTCCACTTGTGCAATTCTACTTATAGGACAAATCCGCATAAGACGATAATGTCCAACCACTTGCACTTGCACAAGACACGAACAGGATTCCATTCTTTGTTTGATTTTAGAGTCTAAGCAGAGTTGGGAAGGATGGATGATAGACAACCTGAGCATACTAGGTAGGATGAGGAAAGAACCCAGCCTGAAATCCTGAAGAGCCGTCAGAAATGGCGATACTGAGTGACATGGACCAACAGCCTCACTTAAGCCACTTTCCTGTGTCCCTGTGAAGCCAGATTCAATTGTCCATCAGGTTGGCTTCTCTCTTTGAAATTGTAGGAAAGCAAGATTTTATACTTTGCCTCAAGCAGCAAAATGTAATGGGTGTGAATTGCTCTGGGGAACCTTAACTGTATTTAATATCTGTATGTTTTGCCTGTTCTCTAATAAATCTGTCATGCCTTGCATACACTGGTGAGTTTATTGCCTCTGCATCCACCTCAAAATCATCACAGGGACAGTCTTATTCTTTGGGTTGCAATGCTGGTAACTACTAAAAATGCATTGTGGAAATAATTTGGGAATTGAGTTTTCAGAGGTCACTTTGTGGGCAGCTAGAAGGATGTACATCCACAAAAAAGCCACTATGGAGTAGACCAAAACTTATCTAATCTAGCATTCTGTTCCCACAGTGGACAGAGATACCACCGGGAAACCAAAAAGTAGCACATGAGCATGATAGCACTGTCTCATTTGGGTATCTCAGAAACTTGTATCCACAGGCATACCAGCTCTATTTGTTGTTGTTATGAGTCTTCAAGATGGTCCTTCAAGGAGGCCCTATGGTGACCCTCCCATAGGATTTCTTGACAAGATTTGTTCAAAGGAGGTTTGTCATTGCCTACCTTTTGGGCTGAGAGACTGTGACTTTGCCCACAGTCACCCAGCAGGTTTCTATGGCTGAACAAAAATTCAGACCGTTGTCTTTTCTGCTCTAGTTCAACATCCAAACCACTCTATTGTGTTGTCTCTGCTACCACCTCAGTTACTGGAGGTTAAATTGACTAGGAGGCATAGTTAGTCTTATTCTCCATGAATTTGTAAGTTACATGAATCTGTAAAAATGCCTATGAACTTATTGTCAATTTGAATGATGCCAGAGAAGAAAGGGTAGGTATGACAAGACTAGGCAGGGAAAGAGATCCATCACAAAAGTGTGTGTCAGAAAATAGCATATCTCTCTCTCTCATTCTGTGCCTGCACAGTTTTGTTGTTTTCTGCTGGCAAAAACAGAAGTCATTTTTCCACACTGGACAAATGCCATTTGTATGTCATTAAAGATGACAGAAAAGGAAGGAGTACAGAAGACTCCAGGGCCAATGATATTTTTGTTGTTGTGAGTGTGTTGAATTCCAAACATGTTTCAGCAAAAAGACCAAAGGATTATGGCTAGAACAGTCCTACTTTTAAGGGTCAGGTTAACAGTGTACATTCTCTGGGCCAAAATGGCAGTCTTCAGTGGATGGTTTGCTGTTTCCATCCCATAGATAAGATGGGTAAAGCGGGCTTCTTCATCTGGTGTCCTCCGGATGTGTTTCACTAGAACTTCCATCATCCCTACCCAGCACAGCCATAGGCTAGGTATGATGACAATTCTGCTCTAACATGTCAAAATAGTGTCAGACAGGGGAAAGATGAGACTGGAAGGCAAATGTGGATTTGAGAGTCATGGGATCATATTTGCCTAGTAGCCTCATGCAATTTTGTTTGATGACATTATTATCTGTTCATACATTGGTGATTGCCATGTTCTGAAACCAGAAAGTGGGGAGAAGGTGACAGGAAGGTCGATGTTTATTCCTGTCCTCCCCAACAGTAAAACTGACATTTATTGAATATGGCCCCATCTCTCTGGTGTTAGGTGGCTTCATTCCTATCTCAGAGAACTTTGGGTCACAATGAATGTGCTCAGGAGATTCTGGAACTCAGTGTACCAAAGAACTAAATTACCTAAATTACAGGTAAAAATGATCTCTCTTGGTTCCATTTTGTTGCTGAAATAAGTGTGTGTGTGTGTGTGTGTGTTCCCAAACATGAGGAAACCTACATGTGAGCGACTGCTCACACAAAAAGCTTAGAGTCCTTTCTGCAGATGCTGCCACTAACTCATGGACATCCAGGGGGGTATGTTAGTCAAGCATATAGCAAATGAGGGAAGCTATATTGTTTGACAGATATGTGATGGAATGATCAAGATAGACATGTCTCTGAGCTATTTTTGGATGCATCCCCCATGACTGGCAAGCACAAAGATCCAGGAAAGTAAAAACATTATCAGGAGTTTGGGAAAGGATGTTCTAATGTATATAAAGTCAACATTTGATCTAAGACTGTGCTGTGTTTATCTGAAGTATTCAAATATACCTGCACAGCAAACATTTCAGCTGCTCCAGGAACTTTTAAAAATGTAAATTTGTGAGAGGGACAGGGGTATTTTCTAACAGATACTTCTCAGCATCCTTTTCAAGCTACAGTTCTTAGAATTCATGAGGAGAAGCTGCAAAGAACCTGATGAAGTGACCCTCAGGCTGTGATTCTCAATCTGGACTACAGTTTCCACCATTCCTGACCATGAGTCATACCAGCTGATGCCAATGGGAATCATAGTTCAACACAACTGGAGTGCATCGTGTTGGCCCAGGCTGTTTTAGGGGACGCGGCTGTGGAAGGAAGAGATTGATGACTCATGTCTTCATGGCCCACAAACAGTAAATAGACTCTCTGTGTGCTAACATTTTCCATCTTGCAAATTCCACAGAGAAGAACCCACAGGGGTATTCCCTCCAGCCACTAAGTGTGCTGTCAACACTTCATAAACATAAATGATAAAGAATAGCATGTTCTTGAAAATACTCTGCAAAAGGACACAGTGGGAATGCCCCCCTCACATTGTTAGAGCCACTTAACTACAGAATGAATGGAAAATGTACTGAAGGGAGCACTTGCACACTGTCAGTGGGAATGAAGTGTCAGCCTTCCAAATTTGGCACAGCTGGCCTCCGAAGTTTATGATGATATTGCATGGAGAAAGTCTGTGGAAATGCTCGGCATCCTTCCTTCAGGTCCATATATAGGTAGAGACCACGGTGGGTTTAGCAAAAACAACAATCTTTTGTTTTGTGCAATCCTTTACATAGGAGCAGCTAAGAGACAAGTGCCATCCCCAAGACAGGGATGGTTGATGGCTTTGATTTGTGGGATGTTGAATCATCTCCAGGTTTTTGTCTGAACTTTAAAGGAACTGTCCAAGTACTGAAACATTGTTTTTTGGGGGACGGAGAGACGACCAAATTCATCACTTTGGTAATCTCTTTTAAAGTCCAGAATAAAACCTGGAATTTGTTCACCACTCATTGACATGGAATCCACCAGGTGCCTTTACAATCTAAATAGAATAGAGAAGGAAGTATCTGTGAGTGAGGAAGATGGAGAATATAAGATCAGTTCATGTACAAAAACAATGGGTATCTGAGTTTCATTTCATATGTGCATATTGTCAGTTTTGGATAAAAAGTAAGCCAAACATATAAAATTTCAGTTTTGTAATGTAGGTCCTCATCCTGTCTGTCCCATGTTATTTCTACATCTGGTACCAAATTTTCTTTTAAAGAAGGAAAGCCCAGGAACACATCTACTTCATAAACTGAGTGATACCTGTAGTGGAGAGTACCAATATAATCCATGCTCTGGAGAGGGAAACTCCAGGCTGGAGCTGTGGATAGGCTATTGCTTGGCCATGGGGGCCTGCCCAGGAGCCATCCAGTTGCTCTTGTGTAGTCAGATGAGAAGTTACAGTCACTCCTTCCCCTTGACCAGAGCAGAAGCTTCTTCTTTAGTTCTGGGTGTGCAATAGCAACTGGAAACTTCCTGGATCCACCTCCTTATTCAGTCAGTGGCTGGTGGTGGATCAGGCTTTGCTTGGGAGCCCTCAGCTTCCTTTGCACAGCTTTGGTTTCCTCTGAGTGGACGGCAGAGGGAAGAGGCGGTGTGGCCAGCCAGCTAGGTGCAAGACCAGCAGGATTGTTATGGCTATGTCTTGTGTATTAGGGAAGGCCACATGCCAGGGCACTGATTGGGTCACCCCACATGTTTCAGGGTGACAAGGTAGCATAAAAAGGCTGGTGCTTGCCTTAACCAGCTGCCAGTTAGTTGCCCTAGCTGCCATGCTATTGGCAGTATACTGTTTGTAAGGGGAGATGCTGCCCGATTTTTCTCTGTTATCTTCTGTTTTTCCTCTTGCTGATTGCTAATTGCTGGCAAGCTAGCATGTTTTTGCCAAGTCTTATCTTAGAGTGCAGCAATAAATCAGTACTCTAAGCCTAATTGATGAGCCTCTGGAATTTTTTCTGCTTCACTAGGACTCTCTGCTGTGGCGAAGCCTTGCTTCACAGATAGCACTCTGCTCATACTCAGAGGAGCCAAATCCTGCCAACCCTGACACATTGCACAAGGAGGAACAGGATGTCTTCATCCATGGTAGTCTTAAATACACAACGCTGATGAAACCAGAGATTGCACCATTGTAAATCACCTACAGGATTCTATCCAATAAAAACAGGCCTGCCTATCTATTTTGGGATATGTGTGTGTATGTCTGTGACCATCACAATGATGTTAAATGAGTTGCTGCATTTGACAATTTGAACAAGAGTGCTACATGTGACAACTAATAATTGCAAGCCCTGAGAACGTGACAAGGTGGCTTTTATCAGTTCAGGCTATTTGTCCGTCTAGCTCTGTATTGTTTAGGTTGACTCAGGGCAGATAAACCCTCAGTGACTAGGGGCTCCGTGTTGAAAGGAAAGGTTATTCTAGCTTGCGTCTTCTTCTTCCCAGGTCACTTTCTAAATCTCTCAGTGTTTCTATTATTAATATATACTGTGCTATTTGGATAACTGAATAAAAAGACATGGAATCAGGCTGTTATTCTCACTGAAGCTATAGTATATCCTTTGATATTTCACACAGAAAAACTGGGACTCATGAGACCAAGCAAAATTAGAGTGTAGTCAAGACTGCAAATTATTAATGAGGAAGACCCTGCAAGCTAGGAGAGGATGCAACAATTTGCTTTTGCCTGAGGTTACAGGGAAAGGCAAGATTCTGTCCCCTGCCTGTCCTCTCTCAGCTGCTGAGTGCAATTGAGTGCAAACTACTTTTGCACTTGGAACTCAGTTAGCAGCAACTGATGCATGGTAAGGATAAAAGGGGAAAGTGGGACGAGGAGAGAGAAACTGGGGCCTTTTAAAAGCAACTGAAAAAAGTGGACAACAGGGGATTACATGGATTGTTCCTGTCAAATTAGCACAACTGGGTGGTATGCTACAGACCTGCAGATGTGCAGACTTATGTGCTGAGAGCTATTGGGCTTTGCATTTAACTTATGAAGTATTCCTTTATTTCCATGCCATTACTCCTAGGATAGTTCAGACATGGGCATAGAGAGGGCTCTACTTTTGCAGTTACTCCAAGGACCCAACCACTGAGGTGTTAAAACAAGGGTTAAATGGCTGCTTCTCAGGGATGTTCCATTTGTGGATTCCTGCACTGTCAGGTGGTCAGACTAGATAGATCTTGGGGCACTTGATTCTGTGATGCTATCATTCTATGGTTGCTTCTAGGATTTCATGAATCTTTGGGTTTATGAAGTTTTACATGACTCAGAGGCCTGTTCCGTTCCTTCTGCGTGCAAACTTCTGAAGCTCCCCATGAGAAAGCACTTGGAAGAATGCATTGCTAAAAACATTGCAGGCTATAATTTTAATAAATGTTGGCTCCTGTCACGGTCTTTCCCAGTATTTATTCTTTCCTGTGCTGCCAACAGATCCAATGGCTTTGTCTCTTTGATAAACATTTCATGGAATCATAAATTAACTCATTTTTCAACCCCACCCTGACTTAAGCAGTGAAGCTGTCAGTAGACAGAAGTATTGGACTTGGCAGTTCTTCTGCTATAATAGAAAAGGTGAGTGAGTAACATGCAACCAACTCTAGATTTGCTGTCACTGGGCAACACAGTAGTACCTTAGGTCATGCTTTACTATTTGACTGAATCTAGGGACCATTATCTAATTTTGGGTATGGTAGCTCACATTTTAATTTGCATTGGCTTGTTGGCCAAAACTAACAAAATGAATTTCAACAGGGAGAAATGTAAGGTACTACACATGGGCAGAAAGAATAAAATGCACAGATGAAAGAGGAGTGAAACCTGGCTTTACTAGAGTACATGGGGAAAGGATCTAGGAATCTTAGTAGACCAGAAGCTGAACATGAGCCAGCAGTGTGATGTGGCAGCAAAAAAAGCCAACATGCTTCTGGGTTGCATCAATAGGAGTTTAGGGTCCAGGGAAGTGATAGTACCACTTTATTCTGGTATGGTCAGATCTCACCTGGAATACTGTGTCCAATTTTGAGTGCCACAACTTAGGAAGGACATTGATAAGCTGGAACATGTCCAGATGAGGGTGACCAAAATAGTAGAAGGCCTGGAAACCATGCCCTATGAGGAACAGCTTAGGGAGCTGTGTATATTTAATCTAGAAAAGATTTCAAGGGATGTCATATGGAGGATGGAGCAAGCTTGCTTTCTGCTGCTCGAGACTAGGACACAGAGCAATGGTTTCAAACTACAGGAAAAGAGATTCCACCTAAACATTAGGAAGAACTTCCTGATGGTAAGAGCAGTTTGACAGTGGCATATGCTGCTTAAGAGTGTGGTGGAGTCTTCTTCTTTGCAGGTTTTTCAACAGAGGTTGGACGGCCATCTGTTGGGAAAACTTTGGCTGTGTATACCTGCATGGCAAGTGGTTGGACTTGATGGCCCTTGTGGTCTCTTCCAACTCTGATTCTATGGTTCTATGAAAAGTTTGAGCCTAAGAGCATAATTGGAGTGTCTGGACTGACCCAAAGGCCTACATAAATGAGCATTCTGTTGCCAACATTGGCCACCTAGGTGACAAGCCACAACGCTCAACACAAAGGCAACAGCACTCCATGTTGTTCATCCCCGAGTCATTAATATTCTTGTCTGTCTCTTTTCATGGAAGCCTCTTTTCTCAGCCATAGGTTAATATTCTCTTGTCCACAACTATGCTGTATGCAGTCCTCACTGTTCTGTAACAGGTAAATCTTATCCATTTATCTCACTGTGATTCATGGGGTTTATGTATTTCACCGTCCAATCTGAATCTCCACTTTTGGGGAAGAGATTTTTTTCTTCTTTGGCATATGGGAAAACAGAAGTGAGTGAGAATAAGTGTTCTAGAAACGACTGCTATTATTTTATTCTATTTTATTTACTAATTCTGTTCAGAGGAGGCCAGTGGCTGTGATGTCAATGGGCAATGAATGTGTGCAAAGTTTTAGTTAGAACATTAATGGAGCATTACCCTTTTTACCCCTCAAGACTGGACTTCACTAAGATATCATTTCATTTTTAATTCTGCTCCCCCCAGGAGATGGTCTTTACAGGATGTCTAGCCTGGTGCTGAGAGATGCCGGCTCTCTTCAAGCTTCTTGATGATGAAATCCACTTCTTGGCTCAGAGAGCACACACCTCAGCCATTAAATGATGCTCCAGCTATGAAAGATGCTGCATCCACAAAAAACCAGGAGAAGTTGGCAAGAGAAAGTGTAGAGCTTGTTTACGGTGAGGTATGCTACTAGGCATGGTTACAAACATAAGTTCTGGAGAGGCCAGAGTTCCGAGCAAGAACACAAGGTCCCATTTTCAGTACCCACCATTTCTGTTTTTCTTTTTAAAGATCAGGTAACAAGTGATGATGAAAACCATCAGAGGAAGATTGCTTGTTGAAATTATACTACAAGGTAGAAATGGACAAGCTTACTTGATGAGAGGGATGATAAACCACGAAACAAATTTAAAGACTGGGAATGCCTAATAAATTATGTGAAAGCAAGATCAGGAAGCATTTTGATAATAAGTATGGAGGAAAGATAGGAAAGGAAAATGGAAAGAAGACTAGTTACTAGATCTGCTGCTCCAGAGACTAGGACAAGGAGCAATAGATTCAAGCTGCAGGAAAGGAGATTCCACTTGAACCTCAGGAAGAACTTCTTGCTGTCTGGCAGTGGAATCTGCTGCCTCGGAGTGTGGTGGAATCTCCTTCTTTGGAGGTTTTTAAGCAGAGGCTTGATGGCCATCTGTGGGGAATGCTTTGATGGGTGTTACTGCATGGCAGGGGGTTGGACTGGATGGCCCCTGGGGTCTCTTCGAACTCTATGATTCTATAATTCTATGATAATAATGGTTTAATTAGCAGTGAAAGAAGATATATAAGTTGAAGTGATTTTTGTACGTAATAAGAGGGTAGAAACAGATAAACCTTTTAAAAAATCTGTTTCATGAATATAGCATTTTTTTTAAAAAATTACAAGCTTATAACTTTTATATTGTATGTAATAAGTGGCTGGTCTTGTAAAATAAATAAATAAATGAATTCAGCTGAATTTTACTTTTTAAACATGACACATACATTAGATGCAACACCAGCTAAGAGACACTGGAGAATTATATTGTATATGGTGACGACGGCCTGTATTGAATATGCACGATTTTGGAAAAATGAAATTACACCTACAACGGAACAGTGGTGGACAGCTTTTATGGAAAACAGAGATGCGGACATACTTACACAAAGATTGAAAGGGAAATCAGATGAGGACGTAAGCAAAGAGTGGAAGATTGTTTCAGATTTGGGTTGGGGGTAGACAGAGGTATTAAATTTTTCATGATAACAGTTATTATACAGTCAACAGTTAATGAAATATCATGAAGCAAGTAAAGTAGAGATATATAGCAGGAACTAACAAACTATAGATTATTAACATTTTATTGCGATGCGTGATATAATAAATAGAGGGAACATCAATAATTGTAATCCAGAAAGGAAAGGAAGAAGGAATAACACTACATGTAACATTGCAAAAATTATTGTTTGTTTTATTTGTTGAAATTTGAATAAAATAATTAAAATAAAATAAAATAAAATAAAATAAAATAATGAAAGAAAGAAGGAATCCATCTCAAATATTAAAAAAATCTATTAAGATGTAAAAATGTAATATTGCCATTCTGTGAAACATATTGTGCAATATACACAATCTCTCTCTCTCTCTCTCTCTCTCTCACACACACACACACACACACCTGCTTTTTTCAGCCTGAAATCCTGGAAAGTTGCTGCCCATCAGAGTGGACCGTACTGGACTGGATGAATGAACAGCTTGAGAACTTGCTTTGTACAGCATTTCTTTACTCATTTCAGTGACTTGACTTCAGACCAGAATCTGAGCTCAGTTTTTCATCTCCCCTGGAAGAAGACTGTCTGAAAGACTGTATCTCCTTATATGAACCTGCCTGAGCTTAAAGACCTTTCTCTTCATCCAACCACCATCACAGGCATGAGAGACAACCTTCTTGGCAGCTGCTCCCAGGCTATAGCATTCCCTTCCCCAGGGGGTCCAACTGACCCTTCCCTGTTGTCTTTCTGCCAGCAAGTGAAGCCCTTTTTATCTAAAGAAACATTTGGTTTTTAATACGCTGTGGCAGATGGATGTCTTAATGGGTTGTGTTGATTTCTATTTTATTATATTTTTAATGTGCATTAAAACTGGTTTTTAGCTTGTGTTTTAACTTGTGTTTTTGAAACAGAACTTTGGTTAACTAGTGTTTTTCACTTTTGTATTAATAGTTTTTAGTTGCACTGTATTTTTATATGGTTGTAAGCCACCTTGAAACTCGTGCTGGAAAAAGGCAGGATGTAAAATAAATGTATGCATGTGTGCATCCATCCATAAGCAATTTAATCAAAATCTGTTTTCTCCCTTTAAATTAGGAAATCTTGAATTTGCAAAATGTCAGTATCTATGAGAGCCAGTGTGATGTAGCATTGGACTACAATTCTGGAGAACAGGGTTTGAATCCCTGCTCTGTTCTGGAGACCCACTGGTGACCCTAGGCAAGTCACACTCTCTCAGCCTCAGAGGAAGGCAAATGCACAACCCCTCAAAACAAATCTTGCCAAGAAAACCCATGATAGGGTCACCTTGATGTTACCATAAATCAGAAATGACTTGAAAGCACACAACATCAATAGTATCTAGATGATATTACAATTTTCATGATAACAATTATTATACAGTTAACAGTTAATGAAATATCATGAAGTGAGTAAAGTAGAGATATAAAGCGGGAACTAACAAAGTATAGACTATAAACATTTTATTGCGATACGTGATATAATAAATAGAGGGAACATTAATAATTGTAATCCAGAAAGGAAAGGAAGGAGGAATAACATTACATGTAACACTGCAAATTTATTGTTTGTTTTATTTGTTGAAATTTGAATAAAATTATTTTTTAAAAAATAGTATCTAGATGAGACATGAGACTCATATGGATCAGATGTTTTCATGGTCCTCAGTCCCTTCAGGCTTCTTGGATCATCCTCCTTTTGGTCAAGGAAAGGAAAAAAAAATGCTCATCATGGAAGATGCTGTCTAAAAATAAGCTTTTAAATTTGTCAGATTACTCCATTCCTTCAAAGGCAGGTTGAGATCCTACACTACTGCTTGGGTTGTTACTTCCGGTATGGCACCCTTGGAGAGGGCTCCCAGATATCACTTTGATATCATTTAATTTGGCCGTTGCTGGATTGGCTCGCAATTACCTCATTCCACGTGTTTGCAGGTTCTCCAGACAAGCACGGACAGAGAGCGGCCATTAATGGTTTGTATTCCAGTCCCCATTGAAGCCAGCAACTCAAACCTCGCCCGCAGCTTTAGGGAACTTCCGGCCACAAACTCCACAATAGCCACACGGCTTTCAGTCAAGTTACTCTTTTATGTTGGGTCATCAACATCCCAGCCACCGTATTGTCTTCACACGCAAATCCAATCATGCTAAACTTGACCTTTCCAAATTCTTTGTTCAGCACCAAAACCCCTTGTGTTCTCTCTGGGGCTGCCATAGCCGAAAGGCACAAACTTCCCTATAAAAACCCTTCACTTTTAACCGGTCTTCGGATCACCTTGGACTGCCATCCAAGGGAAAAAAAGAGGATACTGTCTCAAATGGAATGTACCAGCCTTTTTCTTCCCCCTTGAGCTTGCAGGAGGTCTGAACTGCCTCCCTCCTGCCCCTCTTTTTCACCAGTCATTATCAGGGGTCTCTTCCGGGCCTTGACAGCTTCTGGGAATAAAAGATTTTTGGCCAGAATAGAAGGGGAAGTGAAGAGCCCTTTGCACCCCATCCAAAATGGGACTCAGTTCCCTCTCTCTTTCCCACCAAGTCTAATTTGGTAAAATTTAATATATATCATTGTCAATAACCCTTCAAATTTCCAAAAAAATATATTAAAAAAATCAGAATTTTATAGCCACCACTTTAGGGTATCCTAGACCTAGCTCTATCAGTCTGTTCACTTCCTTTCTGCTCTTCACTGAGTTGAAAATAATGGTCAGAATCCCAACTGTAGCAGACTCATTGAATCAATTCTTGAATGAAGAGTAAAAGGTAAATAAAACCCTCTGATTCAATATTGTTAGCCAAGACTAAGAATAGTCTTTTCATTAGGACTGTGTATCTATACATTTTGGTTTCCCATTTCCCCCCAACTTGTTCCCCCTCCCAACATCTAAATCATAATTTTGAAGAAATATCTGCATGAAAATTCACACACTGTGCCTGTACATTTTCCTAACATTTCACATAGGAGTTCGCCAAATATAGGAGCTTTTCTGAAAGAAGGTTTCCTTAACATAATCCTGCTTTGTATATCCCCCCCAATAATATACACACTTTTGTTAATATTTTTATTCAGAAATAGACCATTATAATAACAATAAACATAAAACATACATCAAAGAAAAAAGAAACTATAAAGAACAAGACTTACATCAAAAGAATACCACATACCATATCTTAGCATGCCCTATCTTTTAATTTGCACATTTTGTATTCCTGAACATGTATTTCTGTATTCATTCTTTAAAAAGAAAATTTAGAAGCTGCCCTGCAATCTTCTGTGAAGTTCATTTACTGGAGGATAACTTGAACGTCTATTTCTTTTTGGCAGAAGTTAAGCTAAGTTCTTACTGAACTGCAAACTGAAAAAATTGCTCTACAACTATACTTATTGTGTGTGTGTATGCTTATATTAATAATTAAATCTACATATTTCATATCTTGGTACTCCTTTGGAAGAAAGGAATATGGATGCATTTGCCTGAATAATGCAAGAATCAAGAAATTGGGGTTATTTGCTCATGACTATACATTTTAATATAATGACCAAACATTTATGTAATAGAAATATTTTCCAAACTGCTTTTCTTGAAGTTACAATGCAAGTAAATCTGAGATGCAGGAAATTCTGTCCAGATTTGACAGGAAGAAGAATTTGTATGCATGGAAGTCTATCATGCATAGTTTTCTCCTAATACTGGCAGAATTTTTTTTTTTAAAAAAATCATGATTGTTATAGGGTATATAAATCCACTTTGGTCCCCCATATAGAGTTCACATTAATCATGTCATCAGACACATTTAGAGACACATAAAATACAAGCAGGCAGAAAAGGAAACAATAAATGGACCATACATATCTTCCAACATTTAATGACTTTGGGCTATAACACAGCAAAAATAATTCCTCAGTTCCTAAATATCATTTCATTTTTTTTCACGATTTCCCCAAATGCAGCAATAATTTAAAGATGAATGACTGTAATGACAACTTCAAAGCGAATTCCTTTTAAAAAAGAAGTGGGATTTATGTACTCAAGTAGAAAATGAGCTAATGGGAACTCTTTAATTTTAGTTGTTCAGAATCCACAACTCCACACTATACATAGAAAATCAGAAGTGTAGAAATGAACTTGTTGCCCCTGTGATTTCAGACTTGGATTACCTGAAAGTTCTGTATGTAGGAAGGTGATAAGCAAAGATCAAGTTTTGCTTTCTGAAGTATTCTAAATTTTTTCAACCTCATGTTCTGTCCGCACCAAATATAAGATGGGTCTAGATGAATTCCGTTCAATGGCACTGACAATAGATTTTGGACCAGTGAAACAAGATTCTCCCCCATCTGAACTGGAGAGATTAAACCAACAGAGCTCTTCTTGGAATGGAGTGAACTGTGTCATATCTTGCCTTCCATATAGCACAGACCCTCATTTGGTACTAGCATGGTTGAATATGCAGGCACTCCACTCCAGGCTGTTCAGGATGAAGCACTCAAAGATCCCGGCATGGATGAATGAATCCATCTCTTCCAGTTTCTTCCACATTTACACTGTCTTGCTGTCATGTTCTATCTGGAACATGCCGGCTCTTGCAAATATTGGTAAGTTGTTGTCAAAAATGAACAGAAATATAAAATCCACTCATCCATATCTGTGAGCAAGCTGAGTCTGCTGCTGTTTGTAAACCTAGCATGAAGAATTTCTTTCAGCTCCAATTCAAGGGCCCAATTCTATTTCAGAGAACTTCTCAAGGGCCAATGAGGGCTGTAGCCAAATATCCCCGAGTTTTATAGTCATGTATACCAAAAATTCAAACATATTTAGCTTAATGCTAGAAACAAAGAGTTAGGAGAGATGCAATCAGGAATATCTGGGGAAGCCTAGAGGGCTGAATTGGGGTCCTGATAAGGGCTGGATTCAGCATTGGTCTTGTGGCTTTCTCACCCTGGTCTGAATCTTACCTGCAGGGCCCAGTGTGAACCATCTGTTGGTCACCGCAGAAACATATATATGAACCCATTCACATTGTTACCACGGTTATGATATGTCTGGTGAGAGTACTAGATATCCTTTTGATATCAAATAATTTGGTCTTTGCTTGACCTTTCGCTGCCACCCTACTCCACATGTTTGCAGAGGTTCACCGGACAAGCACGTATTGGGCGCAGCCGTTAATGGTTGTACATTCCAAACCTCATTTAGGCAGGCAACTTAAGCCTCTCTGATGCTTCAGGGAAAACTTTCTTGCAAACCAGCCTTGCTCAGCGTGAATCTACGCAAAGATGCACAGCCAAGTGCCAAGCCATTCCTTTATGTTGAACTATTTGCATACTGGCCATACTATTGTCATCCAGCGCTAAGCTCATCATGTAAACTTGACCTTTTCCAACTCCTTTGTTCTGCTCTAAAATTCCTTTGTTTTCACTGAGCATGGCATGACCTGTAGGTAAAATCTACCCTATAAAAGGTCCCCTTTTCCGAGCTCTCCTTGGAACACTCAGGAACACTCCGGACTGCTATCCTGCTTTGCTGTTGGTTTGTCCAGCGAGTCACCCCCTCAGTGAACCGCGCTGAGCTTTCTTCCCCTCAACCTCCTCTTCTCTCCAGGACTACGAGACCAGGTGTTATATTACTCATTCCCTGAAACTCTCCATTTCCATCTCTCAGTTAGCTAGTGTATGTCATGTCTTTTGTGTTGTCTGTTCTCAATAAAATATTATTTGTTACTTTAAAACCTTGTGTAGCCACTCTCTGACCTGATGCTGTAGACATAGGGTAAAAGATCCAAGCTAAAGTTACCCTGCCTCTCGTTGGCGTAAGGGAGTGCTCGAACTTAATTTCCCCATCTTGTGTTTTTATTTGGTAATTTGGGCACCCCTCCCGGGACCCCCAACATACAGGATAACAACATTACATGGTTATGGCACTATGATTCTTCTTTAACTGCCATGGCTGCACCCTATAGAATCCTGGGGTTTGGAGTTTGGTGAAGCAGCAGGACTCTCCAGCTGCCAGTTCTGAACACCACTTCCTGAACTACGAATCTTAGGTGTTCATAGGAGGGAATTAAGACAGTTAAAATGAAACCACAGTGCTCTAATTGTGGGGTATGAAAGGGCAAATAAAATCCCAGAACTCCTTACAATGATAAAAAAAGTGTTTAAGAGGAGCACCAGTGCCCAACATCCCTAAGTAGCCAATGCCTTAAGCAACAAAGAATCACCCTTGGCTGTGCTAGCAGATGTATGGATTATTCACAGCCTTGGAAGTGATCCAGCACTTCTCAATATTCAGTGAGCCTGTGAACAAGCAAACCTGGTCCCCAGTTTCCAATACATCTGTCTTCTCTTCTTCTAGGGGCTCTGGCAGTGTAATTAAGCACAGTTGGCACCAGGCCCATGCCCACATTTATTATTAAGTTGCACAATAAAATCAAGACCATGAGTCTATTAAAACGACACTTTTCAGGTTAGTTCATGGCAATGGACTGTGGCCCTGCCGGAGTGGGGTGCTTTCCTGGTTTGATATGCTCTCCCCAGCAAACGCCGACTGTCATCCATCATCTCTGTGCATCAAAATTGGCTTCTCTCCCAGGCAGGAGGGTGGAAAGAAATAGGGCACCGACCAAACCAGTTTTTTGTTTACTTGCAGCAAAGCACGCAAGGAGATGTAAAAAGGACCCAACTCTATGACACAGGAAGCTGCAGGTCATTCTGAGTCATTACAGTTCTCCAAGTGTGACAAGTGCCCAAGTAATAATTGCAATGATACGTCTTTTACTTTTTCTTTTATTGTATTTGGGCAAATGTTTTTAAATTATTCATAGCATTAAAACATAGTATTAACAGTATCAAGTTAAAAAAATAAAATGCAATCAAATAATAATGATGATGATGATAATACTTTTTATTTAACTATATCAAGTTAAAATAAAATGCAATTAAATGATAATAATAGCAAACAACAACAACAACAATAATAATAATAACAATATAATCATAATAAAATTCCTGCCTCTCCCCAGGGCTCAGGGTGGGGTACGACATAGATTGAAATACAAATAAAACACATAAAACCATTTGAAATACACACATTTAATAGTCAGAGTTAAAAATTGACTGGGTAGGCCTGTCAGAAGAGATAGGTCTTCAGTACTTTTTAAAATTCAGATAGCGTTTTTAGCTGTTGTACTTCTTCCAACAGATCATTCCATAGTCTAGAAGCAGCCAAAGAAAAAATCCTTTTGCTGACCATTGCCAGGCTAGTCCTGCCTGGTTTAAGTAAATGGCCCCCAGAGGACCTGAGTGTATGGAAGGGATTGTGTTGGAGGAGGCAATCCTGAAAGTAACTTGGACCCAAACCATGTAGGGCTTTAAAGGTAAAAACCAACATTTTGTATTTTCCCTGGAAACTAATTGGCAGCCAGTGGAGTGATTTTAAAATTGGTTTGATATGCTCTCCTTGATGTATCTGTAACCAATCTGGCTCCTACATTTTGGACCAACTGGAGTTTCCAAACTTGGTACAAAGGTTGCCCAATGTAGAGCTCATTGCAAAAGTCCAACATTGAGGTTACAGGTGCATGCACTACCATCTTTAAATCCTTCAATTCTAGGAGGGGGCACAGTTGGTGTATCAGCTGAAGCCAATAATAAACGCTCTGACTGCCACATGTATCTGAGCTGACATTTGCAGGGACGGATCCAGAAGGGCTCCTAAGATGCAAACAATCTTTCAGGGGAAGTGTGACCCCATTCAGAACTGGCTGACACATTTCCAGTTCCAAATTAAGACCTTTAATAATTAGCACTTCTGTCTTTTTTGGATTTAGTTTCATTTGTTTTTCTTCATCCAGCGTATTACCTCTTCTAAGCATTTATTCAGGGATAAAAAACTTAAGAAGTTATTAAAACAGTTCAGTCTAAAACAATATAGCATACCGAAGCCCATTCTTTAGGAACCTTCTGTTTTACAAGCCTGTCAGAATAAAAAGTCTTTAGCCTGTTGATGGAAGGACAAGAAGAAGGGGGCCAGTCTGATCTCCCTCTGAAAGGAGTTCCAGAGTTTAGGTGCAACCACCGAGAAAGCCTTCTATTGCATACCCATTGCGATGATGGTGAGGCTGAAAGAAGGGGCCTCCTGGGGTCTCAGGGCCAGCGCAGGTTCTGAAAATAGCAGTCTGCCAGACAGCCTGGACCTGAGACACACAGGGCTTTATAAGTCACAACAAGTACTTTGAATTAACTTCCTCTTAAGTCAAGAGAGTGTGACTTGTGCAGAATCACCCAGTGGGTTTCCACAGCTTATCTGGGATTCTGACCCTTGGCTCCTGGAATATTAGCCCAGCACTCAAACTGTGATTATTTATTTATTTTGAGTATTTGTACCCTACTCCCAGAGCAGCTTACAAACCATACATTTGACAGTTCCCTGCCCCTAGGCTTACAGTATAGAGACAGGACACACAAGGAAAAGGAGATGGCAGTAGGGTGAGATTAAGGGCTTTTTCACACTTTGGGAAGAAAACGGGGCAGTTATTACTCACTGGACTGCTGTGCTCCCTCCGATGATCCACGCTGATCCGGAGCACTGTGTGCCCACGCTACACGCTGCTCCGAGGACGAAAGTGGAGGCTTCCAGTTGGTGGAGGCTCTCCACCAACCGGAGAAGCTCGCCAGCCAGAAGCCCGCCCCTGGAAGATCTGCAGCCTCGTGCTGGTGCGAGCCTGCAGATCTACACAGGAGCGCAGCGACGGACTGGGGGGCACCAGGCTGTTGAAAGACCTGTTTTAAGCTGTCTTTCAATAGCAGGGTGAACCACCACTTCTGATCGTTCTGGAGCGGACTGAAGTCCGAAACTACAGAAATTAGTCTGGACCCAGTTCGCGCCCAAGTGCAAACGTCCTCGCTGGAGGACGCACTGCTCCGTTTTAAAAACAAAATGCGGAAAAGGCCTAAGTCCCACAGATGCTGGTTGCTCTTTTCTCACTTTTGGACCAGAGCAACAGTTGGAACATGGAGGGAAGAAGGCCTCACGCCAGCCTCTGGGCCAAGGCACAACAGGGCTGCACCTGCTGCTCTTTTACGCCACATCTCACGTTTGATGTGTGATTTCAGAATCTAAACAAAATTACAGGTGACAACATTTGGATACTTGTCATTTGTAATTTAGGAGTTTTTTTTTCTTCTTGGATAGCTGTTAGGTCTTCTGAGCTCTGAATCCGAAGAAAGGGTACAAATTGAATATATCATCATCCTCTCTTCATTGTGATTCCTTCACATGTCTCTCCTGCAAGAGCCTACCTTCCAAACTGAGGTCTATGGGGAAACAGACAATCCCCATAGGGGAATGGAAAGATTTTTCAAAACCAGAAGTGGATTTGTGGACTTTCCCACTGTGTCTTTTCATTGGTTTTGCTATATCTGGCAAAACGAGGCCCCCAAAGGGTTTCAGAGCAGAGTTATTTCTCTCTCTCTCTCTCAGTCTCTCTCGTGTCTTCTGTGCAAAGATCTTAGTGTGGTGTATGATAAAGTAACATGATCAGTGTAAAAGACTGTAAATACAGGACTTTTAGACATCTAACAATGTATTAAATAATTTAAGAGGTAAAAGGAAGACATTAAAACCAACTGAAATAGTTTAAAGTAATTTAAAACCAAGGACATGTGTGGATCTGTTTACAAACCAGGCTTCACCAGCTTTTATAGGCAAGCATGTTTCCACTTGGTGCCAAAATGACCACAATAAGGGTGCCCATCAGACCTCTAAGCAGAGGACATTTCATAACTGGGATTCCACAGAAGAGAAAGCCCTTTCCACCATGCTCTGACAATATGTCACAATGACTGATGGGGAGCTCTAGAATTTAAATCAAGTTCAAAGGTTCAAGGTCCAGTGGTCATTCTCAATGTCCTGCAAGACTGTGGATGCAAATACCATGCCTTTGTGGCATCAATAGTTTTTAAATATGGAGAGATAAGATCAATAACAGAGGACAAAATCTGGATGTAGAAGGTCCTAGCTTCTTGTTCAGTGGCATCGATGGCTAGCATCCTGTTTGTTAGTCCCAACTACTGTAGACCTATTCAGTCAACCATTGGTGAGTCAACACATATGTAAATCTAATGGATTTTATGGGTCTTTCACAGTCAGGGATAAAAGTTAATTCAGAACTATTAAGTGGGGTGGTGCAGTAGTAAAGACTTTAATGATGCTCTCCAAGGCACTGAACACTTTCTCCAAATGAGAGTCAGCACCCTGGATAGATCCTTTGAAGTTCAAATGAAATCCTGCAGTGGGTTCACCACTCCACTGACCCTTGACTTACCAAATAACATTGGTTCAATCATAGCACCTTATCTGGGGGAGCTTGGGTAATACAACTGTGGAAGAGAAGCTGTGTTTAAAGTGGTAAGTCTTGATCTGCTCAGTCCTCTGTCTGACTCATCTCTGTAACTTAAAATGAAGAGGAATCCATCGCCTTCTCCAAGGAATGCCAACACTGCAGACTTGCCCATCTGCCTTGACAGCACATATTGTTCTTCCTTTAATATTGCATTACTCCAGCTTTTTGCTGAGTGGTTTGCTGACGGTTACACCTTGGGCAGGGACCTGCCTTCCTTCCATTCTGCAAAGGCCTTAGTAATAAATGCCTTTGCTTAATCTATGAGCCGCAATCACATCTATCTACCATGCAGACGGAGAGTGCTGAAAGGCATAATGTATCCCTTGGCAAGATGAAGGCCTACAGTAAATTAAGTTACACAGCCCCATTACATGCCACATCAACAGCATCCTTAGTTCTGCATCCACCACTGGTACTTTGTCATTGCCTTTTATGTTTACTGCTCACCCATCCCTAAATAGCTTTTCTCTGAAACATGATATGCATTTTTCAGTTGCTTCAGTCATTCTCTGTTAGAGGAAGCCAGGAAAGAGACATTTGTAAAACACCCTGTTCTTCAGGATAAAGCCACTGAACTACCCCCATGTCAAAGGCTATCTACTAGAATCAGACTTAAAAGGTGTCTACAAAATCCGTGGTCAGCACCTTTCTAAAATCTCAAAAAGAAGCCTCTATTTTCAGCTGGTGTACATTTTCACATGGGACATTTTAAAGCATCTCACAGCAGGGCTGGGCAAAATATGGCCCACGGACTGCATGTGGCCCTTGGGGCCTATATGTATGGCCCCTAAAGCCTACCTGAAGCCCTCCAAAGAACCCAGACTCCCAAAATATTTTTTAATGTTTTGATTTTGGGGCAATTTTTCTCCCCCATAGCTACCAAGAGCCCTCAAAATGTCCTCCAAATGGAACAGATTGCTTCTTCCAATCATCAGAGCCCCTCGCATGAATAAAATAATATAAATCAGCCACTAATTTGACAAAATGGAAGCTGGAAATGATTCTCCATCAATTCTTGTGGTGCCAAAATGCACCAATGTGGACTCAGTGTGGGCACAGGTGAGGAATGGTCCCCACTCCCTTTGCCTGCATAAATATATCTGAAAATTGATGTGTACGTTCTCCACAAGGGAACTCTTGCTGTCATGTCCTGCTTAGTGACAGCTTGTAGCTTCAATGTCAGTGTGGTGTTGAATCAGATAAAGGCTTTGGTCTGAAGTTAAAGGAGACGTCCAAGGTACTATTTTTGGGGAAAGGGTTTCACACCTTGGATAGCTTTTTAAAATTTCAGATAAGAAACTTGAGACAATTCACCATCCTGTTAACATGGAAGCCATTAGCATCTACAAGTCATACTTACAGTACACAAGACAAACAGCCCAATCACACCCTGGAAATAACAAGTTACAAGTAACTGACTCACTGGTACCTAGTTACTTTTTTGGGTAAAAAAAGTACAGTGAAATTCCATTTCAAAAACAATGTGACAAGTAAGAAGGAATATTCATTGCACTTCACTGAGATAATGAATAATGATTTCTAGTTACTTTCAGAAATTACTTTAAGGGCATTTTAGAGGCATTTTGATAGAGATTTTTTAATGCTGTATGCCACTACCGGATCAATCCTGTCTTTTATGCCACAGAAAAGTAACAGAAAGTTACAGAGAAGTAACTAACAGCACAATAAACAAAAGCAACAAGTTACTTACTCAACAATCCATGGAGTACCAGCAGCATGTTTCCAAACATGGTTATGAACAACAGGAATGAATTACTTTAATAAAGTAACATCCTAAGGCAACAATGATATGACAGCATCTTGAGGCAGAAGATCACATTTCTGAAGTGGTCACATCTCTATGGCAAAACCCTCCCTGCCAGTAGAAAACGAGGACAACCAAAACAGAGCTTGAAAGCAACTATTACCAAATAATCAGTAACTTGCAATTTGTAATTACTTATAGTGGGATTTTATCCCAAATGAATAGGGTGCATATATATCACATTATGGTTGTAGCTTAATGAGAGATAATTTGTGGTGAAAATGAGGTTTTGTAGTTTGTTTGTTGTTTTAGTTTAGGGGGTATGACTGTTACCCTGTATTGTGGGGGTCCTGGGAGGGATGCCCATATAACCAAATAAAAACACAAGATGGGGGAAATTAGACTTGAGCACTCTCTCAAGCTAATGAGAGGCAGGGTAACTTTAGCTGAGATCTTTAACCCTATGTCTACAGCGTCAGGTCAGAGAGTGGCTAGACAAGTTCTAAAGCAACAAATAATATTTTTATTGAGAACAAACAACACAAAAGACATGACATACACTAGCTAACTGAGAAATGGAAATGGAGAATTTCGGGAAATGGGTAATATGACACCTGTTCACGTAGTCCTGGAGAGGGTGGTTCACTGAGGGGGTGACTCACTGGACAAACCGACAGCAAGGCTGGATGAAACTCAGGAGCGATCCGAGAAGTCCAGACTCAGTTATTGGGAACTGAGGGGAAAACTTCACTAGACAGAGTGGCAGCAAGGCCAGATGGAAGTCCAAGGCAATCCGAGGAGGTCTCAGAATTGGGGCCTTTTATAGGGTGGATTTTACCTACAGGCCAGGCCATGCTCGGTGAGAACAAAGGAAATTTGTAGCTGGACAAAGGCATTGGAAAAGGTCAGGTTTTACATGATGAGATTAGCGCTGGATAACAATAGTATGGCCAGTGTGCAAATGGCTCAACGTAAAGGAATGGCTCAGCACTCAGCTGGGCGTCTTTATGTAAAGTCGCGCTGAGCAAGGCGGCTTTGCAAGAAGGAGTGGTCCCTAAAGCATCGGAGAGGCATTCAGTTGCCTGCCTGAATGAGGTTTGGAATGTACAACCATTAATGGCTGCGCCTATTACGTGCTTGTCCGGTGGCCCCTGCAAACACATGGAGTAGGGTGGCAGAGAAAGGTCAAGTAAAGGCTAAATTATTTGATATCAAGAGATATCTAGTGCTCTCACCAGACATATCATAACCGCAGTGACATGACCTCATTAAACGGTGGTGGTAGGGATCATACAATGATAGAATGTTAGGCTTGGGAGGGACCACAAGGGCCATCTAGCCTAACCCCCTTACATGCAGGAATATACATCTAAACATTCTTGACAGATGCCCCTCCCACATCTGTTTAAAGACTCTCCCTCAGTGGTCTATTCCAACACTGAACAGCTCTCAACAATAAATAAGTTCTTCCTAATGTTTAGGCAGAATCTCTTTTCTTGTAATTTAAATCCACTGGTTTGTGTTGTTGTCTGCAGATACTGCATAGTGTTTCACAGCTGGTTTGTGCTGCATCTCATGCTCTGTTGTGGGTGTTGAAGAAATAACAATGGCTGGAATCCTGTTGGTGTAAGTTCCCCTACAGAACACAGCTAAGTTCTCCTACAGAGATGGTTGGACATTAGTAGACATTGGACATTGCCTTCATAGACAACAAACTGAACATGAGTCAGCAGTGTGATGCAGCAGCTGAAAAAGCCAATGCAATTATGGGCTGCATCAATAGGAGTACAGTGTCTAGGTGAAAGGAAGAAATAGTACCAACTCTTTTCTGCTTTCATCAGATCCTACCTGGAATACTGTATCCAGTTCTGTGCGTTCCAGAAGGATGTTGACAAGGTGGAAAGTGTCCAGAGGAGGGCAACCAAAATGGTAAAAGGTCTGGAAACCATGAAACCCTATGAGGAGTGGCATTCTGTCAGCCTTAGAGGAAGGCAATGAGAAACCCCTTGTGAATAAATAGTGCTGGGTGTATGTGCCTTTAAGTCACCTGTTGACATATGGAGACCCCACAAATTTCTTAGTTTTCTTAGGCTAGGAATACTCAGACAAAGCCATCTCCTGAAATATAGCCTACAATACCTTAGGACTGCCACAGGTCAAAATGACTTGAATGCTCATAAGAACAACAACAGTAAGAAACACGCCTTACAAATCCACTGCATACCATTGAGACACAGGATGTACATTATCCATAAAATAGGCCATATGCTGAACTGCATAGGGAAGGCTTGCAGAAAGAGGTGAGGGTAAGAATAGGTAACTGCATGGCCTTTTCTGTCTGCCACAAACTGGCCAACCCAATCTCATGACCTCCTTAGCAATTACAAAATGTCAGCTTGTGAGTTTGGCAGAGAGGAAGGGAAAAAGCAATAAAGCAAACACACAGAGTACCTGTCCAACTGTCTTCACCGTGCCCGCAATCTGACCCCCTCCCTTGGCACACTGCCGCTTTCCTTCTGCTACGGGAAGGCCATGTATAATTGAAAAACTTCCTTTCCACCCTCATTATTAGGAGGTACTTCTCTTAGCCTGCATTTTAACTCAAAATAACAATTACACTATTTTGCAAGGTTAACGGGACCGATTTTAAGAAGGCTACACATGCTCCCTCCCACACCTCTATGTAAAACAGAATGTTTCTAATCGAATATAATTAGCTTTCTTCACCTCACTGGGATCTCCATGTCAGAATATTGCTAAAAATAATCTTCTGCCTCACTATTTTCCTGTATTTTTCTCTTTCTCTTTTTCTCTCCCAGTTGGTGAACATTATGTCTCTGGGGTTTTGTTTACTAGTTCTGGGAATGTCATCCCTTTATCTGTTGATTTCACCACGTATCTAGAGATCTGTCCTTTGCATAACAGATCTGAAGCAGGTATGGAAAGTCCTGGTAAGAATAGCATTCTCATTCATCTTAATGGATAGAAATATTTATTTATTTCTTATATTTATGAGGGGCCTCCCAACCAAGATTCCCAAGATACATATGAATATGTGGTGATAGACCATTTCTGCATACCAAAGTCCCCCAAGAAAACCCATTCTGCCATTTGCCATCAACCCAGGGTGAAGTTCTGCTTGATCTTCAACCAAATGAAAAAAAGCCAGAACCAGGCTGAGGGCAGTTGGCTCACTCAACCCCAGAAAACTATGTGGGCTGGCAATGGAAGTAGAGCTGAGAAGAGGAGGAATATGAGAAATTTATACCAATAAACATAGAACAAGTAGCTGCCTTTTAGTGGTCCATCTTGTCCTGGATTCCTTGTCCTAACTGGTAGCAGCTCTGCCTGATCCCAAGAGGAGGAATTTCCCTCAATAGTTTATTTCTGGAGATGCAGAGACTGAATCTGGAACCCATTGTACAAAAAGAACTCCCGAACTGGTGATCTTTGGACTGCCCATCTATTTGGATCATACGGAGCTGCCTTGAACTAGACTCAGACCACTGGTATATCTTGGTCAAGTACTGTCAGCTCCAGTATTATCCATAGTCTTCTGTAGAACTTCTCCAAGATCTTTCTTATTAACTTCTCTCTGATCATTTTAACCCAAGATGCCAGGGGCTGAACATACACAGGCAAAAGACATGCTTTACCATTGAGGTAAGGCCCTCCACTTCATGCTAATCATTGTACTCCTGAGTCACCATATTTAAGGGACACTTAAAGAGTAGCCTATGGGGCAAGTACTTGTAGTAGTCAAATATCTGGCCCAACACACCTCTGTATTCAGCAATGGATTTGGACTAACTACATGACAGCCAAAAGTCCTCAAAGTTATTTGATTTGGTGAATCATTCTTAATCACTTAGAAAGACCTATTATACTCAATTAGATGACTGAATTCAATCAATGATTAATAGGTAGGGGAAGGGGAAGGAAGAAATGGTAGAGTAGGAGGCAATATTAATTGTACTTCTGACAAAACACAAGGCAACACAAGAGTGCAAGGTATGCATGAAAGAAGTCCAAACTATTTTGAATGTGGAACTCACAGTGAACAGTAAACTGGGAGAAGAGAAGAAAGAGAAAGAGGAAGTGAAGGAAGAAGAGGAGCAACTCATTTCCAGTGTGGGGCTGGAAGAGAGTTCTGTGGATATGATGGATTGCCAAAAAAATCAACCTAACGGGTCCTAGAGGAAACCAAACATGAACTCTCCCTAGAAGCCAAGAAGACTAAATTGAGGCCTTTGTTTTTTGGACACATCATGAGAAGACATAACTCACTACAAAAGACAACAGTTCTTGGCAGTGATGTATTTAAGTCTTTTACTCCAAGTCTCAAGTCAAGTCTCAAGTCTCTACCTCCAAGTGTCAAGTCAAGTCTCAAATCTGGAAGCCAACTTTATACCCCAACCAAAATTCCAGAATTACTGGACAGAGTTAAATAAATTCAGTTTTAACAATTTAAACAAAGTCGACTCTACACATTTGTAATTTTGCCATTTGCAGCTTTGGAAGTGGGGAATAGGATCCTATCTTACTCCACATTACTGAAGATTCAAAAGCTTTAGAAGGAAGGATCCTTCCTCCTCAAGCCCATCACCTGACACATTTGCTGTTCCCCTCTGAGAAATGCACCTGCACTCTGGGAGTGAGTCTTGTCTTCTGCTGTTAGGAAAGTACAAGTACAAGCTTATTATTATGGCAAAAAGTCAGCAATGCTGTTAGGAAAAGTTTTAGAAGGCTCTTCTGATATGTAGCTGGGACAGGCTGCTGAGCAGACCTCAAGCCTGCCTCAACCCCGTTGCCTAACCCGTTTGCTGCTCCCCTCCCCTCTGAGAAATGTACCCACACTTTGGGTTTAGGACAGATTGTCATGTGACTGGCAGGCAAAAAGAGATAGAGGCGTTTTTCAAAGTAAGGTTTTTGGATGAACGCGTTATGTTAACTGAACCAAGGGCATCAAGTTAGTCATTAAAAATATACAAGAGTCGAGTTAAGTCAGTGCATCATTTAAGGCCGAGATGAGTCACTGACTTGAGTCCGAGTCTATTGACTTGAGTTTACATCACTGTTTTTTGGCAAGTGAAAGCCAACAGGAAAAAAGAAAGAAAAAGAAAAAAAGAAAGACCACAT
Source organism: Ctenosaura bakeri (assembly GCA_948474755.1). Classification (NCBI taxonomy): domain Eukaryota; kingdom Metazoa; phylum Chordata; class Lepidosauria; order Squamata; family Iguanidae; genus Ctenosaura; species Ctenosaura bakeri. The sequence continues at coordinate 236,612 of CAOLHI010000857.1, forward strand.
TATAGATAGATAGACTCAATCAATCAAGGTTTCTTCAGAATAAGGTAGTTCAGAGGTCTGTCATTCATAGGGTTGCCATAAATTGAAGTTGACTTAACAGTAATCAACAACTACAAGGAAAATGCTTCAAAGGAGGCATGTGGTATTTCTAAATAGTGGGTGTGCAGGATTCCAATTGAAAAACCAGGTAGTGCATCCTCTCTGAATCTTAAATGTTTTCATTTTCACTTATGATTTAAGTTCGAAGAAGAGGAATGGCAAAAATTCTGAGACTTCCAAGAGTCAGAGGAGACCTGAAGGCACAAACAAGAAGTCCTTGCAAGGTTAGAATCTTGATCATAACTGTGTCATGGCTTTGTTTTGTACAGCAATGAATGTGTAAGTTGGACAAGTTAGCCTGAATCCTACTGGTAGTCCCAGTTAAAGACCACCCATTGTCTTCTCTTCAAACAACTGATTCAGTGAGTTTGATCTACTTGGTATTACTTAAGAGCATTCAGCCTGTTATGTGTTGAGACAAAGTTGCTTCAGGAATCAGCTATTTGGAATGCAAGTGCAACTTGATGGTGGGTTGTTAGGCAACCAGAGCAGAAGCTGAAGAGTGAAACCCAGCCTGGTGGTGTGCATGGGAGGGGCTTATGGACAGAAGAATTATATATAAGACAGAGATGCTGTTTTGAAAGAGAGCCTTCAGTGAGATGTTCACTAGAGAGGGTGCCTGAGTTGTTTCAGCAGCTGTGAAGACACAGAAAACAGGTGTCGAATGATGAGAGTTATCAGCACAGACTATTAGAAACTGAAATGGGTTAATGTAACAACTGTTACCCTGATTTCTGGGGTCCCTTGGGGGACACCTCAATGTGCTCCACGTAATGGGGAATGGAAACTAGCCAGAGCACGAGCAATAGCAATGCGAGAGGCAGGGTAACCTAGCGGAGTCTTTTTACCCAGTTTTTACGGGGTCAAGCCAAGCCAAAAACCAAACCAAAATGTCTAAGTGACTTTATTGAATGAAAGTCTCATGCAATCACTCACACACTCACTCAAGACCTATTAAGAAGCCAAAGAGAGGAAACTGGATAGGGGAATATTGAAGGGGTTGTAGCTGGGGTAATACTGCACCTTTTCCTGAAGTCCTTGGTCTGGAAAAAACAGCGGAGAAGTGGAGCTCAGCACGGAGAGGGCTGAGGGGATTACTCAACAGATGGAGAAATGGTCTACTAGGATGACCGGGAGTGATCCAAAGAACTGCTCAAAAACTGGGACTATTTGTAGGGGAAAAAGTACCTGGAGGGCTAATCCTTTCCTGGAGAGAACAATGGGTGTTACAATAAGAAAGGAGCTCCACAATGGTAACTTCCTTCGCATGGTGAGATTACAAGGTGTTGCCAAAGTTTCAGGATCTTCAGCTGCATTGAGTTGTGGTGTGACTTCATGTATATGGTCCTTGCCTGATAATATTTTGCTCAACTTGGGGCAAACATGCTAATCCCCTCAAGTCGGCTTCTCAAGGGCTGAGGACCCTTTGTCTACTTCACACAGCTTGAGGTCTCCTGGGTCTACGTGACGGGGGATTTTATGAGCCTGACCTGGTTTTCAATCGTTCGATCGTTGTTGCCTATGTGCCCATGCGGGCACATGGAATCATATTTTAATATTAAAATTGTTGACCCCAGGACAGGGTTTTCCAGTGGGGTAACACAACACTGTACTTCATATGATCATAACAAGACATTTTATTTCTGATGTTACTATAGTAAAAAGATACAGTGTGTTCTATAACCACTGAGTTGGCCTGAGTTGTCTAAAGTCATGGATAATAAAGAAGAACACGCTACCGTAAATAAACTATTTGGTTGTGAGGGAACAGACTCTAGTTCAAGTTTAAGACTCTAGTTCTTTTACACAAAGGTGGCGGTTAAAGGGTGGAGGAAAGACTAAGAGAAATTGTCAGGGCACCTTATTAGTTTGGAACAGCAAAACCAATCTGAGCCTATTTCCGCACTGGCCTGTTATAGTGCTATTATTCCACTTTCAGCATCCTATGAAATCCTAGGCCCCTCCCTAAACTGCAAACCCCAGGATTCCATAGGATGTTGAAAGTGGAATAATAGCACTATAACAGGCTAGTGTGGAAATGGCCTGAGGAGAAAGAAGGGCTTGTCACACGTTTCTTTTTGGCTTTTTAGTTTCCCAAGTTTCACACCTTCCCAAGTCTGTTAGATGAGGTGTGTCGAGAACATTAAAAAGGGACACACTTTAGTACGGGCCATTGACAAGTGTACAAATGGCTGGCATTGACTTGTTAGCCAGTGCTGTTCATCACTCAAATTAGACACTTAACATCTAGTGCTTTGGCTTTAACCACTTCTTTGACTGGATTGCAGCCGTGTTGTTTTTCTCCCCATCTGCTCTTTCAGCCCCACTAGTTAAATTAATTGCCGGAACCTTTTCAGGCCATTACAGAGGACTGATTTGCATGAACTGATTGTTTTGTTGTTGGTGTTGACTACTTGTATAATGAAGGGCTGGCTGGCATGGTTCTTTTGGGAGGGAAATTATGAAGTGCAGCCAGCCTAGCAACGTTAAGGCCAGGTTTATTTTTAAACATCTGTCTTAAGCGAAACAAGTAAAGGCCAATTGAGATATTCTGTCTTACCTTTTCTGTCACCTCTGCCCCACACTAGTCTCTCATGTGAGTAAGCTACTGATGAGAAAAGCATAAACGCATAAGACAGAAACCAGACCAGTAATACTCTAGGCTGGGGAGGTACATTCTGATATTTACAAATGTTGCAGCAGCTTCAAAATGCTTTTATTTTATCATTCACATTCGCATTGTTTCTTACTCATATAACTCCCTTCTTGAAACAGCTTCACTGGTTACTGATCCATTTTTGGGCAGAATTCACAATAATGGTTATGAACTTTAAAGCCCTACATGGCTTAGGTCCAGACTAGAGGTTATTTATTTATTTATTATATTTATATGCCATCTTTCTCCCAGAGTAGGATTCAAGGCAGTTTGCAAAATGTTAAAAACATTAATAAAACATTTAAAACATGTAAAAACATCGGGGAAAAACCTACAAAAATTTTAAAAGCATCTTGTTAAATTAAAAGCCCACCTGCTTATATATTAAAAGGCTGCTAAAATAAGAATGTTTTTGCTTGCCGATGAAAGGAGATAAAGGGGGGGGGCAGCCTAGCTTCCTGAGGAAGGGAGTTCCAGAGGGTGTGAGTAGCCATTGAGAAGGCTCTTTTCCATGTCCTTACCAGGTGGATAAAAACAAATCTTTGCTCAAGTAAAAATCTTACTGGAATTTGGAATCTCATTGAAATAAAAACACGGAAGAAAGGAGGAGTGGAGAAACTTCCTACAAAAACGAGGACTGCAGTTTGCTATTGGAGAAAGGATTATTCCTTTTTACTAATTCAGGGAGATAGGATAACATTTAATCTAGCCTAATTGCTTCTAGACAGAAAATAGTTGCAAAGCAAACAGTGGGCCCTGGCACCAGAAGGACTGCAAGGGAAGGAGGAAATTAACTAAGGTCATTTCCCCATGGGGTGTTTAAAACGATGCAGTGTGTCCTCCATGGAGGAAGTCTGCACCTTGGAGTGGATTGGGTTTGGACTATTTACCATAGATCCGCACCCCAGTCCGCTCCAGAACGACCCCAAGTGGTCTTCCAGTGTGCTTTTGAAAGACCTGATTTTTCCAGTCTTTCAAAAGCACGGAGTGCACCACTGTGAACCTGCTCCCTTGTGCAGATTCACAGGCTTGCACCAATGCGAACCTGTGATCTGTCAAGGGCAGGCTTTAGGCTGGTGAGCTTCACTGGTTGGTTGAGACCCATGACCAACTGGAAGCCACCATTTTGAATGCTGGAGCAGTGCAGAGCGATGTCCATGCACTTCTCCTCCTCACCCCAGACCGTACCGGACCGCCAGAAGATCTGGTAAGTAGTGGGGCGGGGCGATTCCCTCGCCCTGTGCAGAAATGACCTAAGTAAATACATATACCACAGCATCACTTCAAATATGCTGTGGCATATCTAGCTTCAGCAGCACCTAGGGCAACCATGGAAGTTGCACCACTATGTGCTGCTTCTCCTGCCACCACCCTGGGCCCAATGACAACTCTGGTGAGGGCAGCAGTGGTGGTGGGCCAGGCCCAGGTGGAGGTACTGCTTCTCCTACCCTCGCTTCTATTCCACCCCTGCCCTGAGTCAAGGACAACCTGGTCAGGGTCGTGGCGGGCCAGGGCTGGTGGAGGGGCGGCTTTTCCCACCCTCATTACTGGATGCTCTCAGCTGCTGGGATAATCCAACCCCCCCCCACTCCTGGGTATATCATTCAGGACTGCCAAGGGGGCACAAGGGAGTGCTGATGGAGATACAGCCTTCCCTTTCACAGCTCAACTGCCCACCTTAAGCCCAGTGCCCAGCCTTTGTCTCCTCCACACCCTCACCTCTTACCTGGAGATGACCCATGACAACTGGAGAGTCAGGGCTAGGCTCTGAAATCTAGCAACCCTGTTTCTAAGTGTGGGCTTGCTCTCTGTACGCACAGGTCCCACCACCACTAATTCCCACATCAAGACCAATTTGAATTGACATTTTCCTTTAATTTGCAAAGTGATTGTGTTCCTTAAAAAACCCCCCACCAAATCTGGAGCTATTTAGGCACCAAAGGCATGGGAAGTACCTCATCCTTCACTTAATGTAGCATCTCCTGGGGAAACTTTGCTAATAGGATTTAACAGTCTGTTGCACAAAGGAGCCAATGGCATTTGCAGGAGGAAAAAAATGCACATACAATTGCTTCGTCTCCTATCTTTCCCTTTGTACAAAGCTGACAGACCTTGGTTGACTCTGTAAACAGGCAGACAGGAGGATGTGAATGAGTTCTCAATTAGTATGTGCTGAAATGGTTGTCAGCCTTTCCTTTCCCCTGCCAACAAGGAATTGTACATGGATCAGCAATGATTCACCATGGGGAAAAGATTCAGGGCTTTCTGCTACAAAGGAGCTCTGATCAGTTTATGGGGGGTATGAATGAGTGTATTCTCACCTAGTATTCAGGTCCCTTCTCTCTCTCCCACCCCACCCCGTTTCAGATGAATGCTGATCTCATCTCCTCCAACTATGGGTTTTATGCTATGCAGTTATAGCATTTTTTTTTATATGTTTAAAAGTATATTATAATAAAAAAAAATCAAATCATATTTCTACAATCAATTGAACATACATAATAATTCACATCATATATAAAAAAAAGGAGCTAAACATATAATATTTCATATCCAAAAACCCACATATCAATCATCAGTAACGTACAACCTCAAAATTTAGTAACATAGTTTAGTTAAGGAAAAATATATTATTTCCTTTAAAACTGGGTGTACAAAACCATAACTTCCTTGCCTCCTTTAAGAGTTCTTTATGTAGCTACTCTTTACAAACAGAAGCTCCCTTATTCCTTATGTTGCATTAGCCTGTATTTTTAATCCTTCAGCAATATCATTAAAGATAAGTTATACAAATAAATGAACACTTTAGTAAGCTCAATTCCATCTTTGTCTGATTATTTGTGCCCAACCATAGACAAAACCCACATATATTACTACCAACCAGAAACACATACCTAATCAAAAGAATGTGAAATTTAACTCATAACTTAGAGATTAGATGACCTTTTAACATCAAGTAATTTATAATTAAGTTCCAGTCCTGATCAATTTGTTTTTCTTGTTTCCCCCTCAGTCTAGCTGAGAGAAGATCAAGCTGATTGTAGTCAAATATTTTTTGAAACCATAAATTTAAGTCTGGCATATCAGGTATTTTCCATAACCTAGCAAAAACAATTCTCGCTGCTGTAACCAGAAATAGCAACGTCCTCTTGTTCTTAGCTAAGAACTTTAAGTCAAATCTGTTTGTCATATTTAGAAGATAAAAGGCCGGATCCATACGGAATGTTGTTTTATATATTTCTTCCATTGTCTGATGTATTTTCATCCAAAATTTCTTTGTACGAGGACACGACCACCAAATATGAAAAAAACTACCAATGTTATCATTGCATTTCCAGCACTTGTTATTTCCTGTGTGATACATTCGATTGATTTTGTCGGGAGTCAAATAAATCCTGTACAGCATTTTTAAGTAGTTTTCTTTGATTTCCTGCAGAGTTGAAAATTGCATAGTACTTTTCCATGATGCATCCCATTCATCTAATGGGATATTACATTGTAGGTTTTGAGCCCATTTGATCATCACTTCCTTGACCTCTTCATCTTCCAGTTTTTTAGAATTTAGATATTTATAAAACAGAGAAACTTTCTGTTTGGATTTTAAAAAGATTATTTTTTCAAACTCATTATATGATTTTTGACACACAAACCCTTCCAATTTAGAGTCCATTTTAAATCGTTCTTTTATCTGAAGATAGGGGAACCAGTTTAATGTGATACCCTCATTTTGTAGCTCTTCACACGCTTTCAATCTGACATCATCCGGGGCTTTTATTTGCAATAAATCTTTGTATCTAATCCATTCTCCTTTAGGTTTATCTGCCCATTGTCCAAAAAGGCTTCTTGAGGCGATACCCACAAGGGAATTTTAGAATATAGCGTTTTCTTCATTGTTTTCCAAATTCTAATTAATGACTTCCTCTCGTAATGATTAGTAAATTCTGTGTCAATCTTGTCTTTATTGTACCATAGATAAGCATGGAATCCGAAACGCATATTGGCACCCTCTAATGCTAGCAACCTGCTATCTTTTAGCAATATCCAATCTTGCAGCCAAACCAAAGCATTCGCGTAATAATATAATCTAATGTCAGGTAATCCGAAGCCACCTTTTTCCGGTCTTTCTGATAACAACTTCCATCTCACTTTTGGCTTTCTTCCCGCCCAAATATATTTAGAGATTTCTTTATTCCATATTTTAAACACTTTGTCATTAGTCATGATCTGCAAATTTTGGAACAGAAAGTTAATTTTAGGTAGAATATTCATTTTGATAGTAGCGATTCTACCCAAAAAAGATAGCTTCAATTTGGTCCATCTTCTAAGATCCAAAGTAATCTCTTTCCAGATTTTATTACAGTTGTTCTCAAATAAGTCTTTATTTTTTTCAGTGATCCATATACCCAGATATTTAATTTTCTTTTGTATCTCACATCCTGTTAATTTTACCAATTCTTCCTTGTCACGATTGTTCATATTCTTTACCATAAGGTAAGTTTTGCTCTTATTGATTTTTAGACCGGCAACTTCACCAAAAGTTTGTATTTCTTTCATAAGTTCACGGATTCCTGTGATAGGTTCCTCGATAAAAAAGAGAAGATCATCCGCAAATGCACGTAGTTTGAATTCCTATCCTTTTATCTTGATTCCTCTTATACCGGGGTTTTGTCTTACTGTTATATTTAGCGTTTCAAGTACCTCGATAAACAGCAAAGGAGAAATTGGGCAGCCTTGCCTAGTCCCTTTCTTAATACGAATAACTTCAGTCAGTTCCCCGTTCACGATTATTCTTGCGCTTTGTTTCTTATAGATGGCCTGTATCCAAGAGATGAAGTTATCACCACAACCCATTTTCTGAAGTGTACATAGCATAAAGGGCCATCAAACTTTGTCGAAGGCCTTTTCGGCATCTAAGAGCAAAGTAGCTAGCTGTTTATCCTTTCTCTTTTCATAATATTCAATGGCATTTAACACAATTCTGATGTTTTGCCTAATATTCCGATTAGGTAAGAAACCATTTTGGTCGGAATGAATTATGTTACTCAGTACTTTCTTAAATCTCTTGGCCAAAATCGTAGAAAAGATCTTGTAATCTGTATTGAGAAGTGAAATGGGTCTGTAATTTTCAGGTAGAGTAGGATCTCTGTCTTCTTTGGGGATCAACACAATGTTTGCGTTTTCCCATGTCTCCGGAATACCATTTACCGTAATTTCATTTAAGACTCTAGTTAACACCGGAGCAATATCATCAACTAGGATTTTGTAGAATTGGGCAGTGTAACCGTCCGGACCAGGCGCTTTAGAAGCTTTCAACTTGTGGATGGCCTCCTTCACTTCCGTTATAGTAATTTCCTGATTCAAAAGAATTCTTTGGTCATCAGAAATTTTTAAGGTCTCATGCCGTTCTAAATACAATTTGGCATTCCGGCTCTCTACCTCATGACTCTTATCTTCTGCATAGAGCTGGGCAAAAAATTTCTGAAAGACTTGTTTGATTTCTTTATTTAATGTTATCCCCTTCTGATTTTTCTGTATCTTAAGGATTCTTCTTTTTTCTCTCTCTTTCTGAAGTTTGTGGGCCAGACATTTACCCGGTTTATTGGCATGCTCGATATGGTTAAGTCGGCAGTATCTCAATGTCTTTTCCACCTCCCCAATATTCCTCGCAGCAATCTGATTCTGCAATGCTTTAATCTCAAGCTTTAACTCGTTGTTTGAAATATCAGATCTGAATTCATTTTCCTTTTCTCTTAACCTATCCAGCAGTTTGAAAAGTTGTTCATTTTCCAATTTCTTCCTGTGGGATCCCAAACTTATCAAATGTCCTCTAATGACCGCCTTGGCAGTGTCCCAAACTGTCTTCAACTGGATGTCCTCTTTAATATTTTCATCGAAAAAGCTTTGTAAGATGTTTTTCAGTTTAATAACTATAGCATCGTCTCTGAGCAGGTTCTCGTTGAGTTTCCAGTTGTATTGTTGGCGCTGTCTAATTTTTAGATGAAGGAGTATCGGATTGTGGTCAGAAGTTATTTTAGGTAATATTTCCATCTTATTTACGGAAGTGTGCAATAATTTAGAAATCAAAAAGTGATCTATTCTAGATGAAGTTTTATGTCTATCCGAAAAGAAGGTAAAACCTTTTTCTGAGCCATATTTAAATGTCCAAACATCAAGTAGACTATGCTCGTCCGTCAACTGGAGAACGTTTCTTGGCAGCTTACCCTGCGACTTTTTCACCTTTCCTGCATTGGATCTATCCTCTACAGGATTAAAGACACCGTTAAAGTCTCCGAGAAGCAGTATATTTTTCTGTGGTCTTTCTTGGACATACTCATCAATCTTTTTCTTGATAGCACTATAGAATTTTCCTTTATTTTCAAGAGGTGCATATATCACCACTAATAACATAGTGAAATCTTGAATGTTTAAGTCCAGCATCAAATAGTGCCCCTCTGGATCTGAATAGATTTCCGTCACATTGTATTTTTTCCTTATATAAACCGCTACTCCTCTTTTTTTCTTTGAATATGCTGCTGTGTAACATTGCCCCAATCGAGGGTTCCTGAGGAACTTAAGGTCTTTTTGAGCTATTCTTGTTTCCTGTAAAGCAATAATATCATAATCAGTTTTCTCCAAATAATGGAAAACATTACGTTGTTTATGTTGTGAGTTCAAACCTCTAATGTTCCATGAAAATATCTTTACATCTTTAGCCGACATCTTGGTCATATATTATTAATATCTCTATATTGCCTCGAGCTCTTCACTTTCACTTTCGATTTGTATCTCCCCTTCTTCGTCTTTCTCCTGATCACCTTCTGATAGATCTATATCTTCTATTGATTCAGTCTCCTCCTCCTTAGTCTCGCTTGGGGCTGCTCCCATTTCTTCTTGTTGATGTCTTTCAAATTGCCTTGCAGAATGTCCTTGTTTAGTCTTTCTTTCAACCTCTTTCTTCAATTTCTCGTAGACTTCCTTGGCTTTGTCAGTGTTATTTATCCTGTAATTTTTCTGGTTGTGTTTAAAAAAAATCCCCTCTGTTCTATTCCACGTGAAGTTTATTTTATATTTAATCAGAAGTTGTGTCAGGAATTTATAATCCTGCCTTCTTCTCAAGATCTGAGACGGTATGTCTTTATAGATGTTAACTTCTTGCGGGCCTATGCGTAATTTTTCTTGATAGTTTCTCTGCAAAATAAGATCCCTCGTCCTAAGATTAGAAAAGACGATTACAACATCTCTGGGTAGGTTTCTTTCTCTGGCCACACGTGAGTTTATTCTAAATATCCTTTCAATATTGGTGTGTAATCTATCTTCTGAAAGTTGCAGATATTCTACCAAGGCGTGAATAATTCTATCGTAAATAATTTCTTGTTGCTGTTCCTCCAAGCCTCTAATTTTTAGGCAACGGTCACGATATCTCATCTCAAATCTATTCAGCGTACTTTCTTCTTGTATTTGTTTTTCAGATAACTTTTGAGTTATTTCTTCAATTTCTCTTGTCTTATGTTGGATTGATTGCATGTCCGTCTTAATTTTTGAAACTTCCTTAGATATTGTATCCATTTTTTTACTCAGACCCTCTATTTCTCTTTTTATTTCTGCCTTGATTTCATTTCTAGAGTCTTTGATATCTTGTTTTATTTCTTGTCTTAATTCTTGTCTGGATTTATTTAACGCCTCCAAAATTAAAGTAGTGTCCATTGACATTGTGTTGACCTCTGTTGAAGCTCTCCTAGCCTGTTGCATTGAGCTTTTCGTTTGGGCCTGAGTCTGTGCCCTTCTGGTACCAGTTGCCATTGAAGATACTTATAAAGTTACTCTAATAAAGAATTGTTAATTTCAAAATATAATAACACTATATTATTACTATTGTATCTTGAGTAATAGAGACTCTACTTACATGTAATCTAGTCAAAAATTTTACAGTCTAGTCCTTAAGCAATAATAAACTTTAAACTCACACACTCTAGAGTATATTATAGTCTGATAAAGTTATAGGCTAGAATTCTAAACCTTATATCAATTCTTATGATAAAGTACAGTAGAGTACAGTAGAATATAAAAAGTAGCTTAATTCCTAATTTTCTAAATTTTCTTAATATCTTAATTTAATAATTACTTAATACGCATTTGGGGGAAAAAAGAAAACCAGGCGAGGCAGAAGAAAAGGAAAAAAGGAGGAAAAGAAAGCAATTTTTAAAAAAAAGACTACCACCAGAAAAGCTTTTTGTAAATGACTCACATTCGCTTCCCCATTCCTCCTTCAGTCCTCCTACACGCACTCAGAATCCTTCTCAGTCAGTTTCCTTCGTTCTGCCTCGACACACACCTTCACCCCCCTTCACTTAAACACAGTCCGTCACAATCAGTTCCCTTCACACTTCCTTCGGTCAAACCTTCGTTCGCTTGGAATCCGCCTCAGTCACTCTCCTCCACTTCAGCTCAAATCTATACCTTCTAAACCTCCTTCGCCCAGTCTCAGTCCATCGATTCCATTCCTTCCTTCATTCCTTCATTCCTTCTAAACTCTGTTCTTCTCAATCCTTTAATCCTTGTCTTCTATTCCCTTCAACACAGTCCGTCTCCGTCGCGTCCCTTCACTTTTCCTTCGCTCAATCCTTCAGTCTCCTTCACTCGAGTAGACCGCCACAGTTAGTTCCATTCACTCCACCTTGTCCCTCTTGCAAACCTTCACGCCACCTTCAAAACCTGCAGTCTGTCTCAGTAGAATTTAGAAGCCAAAGTCTTCAAACCGCCTCCACCGTAGAGGAAAAAAAAAAGCGGCTCGTATAGAAGAAAGAGAAGGGGAAAAAAAAAGGAGGGGGGAACAGCAAAAATGCCGGCATTCAACAGCGTCCCTTTAGTTAATGTGGCTTCCCAGTGAAAAGAAAAAAAACCTTCTCTATTCGTCACAATGAAGTTCAAAACGGAAAAAGAAAGAAAATCCAAAATCCAAAAAGAGATAAAGAGGCTTATATACAAATTTCAAATATTACTCCAGGATATTCTTATAAAAAAAAAGAAAAAAGCATCTCATTCAGAGGCAAAAAAAAAGAATGTTAACTCTGACGATAAATCCCTTACGCGTCCTCCATTTTCTTGTCATGGAATCAGTCATTTATAGCGTCATGAAATGTTCATTACTAATTGTTAATTCCAAAAACAAAGAAAACAACCTATTCTTTTTAAATATGTCTGTGAGTCTATGATAGTTCGTATTCCGCAGAGCACAAATATAGCAAGATAACTCAAAAATTAGATGATCTGGCTCATACGGAGTAAAAAAAAAAGAAGAAGCAAAAAGACAAAAAGAAAGTTTTTTTTTTGTGGGTGGTATAACTTTTGCGTGCGGCTAAGCGCTGCCCGATTTTTGCTGTGAATTAAGCTCTTTTTTATAGATGGAGCTAACACTTGCAACTCCACCAAAGGGCAAAATAGAAGCTTTAAAACCATCAGCTTCAGTACAAGTCAAAGATTAAAAAGGTCTAGGCGTTGCTTACAGGCATCAAGTCCCGGCAAAACAACGAGCGGCTGTGGTGGCCCTGCGATCTTCTGTTGTCCGGTTGTCTCCTTTCCACATCTCTGTTCCGACGCTCGGACTGCAGATACGGATCCCCTTCGGGCCCCCTCAGGACTCTTCCTCCCCGAAGAGTAACTCGCCAGGATCGGGAGAGACGCCAGAAAACCCCGACACTCTCCGCCGGTGTTAAACCCCCTGGTTAAACCACTCGCGGCGACATCTTAGAGACAGCTGTCTCTCTAAGGTGCCAGTCATTTCGCCATTAGACCAGAAGTCCGCAGTTATAGCATTTTTATACCACTTGGATTATCATAGCTCTGTCCTATAGAATGCTAGGATATGTAATTTGGTGAGGTCCTTAGAATTCTCCACTGGGAAGCACAAGTGAACTCTTCTGAATGATTCTGCTAGGAAGTATGCAAGAATATCTTCTTGACCACTGAAGAAACCAACATCTGAAATGTTCACTTCCATATACTTGGTGTGCAATAGTGCTACCCTACAGAACCCTGGGATAGGTAGTTTGGTGAGGTCCTTAAAATTCTCTGCTTGAGAGGCAACAGTGTGGTATGTCAGCTAAAAAACTCATGTGATTCTAGGCTGCATCAATAGACATATAGGCCATTTCCGCACGGGGTTTTTCAAATGAGGCAGAGCGTCCTCCAGGGAGGATGTCTGCACCTGGGACCGAACTGGGTTGGACCTACTGAACATAGATCCGCAGTCCAGCCCGCTCCTGAACGACCCCAAGTTGTCATCCAGCGTGCTTTTGAAAGACCGCTAAAAACAGGTCTTTCAAAAGCACGGAGCATACCATTGTGAGCCTGCTCCCATATGCAGATTCGCAGGATCTCATTGGTGTGAGCCTGTGATCTGCTGGGGGCGGGCTTTAGGCTGACAGCTTCAGTGGTTGGGCGAGACCCTCGACCAACTGGAAGCCGCCATTTTTATCCCAGGAGCAGTGTGGTGCAGTGGCCACGGACTGCTCCGGAGAAGTGTGGACTGGACCGGGGAGCCCAAAAGTCCGGTGAGTAGCGTCATGGGGCAATTCCCTTGCCCTGTGCAGAAATGGGCATAGTGTCAAGGCTGAGGGAAGTAATAGTACCACCCTATTCTGCTTTGGTCAGACATCACCTGAAATAGGGGACACCACAGTCCAAGAAGGATATTGACAAACTGCAACATGTCCAGTGGAGTGTGACCAAAATGGTAAAAGGTCTGGAAACCATGCCCTATGAAAAGTAGCTTGGGGAGCTGGCTATGTTTATCCTGGAGCAGAGAAGGTTAAGAGGCGACATGATAGCCACGTTTAAATATTTGAAGGGATGTCATATGGAGGGTGGAGCAAACTTGTTTTCTGCTGCTCCAGAGATTAGGACCTGGAATTTTTTTTTCAAACTATAGGAAAAGAGATTCCACCTAAAAATTAGGAAGAACTTCCTGATGGTAAGAGCAGTTCGACAGTGGAATATGCTGCCTCGGAATGTAGTGGAATCTCCTTCTTTGAAGATTTTTAAACAGAGACTTGATATCCATCTGGTGAGAGTATTTTGTGTATTTCTGCATGGCTGGGGAATGGACTTGGTGGCCCTTGTGGTCTCATCCAGCTCTATCATTCAACGAGAGTACCAGTGAACTCTCCTGAAGTACAGTACTAGGAAGTATGCAGGAGTGGCTGTAGTTACCAAAGTTACCACTAAAGTTACCAAAATCCAAAATACATATTGGAGATAACATTATTGGACTTAAGACATGCTGATTATCAAAACTCATTGGTTTCTTCATCAGAAAAAGATGGGAGAATAAATCACGCACAGGCCACAAAAGTGATGCTGGTGAAGTGATAAGCCTGCAATGCTGCATCTTGTGGTTTTGGATGTTACAGTGGGGGTGTGCTTGTGTGAGCAGAAAGCTCGGATCCCATCTTGCCCCACCCTAAAAAAGAGCGGTGGAGGAACAACAGGGACAAAGGGTGTAAAAGAAAGCAAAAGAATTGAATAGCGATTCAACCTATGCTAGATGAGATTACACTCCCTCTGAAATCTCAGATTCACAGGTTGGGTGTTCTCCTGGACTCAGATCCAAGCCTGGATGCCCAGTTTTGGCTGTGGCCAAGAATGTATTTGCATAGCTAAACCTAGTGAGACAGCTACATCCATTTGTTGAGAAATCAGATCTGGGTATGGTGACATGCCCTCTCATGTGTCTTCACCAAACATGTCTTTGATAGCTGTAGGACTGAGAGAAAGCCCTTACCCAATGATGTCAGAACTTGAACAGGTTGCTATAGGGAGATGTAGTCTTTCAGAAATTCTGGGATTTCAGAAATTCTAAGGTTTCTGGGCCATAATAAGAAGAATTTCCTACCTGCTTCTCCTCATGGATCCAAGTGGGGAACAACAAACCTACATATTTGCAGGTTTGACTTTTGGGAATTTGATTATTTGTAAGGCATTTGTGTGCCCTTCTTCACATTCCCTTGTGTTTTGCTGGCTGTGAAGAAAAGAATTCATGTCAAGGCAAAAGGCAAGGGTGGGGAGCCCCTGAAGGGAATGGGAGGGGGTGCAGAGGGAACTATTCATGGTTTTCCCACTTTTGCAAGGGTTCTGCACTCTGAGCCTTCGGGAAAGTGGAGGGGCCTCTGTACAGCAACAAATTGATGCATAATTGCAGTTAAAAATATGAGCACCAATTGAAAATACATAATCAGTTAAACAACATTATCATCAGTTAAAAAAGCAGACATATTAAAACCTATCAATTCATAATTTGAAAAGGCTCCTGGTGATGACATTAAGCACTATGCATTCAGCACCAACCACAGTTGCTCACCCAGAATGTATCTTTCTGTCTGGAAATGAAGATTGAAATCTTAAATGAGAGGAGCATTCTTTCTCAATTACTTAGGCAGATGGAATAGCTTACATTTAATCTAGCCTACTTGCTTCAAAGCAAAAGCAATTCAGAGCAGATTGGAGGGTGAATCCTGGTGCTACAATGACTAGGAGGGAAAGAGGAAGCTAACTAAGTAAATCCATAAACCCACAGAAGAGTCTGATGCAGCAATTACTCAATTAATTCTTGCAGATGTGTTGCAAGCTGCGACTGTACTCAATGAGCTAGAGATTTGCACCCAGTCCTTTCCTTTTGGCTGGAGCTGAGCCCACCAGAACTGAAGAATTTGTGCCCTCATCTAGCACCCAGAGATAATTCATGAAAATTGGAGACTCAGGGCCCAGCCCTGAATTTTGGCAAACCTGTTCTGGATCCAAATCTCAGGAAGTGCTAACTATTGGAAATTGTGATTGATTTTCTAGATCACTCTAGCAGAGTATCTAAAAACCCTAGGTGAACGTGGAAGCAGTAACCAGCCCCCCGCAAGACTTTATCAGAAAAAGAAATCAAAATTAGTCTTCTTTGTAAGTTATATAAAATTGGTTTTTACTTATGAATAATTGTGCGTAATAATGTTACCAGGCTGCATGCCTCCATTCCATGAGATGGTTTAATTAGCAAATATCTTTTGATTTGCTTGAGATATAAATTACACACTGCTAGGGCAACAACACTATGCTGATGAAAGAGGACTGGCTGAACACGTGTGATGCAAAAGTAGGTCAGAACATAGTCAGTTCATAGTCAGGGAACCTCTGGTGATAATGCATTTGCAAATGTCTGTCAACAACTCAACCTTTAAAAACAATAGCACCCAAAACTGCCTCCACAGAGCAACTACACTAAAACTCCCCTTTTGTCTTCTCACCTGTCTAGCCATTAAGGAGGCATCAGATTTCCATCAGTCCATGGATACCTAATAGGCTCATTGCAGACCCCATTGTTTACTCTGCCAGAGAGTCATTAACACCTTCCCCTTTAGGGTGGAAATAGGGTATTTAAACTGTGGTTCTGAGCCAGATTGCTTACAGTACTCTGGACATAGGACACTGGTGCTCTGATTCCTCTTCTTGTACTACCCTCAGACTGTAGTCTGAGCCACATCCTTTTGTTGCTTCTTTCTGCATAGGTAAATATCACCCACTTCTCTCTAACTTCTTGCTATCCAGTTTCTCCTCCTTCAGCTAGCCTTGTGTGATTGTTAATTCCCTCAATAAAACAAATATTCTTTGAGTCTCCAGCTGGTGTTCCTGCATTAGTATTGGTATCCATAGGTGTAAAAGATCCTGCTAGGATACCCCCCTCTTGCAGCCCTCCTCTTTGAGCTAATATTCTCCACTGTTGCACAGTGGCCCTGGAATCACAGGTATACCTCTGAATCACCCATGTTTTGGGGTAACAATAAACACAGCTTAATCTTCTTGAAGAAAATAAGGAAAATAAAGAATATTACATAGTTTCAGAAGAATTGGAACATCGCATCCAGAGACAGCTCTAAAAAGTACATGCTTCCTGGTCAGCTAGGAGAAAGAAGAGAGAGAACAAATTAGATCCAGATAACAAAGAAAAGTGTCTAGGCAATACAGGAAAAGTAAGTGTGAATAAACAAACAGGGAGTAGCCATAAACATTCTGTGCCCAGACTCCTAGAGAGTAACAAGCAACCTAATTACCGGTAAGAATAAGGCATGCAAAAGTTGCTATGACAAAAATAATAATAAGCAATAATAACAAAACCCTTACCATCAAAGTTAGAAATTCCTCTCTTTTCCTTTCTGAACCTAGTGGTGTTGAAATGTCTGTTCCTCTGAGGTTAGAGGGTCAAGTAAGCTAGACTGTGAGGCTTCGCTCCATCATACAGGCAAGAGAAAAGAGCTTCCTCCTTGATTTACAACTGTTAATTACACCTCTTGTTTAAAGTAACAGACTCCCTGAGCAAAGTAAACATCAAATTCCTGTTAGCTAAGTTCCACATGCTGCCTGGAAGTATTAAGAACAAAGAATACCTGTCTCCAGACAGATTGGGATAGCTGATAGATAACAGGCAGAGAGGATGTGCTTTGAATTAGGTGTTAATAATCTTTTGAATAGGGATGAGCCAACCGAATCCTCGGCAAGCATTCGAGATTGGCGAATCTGAATCCCTGTGTTAAAATAGGCAAACCGAATCCTTCAAATCCACCAACCAAATAGTTTGTTGGAGACCGGGACATCTGAAAACCTGGGAGACCAGACACACAAGGGGAGATGGCAAATAGGGGTACTTCCCTTGGAGTAATAATGGCCTTTGCCAACAGTTTCAGAAATTACATCTGGGGGTGTATTCTAATATATTTAAATAGAACATTTAATATTTAAGTTCAGCACTATTTTCCGTGCTGAAAATCAATGGCATGTATAAATGCTGGGGTCAGTGGGCATCAGCCTATCAGAAGTAGTGGGGCAGAAGGCCAGGTCACACAGTCTCATCCAGTGATTGCCACATGTGGACCACAAGATATGTCTGCTCGAGCTGCCTCCTTCTGCAAGATAATAATCTCTATTCTTTTGACTTGAGACTGGAGGGTAGGATTTGGGAATTATTGAGACTGGACCAGAGATTTGACTTGAAAGTCCCTTGTAGGACTTGAGACTGGACTTGAGGTTGGAGAATTGATACTGGACTATTGGCTTTTTTTTTTTTTTTTTAAGTGCCATGTTGCAGGACTTGACTTGAGACTGCAGGGTGCAGAATGGACACTGGACTAGAGGTTGTTGTTGTTGTTGTTGTTGTTGTTGCTTTTCTAAGTGCCTTCCTTGTCGCAGGACTTGAGACTTGACTGGAAGGTACAGTCTTGCGATTTCAAGGACAGCTGAAAGATTCCTTTCCATTCCTACCAAAGGCCTAACTGGGAAATTACTCAAGGGCTATCTCAGTAGAGAAAGAAGAAAATAAATGTTCGAAAGAATAGGAGAAAGGAAGGAATGTGTTGGAGCAAGTTGGCAAGATTGCATTTTCTTCCCTGTCTCTTTCCTTCTTCGCCTTTGTGCCCCTGTTGGTCTACATCCATCTAGCAGTGGACCGCAAAGCTCCTTAAAGTCTCCATTAATGTGGTGGTTTTACACTAGAACGTCGTGCAATACAGCTTCTAGTTTTGACACTGGAAACTTCAGCAGGGTCCAGAGAAGCTCAGCTTTCAATTATCAGTGGACAAGTTTCTAGCCCTTTGGTGTTCAAGAGATTCATTTACCTTTTGCAGGATCTATCTCTTCCAAGAACAAGAGGCAAGAATGGAGATAAGTGGAATTACTGCTGCAAGTGTGGTAATTACGATGCAGAATATTTTAGTAGCAAAAGAACGGATATGTATTACCGCCAGCTGAACAATCTTCCTTATTGCAGCTCTGCCAGTTTCTCTACAGAAATCAGTGGGTGCCACAGTACAGAGTTTGCAGACAAGAACCTCCCTCTTCATCTGTTTGTTTACATTTATACTGCCTTCTACAAAGTCACTAGAAGCAGTGTAGAACGGGAAAAAAAAAACATTAAGACTAACAAAAATCATTAAAATCAAGAAAGCTACTAGGGGAGTGTAAACAGCCATTTTTTTAAAAGATGAATACTAAGTCAACAACAGTGTCTGGTGTTGCCAAAGGAATATTCTTTCATGTGGGCAATACTGAAAATATATTTTATGTTTCCCTGTTAAGGATGTATGATTTGCTGTGCATTTTGTTCCAAAAGGAAGGAACAATAAACTTTAGCAATATTAATTCCCGCTGTAAAAAGTCTTGGAAAACTACAGTTTTCAGGACTTTGTTGTTGTATGCCTTGAAGTCATTTCTGACTTATGGTGACCCTATCACAGGGTATTATGGGGCTGAGAGTGTGTGATAGCCCAAGGTCATCCAGTGACTTTCCATAGCTGATCAGGGAATGAATCCTGATCTCATGAGTTGTAGTCCAGTGCTGAAACCACTATGTCATGCTGGATCATACTCATACCTTTAGTAACTACAATTCATGGAACAAAACTTAGACTTGTGTTGAGGCCCCTCCCTAAAGTGCAAACCCCAGGATTCCATCAGATGTTGAAAGTGGAATAATAGCATTATAACAGTGTGGAGATGTCTTCTGTGTGTGTGTGTATGTGTAGAAATCCAGGAATCAGACATTCCCAAGCCACAGGAGGGGTTCTAGTGAGTAGAAATGGGGAGAAAAGAATGAATGATACACATCTTCATGGGAGCTTTGCAAAAGAGCTGTGGACAATGTGGATGTCCAAGGAGACAACTCTCCCAAAAGGTGGACCTAGTCCAAGAGTGCAAACGAATTGCAGCCCTTCCTTCATGTTCACAGGTTTGACTTTGTAAATTTGATTGTTCATGAGGCATGAATGTGCCTTCCCTCCCTATCATCCTCCTCCCATTCCCATTGCATTTTGCCAGGCACAAAGAGTTGGAAGAGACCACAGGGGCCTGTTGGAAAAGGTTTGCTGTGAACTTTGGTCCAATAAAATGCTTATGATGTGCATGTGGAAAGCCCCTGGGGGAATGACTGTGCATGTCATGAGATAATCTCCTTGGGACAAAAAGCTGAGTCACAGTGTAATGTAACCAGGACAAGGGGTTACATCAGCCATATGACATGAAATCCTGGCTGGGGTTACATCAGCTAGTCCCTGTGTATATAAGGAGATGGGATCTGGCCAACATTTCTCTCGGTCTGCCTGATTGTTGGCTGGAGGCTTTGCCAGAACGCATCTTCACTTGATGTGTTGATGATGGAATGCTGAATCTCTGTTGGAGGATCTGTGAACCCTATACATGTGTATATCTTGGAACAGAAGAGTAAAAGCCTCCAGGTATCATTGGAAAAGAACACTGTGTGATAGTGTTCCTTAGGGGCTGAGTCCTGGGTTCAGAGCAGTGCTGCATATCATACTCTACTGCACACACTTTTGTTGCTGTGTTTATCAACTTTGCTCTATGTGTTTTGTTTTGCACTTGACTCTGAGGCACATTTGGTCAGAGCTGAGTGGTATGAGGGAAGATTTATCACAATTTGCATAAATCCTATCATCCACCATCCCTCCACAGGGCCATCCAGTCCAACCACCTGTCATGCAGGAACCCACATCAAAGCACTCCGGACAGATGGCCATCCAGCCTCTGCTTTAAAACCTCCAAAGGAGAAGACTTCACCACACTCCACTGAGGCAGCATATTCCACTGCCAAACAGCTCTGACTGTCAGGAAGTTCTTCTTGAGGTTCAGGTGGAATCTCCTTTCCCGTAGCTTGAATCCATTTCTCCTTGTCCTAGGCTCTGGAGCAGCAGAAAACAAGCCCACTCTCTCCTTGACATGACATTCCTTCAAATATTTAAACATGGCTATTATGTTCCCTCTTAACCTTCTCTTCTGCAGACTAAACATACCCAGCTCCCTAGGATGCTCCTCATAAGGCATGGCTTCCAGACCCTTCACCATTTTGGTCTCCCTCCTCTGGACATGTTTCAGCTTGTTGATATTCTTCTTGAACTGAGATGCCTTTAACTGGACACAGTATTCCAGATGAGGTCTAACCAGAGCAGAATAGAGTGGTACCATTACCTCCCTCCATCTAGACACCAAAGTCCTGTTGATGCAACCAAGAATCACATTGGCTTTCTTGGCTGCCGCATCACACTGTTGAATCAGCATCACAAGGCAAACATGCCTGGGCAAAAGGCAAGGGAAATGGGGGCAAGAAGGTATGCACATGCCTTCCTTCTCTGCCTCCTGTGCTCTCCCTCTCATTCCCTTGCCTTTTGCCCCAGCATGGACAGTGGATGCCAAAGCAAAAGCAAGGGAATGGGGGGAGGCATGCATGCACCTTCCTTCACCTTTTGTGGTGCTCCCCCTTCCTTTCCCTTGCCTTTTGCCTGGGTGCAGAGAACAAAGGCATGCATGCCCGGGCAAAAAGCAAGGGAATGGGAATGGGGGAACCCCAGAAATGAATGGGAGGGGGAAGTTATTCTTGATTTTTCACTTTTGCAAGGGTTCTGCACCTCATGAAAGTGAAGGGGTCACCGTATAGCCTTAGACCAAATGCTCAACTGTTTGAGATTCAGGGGTCACATACACACACACACACACCCCTGCACATCTTGTACTTCTCCTCGCTACAAAAATAATTTGTTTCTCAAATGTAGTACTTAAAAGCCCAACTAAGCGCTCTAGAATTCATGGAGAGAATGTACCAGGTTTGGAGGGTTCCTTAGTCTGTTTTGGGCCCAGGGAGGATTTTTTTTAAACAGGAAGTGAGCAGAAGACTCCTTATGCTAAAACACTTTGTGAGGAGGCTGTAAACCTGGTAAGATTGGCCCCGTGGTCTTTACGGAGCATGGAGATTTTTTAAATTTTTTTTTAAAAACAATTGTTGCAGATGTAGATTGCATAGGAGCTCCTCTGGTGGTGGTGGCAAGCACATGCATTCCCAGGGCCAAATTTGGCACGCTTCTACCTTAGGCAATATTTAGAAGTCATACATCATCTGCTGCAAAGGCTCCTACCACTAAAGAGGAATAAAAAGGGTGAAGATGCCAGGATACTTTTTGAAAATAAGATATCAGACACTTGTTACATGGTTTGGATACTCAATGGCACATAAAAGAGTGAAGAATATTGCTCTTAATAAATGGTCAACTTGATTGCATTATAGTGCATGGAAGTTCTACAAGCTAAAGCAGTTAGGGACTAGGACATCGTTTTCCAAAAAAGATTAGCATGTTCACACCCTCCAACTGTCCTATCTTGGTAAGAAGAATTCCAATTAATCTTCTGTTGTCCCACTTCTTCAGCTCCTTTTAAAAGGTCCCAGTATCTCTGACCATTTCTGCATTACACTGTTATAGTACTATTGTTCCACTTTCAACATGCTGTAGGCTTGCAGTTTAGGGAGGGGCCTTTAAACTTCTCAGCCAGAGAGTTCTTTGGCCTCAGTACACTACAAATTCCACAGGATGTTGGAAGTGGAATGATAGTGGTATAACAATGTAGTGTGGAAATGGCCTCTGTCTTCCTCCCACTTTCCCCTTTTCTCCTTATCTGAGATCAGTTGTTGTAAACTGAGTTCAAAATAGTGAAAGTAATTTGTACTTAACTCAAGTCAACTCAACTCAGCTGGTTGGAGAGAAGAGGAGAGGAGGGGCAAATCTTCCCTTTCACAATAGACTCAGGCAAAAGCAAACTGCTGCAGCTTCTTCTAACTTTGTGTGCTTTTCTTCATTAATAACTTCAGTCATCTTAACCACATTCTGATATTGCTTGGTCATGTGTGTCCTGGTTTTAATCTGGGAAACAGT
Source organism: Ctenosaura bakeri (assembly GCA_948474755.1). Taxonomy (NCBI): domain Eukaryota; kingdom Metazoa; phylum Chordata; class Lepidosauria; order Squamata; family Iguanidae; genus Ctenosaura; species Ctenosaura bakeri. Next base: position 259,109 of record CAOLHI010000857.1, read on the forward strand.
AGAGGATATGCTTTCTTGGCCTCAACTGCTAGCGTCTCAGCCTTAAAAAAAAACAACTCTTAATCTCTCTCTTTACTCTGTGTCCCAACACCACATTCTTCTTTTCATAAATATGAGAGGCTGTCTTCAGTTGGTTAGAGAATTTGTTTTTTTCCACCCAGTAATCTCTGTTTTCTACTATGACCAGCTATGGTTCTCTAGGGTCTGAGTCAGAGAAAGATCTTTCCTTCTATATGCTATCTAGTTCTTTTATACCCACAGAGATGCTGGCAATTCAACCCTGAACTATCTGGGTTTAGGTTCTCAACCCTCAAAGAACAAGATGGAGGCTGAGCACAAAATAGAGATTGTCTGGCAACAAGACATCATGTTCTATACTAGAGAAACAGAAGGTGAAACTTTGACCCTCTAGATGTTTTGGGTTTCATTTCTTCAACCCCTTACCACTGACATGACTGCCAATGTTTCACGGATGACAACTGGAGCACAGCACCATAACAGTGTAGTGCAGAAAGACCCTAAGTGTGGTCAAGATGCCAAAAGTTTTGAATGAGGAAGGGCAGACAAGTTAGGGCAGACAAGCAGCAGTAGCTTTTGCTTGAGCCTATTGTGAAGGGTCAGACCCTGGTCTCTCTTCTCCTTTCTCTCTGCTAGGTTAACTGAGCACAAACTACTTTTGCACTTTGAACTCCGTCTGCAGTAACTGGAGTAAGCTGAGGACAAAAGGGAAAGTAAGAGAGAAACTGGGACATTTAAAAAACAGCTGAGAAAGTGGGAGGAGAGAGAATTGACCAGGACTCTCCCTGCCAAATCAGGACTGTTGGAGAATATAGATTGACTATGTTCTGTGAGACTGAAGTCTAAAATGCTTGAAGAGCCAATGTTTCTCCACCTCTGGCCTATGCAAGATATGTAAAATTTCCTTATCACAGGAAATTAAATTACTGTATAGGTGTGGCATGGGTGGGATTGAAGACCCCCAGCACTTCTCGCAAACTACAATTTGGTTACATTAGGGGGAAGCTATTAAAAAAGAAAAACAAAAAAAACAGGGAATATTTGCAGAGTAGATATAACCCAAGAGGCCATGTTAACAGCTTTCACTGGTCTCTACCAGCTCAGACTTAACTGAGGATTGCTTATTTTAATGCTTTCCAATGTCTTCAGCTTTATGTCTGTAAAATACCAAAAGGGAAAGGCCTTCTAACTTGATATGCTACTATTCCATATCTAAGAAGTTTGGACCAAATTCCTCCCTGCCTTTGGGAAGAAATAGCCCAGATTTTTCTACTTTGCTTCCTCTCATTCGTCCTGTTTTTTTTCCCTGAGGCTTTTTTTTTTTTTTTGCAAAGTTCAAATTAATAATTAGTTTTCTTGCCAACTTTGGGTTTTAGCTATCTCTGGCACCTTGCATAATGGGGAAGGATATTTATTTTGCATTTTAAAAAGTCCAAATGAAAGCCCAAATGCAACATGAAGATTAATGACATCTTAACGTTCCAATATGGTTCAGTCTCTGGCTCTAAAAATAGCTCTTTTCTCTATTTGCAGATCAATATCAGCTTCTTGCTAAACAGTTCTATTTTCTGACATTTCTTCAAAACATTTCCCTTGAATTGCAAATGGCTGTCATATCTATTAATAAACCATATACCCATCTCCAAGTGTGCTCTAACTATGCGCTTCCCTTGCTGTCAAAGTTTGGGCTGCGTGCAGACGTTAGAGGAGCTGGTGTATTTGTTCTGCTGTAGATGTTTCTCTCCCTTCTCACCTAATAAATATCCATACCTAATTTATATCCCATTCAACACTGATTTATTCTCAAGGAATAAATAAAATCCAAGCCTGGCTTGTTTATATTGTTGAATAATTACCCTGTTGTCAGTGATAAGTCATAATGTCATAGGGTTATAAAGTTGGAAGGGACTTTATCGACAGTGGAATAGACTGCTTTGAAGAGTAGTGGATTTTCCCTCTTTGGAAGTCTTTAACCAGAGGTTGGATGGCCATCTGTTGGAGTGTTTTAGCTGTGAATTCCTGCATGGCAGTGGGTTTGGATGATGTGGCTCTTGTGGTCTCTACCAACTCTATGATTTGATGACAGCAACAATCACAGTGTAGCCTCCTGCTGTGCAGGAATATACTGCTAAATCACTCCTAACAGATCATGAAATCACAGAATCATAGAATTGGAAGAGACCTTAGGGGCCATCCAGTCCAACCTCCTGCCATGCAGAAACCCACATCAAAGCATTCCAAATAGATGGCCATCCAGCCTCTGCTTAAAAACCTCCAAAGAAGGAGGATCCACCATGCTCCAAGGCAGCATATTCCACTGCTGGACAGCTCTGACTGTCAGGAAGTTCTTCCTGAGGTTCTGGTGGAATCTCTTTTCCTGTAGTTTGAATCCATTGCTCCTTAACCTAGTTTCTGGGGCCTTGGAAAACAGTCAACCTCTGTTTAAAAAACTCCAAAGAAGGAGAATCCCACAATGAAGTAGTTTATACCACTGCTAAACCATTCCTACCATCAAGAAGTTCTTTGTAATGAATTTCTTTTATTGTTATTTGACTCCATTAGTTCATATCCTAACCCCTGGAGCAGCAGAAGACAAGTTTGTTTCATCTTCTTCATGGCAACCCTTCAGCTATTTAATGATGGGTCTAGACGGGGCCAGGCCTGTTTTTTTTCCTCATAGACTGGATTGGCAGCTTCCCTGTCCAGCCTGCCATAGCAGCCTGCTCCCCACTTATTTAACCCTGCTTTCTCATTTAAAACCAACACCTTAGCGTATGAAAGGTAAAGCCTCTGAGTTGTTATTCAAAATGATTTACTGATCTGTGGTAGTGTGTTACTAATGAAAAATACTCTACTGAGTCAGAATTAAAATAAGAAACAGAGAAAAGGTATTGGGTGGCATAGGAAATTCCAAGCAATAAAGAACTTGAAAAGGAATTTAACTAGTTTCTTATAGTTTCACTCAATATACCAGCACACCACATTCATACACACACAGGCCTTTGGCTTTCCTTTTCCTCAAAGGTTTAATTCCCAAGTCTGTCATACCTTCTGACCTAACCCAAAAATAGTTTTGTTCTTCTTCTGTCTCTCACTAGACCTCTGAGAAGACAACCACGTTTGTTCAGACACCACACTGGCTGACTGAAAACTCTCTCTCTCTGGAAATCTCACTGAAGGAATTTCTAAGATCCAGATCATTGTGCCTTATATAGAGGCCTTCTCCTCACAAACCTCAGCCCTTCCTCTCTCCGGTGGGCTGGGTTTCTCTCATTCAGAGCCACTTTGGTTACATGGCAACCTGTTGCTAGGGCTGCCCTCTCACTCAGGCTAGCCACACCATCAGGCTCTGTCACAGATGGCTATCATGTCATTTTTCAGTGTTGCCATCTGCAAGCAAAACATACCTAAGTTGTTTCTTGTAGAACTTCATTGGCATATCTTTTACCTTTCTGGTTACTCAACTCTAGATACAGTCCAGCTTGTCGAGTCCAGTCCAGCTTGTCAAGATCATGTTTCCAGCTTGTCAAGATCATGTTTGGTGGGGAGAATGAGTGATCTTTAGATATTTCCAGAGGACTACCAATCAGTACTCTGTGCAGTTTGTTGGGACAGACAAGAACCAACCAATCAGCACAACGCACTGCCAGTCCTTATGGGAAACAGATAGACTGCTCTGATGGCTGAGGCTCTGAGGATGCTTGTGTGTCTAACCAAAATACTTCTCGTTTTATTTATTTAAAATATCTCTATCCTGCCCCTTGTTTCATGACTCTCCCATTGTCTAATTTGGTTATAAAACTGTACCTTCTGTAATGACAAAATTAAAATGGATCTCATGGGGAAATGTAGGATGAGGTGGAGGGGATATTCATGTGTGGAGAACCTTCCCAGAAGCCAATGACAAGAACAAATGACTCATTGGAGTTTCCTCTGGACCCCTCCTTCCTCTGGCTTGATGCATCATCTTCCAATATGTCATCATCTGCCAATTTAATTAACATGCTGTTTACTTCCTCATCTGGATCATTAATGAAGGTGTTAAATCGGCTTTTCATTATTCAAAGTGACCTTGGTGAGAGAGTGTCTGCCAGTGAGGACTGGATATTAGAGGGGATCAAGAAGGATCCTAATGAGGAATGCAAATAGGGGAACCGAATTTTGAAAGACACCAGCATACATGTTGAGCGGAATGGAAAGCAAGCACCTGCCTTAGCTTGGGAGAATCCAGCAGTCCAGCTAAGACAGTGTCTTGCCAGGAATTCCATCCCAATTTTATCTTGCAAATTTCCATGAGGTTACTTTACCTTTCCTCTTTCCTGGGGTCAGGTTCTCCCGTAAGCCCCTTTCCCAGGGAGCAGGAAGAGACCACAGGGGACTTTGGCAATAGATCACTTTTTAAAAGTTCTTCAGCTGTGCTATTCTCTTTACCCTGAGACAGAGGGTTATATTTTGCCTATAACCCATGGGAAAAAGTCCAACCCCTTGGATCTTTTCCCAAAATTGTAGTTTTGGACTATAATTCCCTGAATCACCCATGCCAACTGAGGGATGTAGGAGGTGCAGCTCAGGAAAGTAACTTTCTCAAGCGTGTACTTGAATCAGTTCTCTTTGTTCTTCTCTGTTTATCTAGGTTGGTCCCTTCCTGAGCCTTTTATTCACCTTGTATCATGCTCAGCCCTGCCTGATTGTTCCCTGACTGTCTGTCATGGCTAACATCCTGAAAAACTTACCTCTTCTCTGCTGCTGATCAACAAATGTCACACCGATGTCTTGGGTTAGCCCTAATACAATGTCAGCCACAAATGAGAAGCATTCTTAGTCTATTGTTCTCATCCTTCTTCTTTAGAAGAAAGCCCAGGTGAAATAGGTCAGACTTCATTTGTGATAACATTGCTAGAAACACAGTGGTTTAAGAAAATAGAACACTGCTATTCATCTATGACCAGACTATTCATCTTTCTAGCCCCATATTGTCTACAGCTGTAGATGTTCCTCATTTTTTCAAGCAAGTCTTAGCTAGTTCTACCAGGAGGTGGCAGGGGTTGGACCTTATCTGACTACTCCTGTGTGTAAAGCAGGATGAACTCTACCTCTGAACTTCAGCTCTTTCAAAGCCTGGAAAAGTTCCTTTTTGGATGACACTCTTTGGCTAATTGTCATGCATGTATGCATGCTGCCTGGCTAAAGGCCATGCTGGGTGGGGGAATTCTAGGACCTGCAGTCCAAAAAGAGGAAGTGTTTAAACACCTCCAAAGAAGAAGATTCCATCACACTCTGAGGCAGCGCTGTTGAACTGCTCTTATCATCTGGAAGTTCTTCCTAACGTTCAAGTGGAATTTCTTTTCCTGTAGTTTGAATCCATTGCTTCATGGCCTAGTTTCTGGAGTAGCAGAAAATAAGCTTATTCCATCTTGCACATGACATCTTAAAAGATTTAAATATAGCTGTCATGTCACCTCTTAACCTTCTCTTCTCCAGGGTAAACATAACGAGCTCTCTAAGTCACTTTTGATAGGGATTCATGGCTTCCAGGCCTTTTACCATTTTAGTCAATCTCCTCCTTCTTCTAGGTTGTCAATAATCTTCTTGAATTATGGTGCCCAGAACTAGACACAGTGTTCCAGGTGAATTGCATGGGAGCAATCCCAGTGCTGAACCTCTGTTGGGATAGAGTCCAGCCCTAGGAAAGTTCCTATATTCCAGAGAAATTGTAGAGTCTGTAAAGTTGAAAGTATTGCTTCCATAGCAACATATCCACCAGCTATCCCTGAAGTATGGTAAACCTGCAAGCGGAAGGCATATCTTTCTAGCATAACTCTCTACAAAAAGATCCAGCTTCTAGGAAGAAGACAGAGTCATCTTGACTTCAAATTACTTCAGGCACAAAATACATGTGGCTCCATAGAATTCTATGTTTCCCCTCTCCCTCTGCAAATTACTGGACATATTGTGAGGCAGCAAGACTCATTAGAAAGGATGATAAGGTTCAATAAAGTGGAAGACAGTAGGAAAAGAAGAAGACTACCTTACAGATGGATTGACTCATTTCAAGGAAACCACAGCTCTGAGTTTTCATGACCTGAGCAGGGCTCTAGATAACTGGGGCTCATTGAGATGTCTCATTGATAAGGTTGCCTGAAGTCAAAACTGACTTGATGGCAAATACCTGCAACAACTGCAGGTCATTATTTAAACTAAAGCATTATGGGGTAGGTTGTATCTGTGTGGAAGACAAACAGATGAAATTTGATTAGTCTTTTCTATTCAAGTCTTCAAAATTGCTCTACTAGGTTATATTTTAGAAGAAGGAACTGACAAAACCACATCTGAATATTTCTTGCCTAAGAAAACCCTATGAAATTCATGGGGTTTCCATAAGTTGACAGGTGACTTGAAGGCCTTCCCCCAAAAAATGTTCCCCACCCAGAGCTAGAAAAGGCAATTTTGAGCAGGAGAATAACAGGAAAGGAAAGAATCAAACAGCTTCTCAGAAGCTGCTGTATTCCTTTCTGATACAGACTGTTTTCCCATTGATTTGTGGTCAGAAACAATACAACCCCCCATACATCCAAGTCTTTTGAACGAAGAATCACAGAACTCGATTTAATGGGTAGTTTGAGCTTCAGCTTCATAGATAGTGGGTCTTCTGATTTATGTCTACTCAGCTAGAAAAAGTAGAACTACATGTTATATTGTAGGGGGAAAATGCCCTTTCATTCACTGGGGTCATTTCCGCAGTAGACTGTTATAGCTCTATTATACCACTTTCAGGATCCTATGGAATCCTGGGGTTTGCCATTTAGGGAGGGACTGGCTGGCCCCTCTCTAAACTGCAAAATCCAGGGTTCCATAAGATGTTGAAAGTGGTATAATAGTTCTATAATAGTCTATTGTGGAAATGGCCTGGGTTTGAGGAAACGAAGCCAAACTCTTTGAATAGATGAGCATTTGAATGTATGTTCTTATTGACCTATGCTAGCATCTTGCTGGTGACATATGCATGCATCAGCCCACTTATACCTGTGTATGTTGTTTTGTGTGTGTTGCTTTACTTTTCCACCCTCCACAATGATCAAAGCCTGCTTGACTCACTATTTAGCTGCTGCAGCCCCTACCAGCCACTCAGTGGATGATGGAGAATAGGGTCAGGGAAAGTGCTGGCTATGTCCATATAGCCAGATACAAACTGATGACAGTATGATTATGATTATTTTTATTCATGTCTATCTTGTTTTTCTCTCAAGGATGGGACTCAAAGTGGCTTGTAAATTCTGAAAGCCAGTCCAGATTAAAACCACACAAAAGCATCAATAAAAACTATAAATAGAAAAGTTATTATTAAAAAAACCCAATTATACAATCTATAGAGTTAAAATCATTTAACATTAATTATAAGACAATATTAAACAGAATGTCTTGAGACTGAGAGAAATGTCTTTCCTGCAGATTTTAGAGCTCTAACAGCCAGAGGAGCAGTTGCAACAAGGGAGTTGGACACTCCCGGTCAACAATCTGGCTGCAGCAATTTGGGCCAATTGGGCCAATTGAAGTTTCAGAGTACTCTTCAAAGACATCCCCATGGAGACTGCATTACAGTAATCCAAGTAGGATATAATCAAGATACGTGTTATCATGGCCAGATCAGACTCCACTTCTTTGGACTAGCTGAAGCTTCCATACAGTCTCATCTACAAATAGAATGTAACTACGGTGTGTGTAATCATGGTCAAATCTGACATCTCAGTGAACAGGCACAGCTGGCATGCTAGCTGTAACTGTGCAAATGGTCACTGTTGAAACCTGGATCTCCAGGTTTAGGGCTGTATCCAGGAGTACACCCAAAGTATGAACCTGCATTTTTTAGGGAGTGTAACCTTATCCAGTCACAGGCTCTTCTCAGTTCCTTTCTGCACTACACTGTTATAGTGCTGTTATTCCACTTTCAACATCCTATGGAATCCTGGGGTTTGCAGTTCAAGAAGAGACATTTAGTATTCTCATCCAGAGAGCTCTTTGGCCTCAGGAAACTACAAACCCCAGAATTCCACAGGATGTTGAAAGTGGAATAATAGCACTGTGACACTGTGGTGTGGAAAGGCCCTCAGATCTGCATTTTGAATAACCAAGAGCGTGTTTGTCATTTGGATTATGCTTCATTTTGTTTGCCCTCGTCAATCTATTACAGATGCCAGGCACTGGTTTAGCATAGAAAGAGCTTTCTTGGAATTAGGTGGAAAGAAGTAATACAGTTGGGTATCATCAGCATACTGGTGACACCTGACCCAAAAACTCTTAACAATTTTTCCCAGTCACTTCATGTCTGTGTTAAATAACATTGGAGACAATGTTCCATAAGCCAAAGGTCAAGGAGTTAAACAGGAATTTCCCAGCACTGGATTAGCACCCTCTGAGGCCATTTCCACACAAGAGGGGAGGAGTGGTTCATCGTGTGTCAAGAGCAGTGTTTTTATACTCCGATTCAGAAACTGTGCTATCTACACACACCCTATTGTCATCCTACTACGTTGGAGAAAAGTGGTTGCTGAATCTGCAATAGCAAGTCTCTGGTCACTCCCATTCCCTCCCTCATCCTGCTCCGCTATCGCTGATTGGTCTGTTTCTTAAAAAAAAGAAACTCATTTTAAATAGCTGGGTCAAAAAGCAAACATCTCCAAAATCCAGGCTAAACTGCACTGAGAGTTCAAAAAGGGAAGAAAATCAATATCAGTATCCAAAAGATCCACTGACAACATCCGAAGAGGGCAAAGCTATACAACACAACTCCAAACTGGTCTTTCAAAGTAAGCTGTCAAATTAAGTTGTTAATTAGCTGTCAAATTAAACCGTCAAAATAAGTTGCTACCTTGGAAAGTGAAAGTTAAGGCTGCAGCATGAAGGCAGGAAAGGCAGCCTGAAAGAGAAACAAAAGAGAAACAAAGTTGCTTGAGGATCGTCCTCTAATCAATTACCTTCATTCATCAAGCAAGATTGTGTCTACCTCGCTCACACTCAAATACATTTCCTTTACTATGTTTATGCAGTATGTACGTTCATTAATGCAAGGAAAAAAAAGACCTCTTAATGATCCAATAGCACTCTCTTCCTGCTGTCTGTTTAACACCTGAAGACAGTAATGACGGAAGCCTGTCCTTTGATGGGTGGAGAGAGATAGGGATGGAAATGACAGCCTGGGAAGGCCCCTAGCCAGCCACTTCTGCTTTGTGAATCGATGTTACAGTTCTGCACGTAAGCAAAAACAAACAGAAACAGTTTGGGAGATTTGCATTGGAATTTTTCTAGTTTTACAGCACAGAGGTTTCTTGTCGCATTGAACCGTGCTAGGAGCTGAAAACATGCAGAACCATGTGGAAAACTACAAAGCTAAACCAGTACTATGTACAGATGGGAGGGTGAGAATTTGAGGTGACTACAATGTATTGACCTTGTACGGAAATCGCCTGAGACTGCCCTCCAGAAAACACTGGATCTTTTGTAAAATGCCTCTCAGCCCTATACCAGCAAGCTCATCTAGGAAGATATCATGGTTGATGGTATCAAAAGCCACTGAGAGTTCCAGCAGAACCAGCAGGGGTACATTCCCCAACCAAAGCTATCTCCAACCCATCACCAGGCCTGAAGTCAGACTGAAATGGTTCTAGATAATCCACCTCATCCAGGAACCTCTGAAGCTGAGAGGCTACCACATGCACCAGTATTTTGCCCAAAAATGGAATATTAGAGAGTGTCTGATAATTATCCAATATAGTAGTATCCAGGGAAGATTACAATAGCCTCTTTCAGAAATGTCCAGGCACAATGGGACCTTGTCTTATTGTAAAGAGGCATTAGTTACATTCACTTAGACCTACAGAAAAGCCCAACAGAACTCGTCAGATGAAGTCATCAGTCTTCATCCAGCTACAAGGACATAACTATCTGCTTCTCTGATCCCCTTACTCTCCACCAGCCACTGAATGACCATGGGGCAGGCTGCAATGGCTAAACAGTGGGGGTCTGGGGAGATATGTAGCGCAGTTTGGCCTGTGGAACTATTAAACTGCAATGTGCCATACATGATCTGAATGATAATGCTACAGTTTTAAAATATATTATTTACTTTTCCAGTTAGTTCTGGACTGTAACCCAGAGATAACCAGGTTCCACACTCTTGAAGGAGGGAATGCTAAACTCCTCTTGGAATGCTAAAGGTCCAGGGACCTTCCTTAATTTCCATAATGCACACTTTAGTACTCCAAGAGGAGTTTAGCATGGGTGCCTTTTGGCCCCAAAAGCTCGGCAACTCCTTGCTCAGCTTAGTTCATCAGGGACTGGTGGCTCAAGCTCATATATGTTATAGAGAAGGCCAGTTCCATGTTCTTTGACAGTGTTTGTGCTTATTTTAATTAGGAATGAAAGTGCTTAATATTTTACCATGTCAAGAAGGAAAACTCAATAGGACTCTAAGGTGCTTTCAGAAATTATCTAAGGGACTAAATTCAGCCTGGGGGAAGCCTGTTGAAGATCCACCACAACCAAGAACAACAGATAAGTATGTTGCCATTGACAAGGTTGTCTGTCCTTTAATACTCACCTTTACTCTTATTCATGCATATCAGGATTGAGGCGGGGGGGGTAACTGTTGCACTCTGAATGTTAACAGAATATAGAAGCTGGCTGCCATCTGTTCTGATCTGGCTGCCAACATATAGTCTCCTTCCCAGAGAAACGGATCTCACCATTTTGTTAATGTGAGCTGCATTCTGTTCTTCTGAATATTTTAGTGTTTTGGCAGTGAGACATGTGCGGCAACCAAAGTGGGCATACTTAGGATGTATGAGCTGGAGGGGGGATGTAGTGGCTCAGTTACAGGGAAATTGGGTTAGTATTTGTAGGCAGGCAACACCATCAAACACTACTAAGAAGCCCTTTTATCTTTAAGAGGAACGTACTGGAATAGCCACTGGAAGGCAAGGATGGACTGGAGTTGCCCATTGCTGTATGCTTTGACTTCTTTTGGGCTTATTAAGCATAGTAGTCCTTTCTCCTTCTTTTCCTTTGGTTGTGTTGGTTGGTAGGCATGCTGGTAGAATCAGTGAATCATAGATCTAGAAAGAAGGCTAAGGAGCATATAGTTCAACTCCTTAGCATTAAAAAAAAAACCCTCACAGCTAAAGCACAAGGAGATAACCAAAGTGCTGAGCACTACCCTGACCAGAGCTACTCAAAGTGCTGAACCTTTTTTTCAGGATAGGGTTCAGCACTGTGGACACCTCCTTAAAGTTCAGACACAAACACAAAGTGGTTTCATTGCTCCACTGACATAAGCCATAAACCATAAGCCTCCACTTTCCAGAGCTCAAGCTATGGAGGAACTGGTTGTAGCTTTCCAGTAATCCTGGAAATGAATGCTGCACATTCTCGGCACCTCCTCTGTTATTTAGTACAGCTTTCTGTGTTCCAAGGCTGAGCAGAAGTCTTAGCACTGCTATATTCTGGATCAAGTTCATTTCTAGCTTTATGTTTTCCCAGAGTTGAAACGTTTTGTAGGAATAAAGGTCTAGTCTATGTTGAATGTCATGTAGGCCCATACATGACTTCCCTTTCTTTATCAGCTTTTTAGATGGACCTTGAAACCCTTCCCCATCCCTCAGGTGTTCCATACAGGCCTTTTGTCTAATATATAAAAGTCACAGTTTGTCTGTTTGCCTGTGTCAGATGAACACCTCATACGATTGGCTGTGTCAAGTGAAGACCTCATATGATTGGCTGCCTAAGAGGATTCTATGGAATCCTGGGGATTGCAGTTTAGAGAGGGGCCTTAAGAATTCTCAGCCAGTGAGCTCTTGGACCTCAGTCAACTGTAACTGTCTTTAATAGGCTGGTTGCTAAGGAGACAAGGCCTAGCAGCAAAGAGGAGGGCAGTGTATTCCCTCAGGAACCTAATCTCTGTATGTTAATAACTCTTAATACAGATTGGATTGGGGAGTATGGGGAAAAGTTATAGGTACTGGACAAGACCGTTTGGAGAATTAAAGACACAGGATCTCAAATCTTTCCAACAAGTATTACCTAAGAGAAAATAAAACCCCAGGCAATGCTGGGTATATACACTAGTTGTTTATATCAGCCATTCTCAACTGCTTTTTAGGCATGGTCTCCTTACAAGGTCTTTTCCGGCTCCAGCCCTCCATCCCTGGTAAAATAGGGATACAATACAAACAGATAAATAGAAAATCATCTGTTACTGAATATCAAGAAAACTTGAGCATTCTGACATACTGAACAGAACTTTTAAAAAGAATGTGTAAAATTAAACATCTGTCAGGCCTAATGGTGATCTTGATAGATGTGCTTTTCTGCAAGTTTCATGATATCGGACTCCAAATTGTACAATGATAGTGGAGCAGGAGAATTGTCTCTCCTTGTGATATCACATCAAACAGTGTGTTGGAAAGTTGTTATAAATAGGAGGGAAACTATTGACTCTAATTAAGGTTCCTGTTTGAGTATTTCATCGGTTTAATTACCAGGGCCCCACATAAATCCTTAGGGCTTCCCTTCTAACAGTTTTCAGTCTGTGAACCCTTTCAAATATGCCAAGGCCCCCTTAGGAGCCTGTTGAGAATGGATGGTTTATGCAACTGCTGACTTGGTTTTAAATTATTTTGTTTTGCTGGACTTAAAGCTTTTGGAGGAGCACCATTGTTAATTTAGGTTTTATATTTTACTTTGTACCTAAGCCTTCAAAGAGAGATAGTCACATAGACAGATACTGATATATATCCAGGATTGCTGGCATTAGCTGGAACGCTCTTCTAGCAATCATTCTGCAATATCAAATCACAGGACTGTAAATCCTAAAGGGCCTCTAAACGGTTTCAGAAGGCTGCAGAGAACTGATTCTCTGTCATTAACACTTAGACATTTTAGCCTTCCCAGTTGGTTCTTGAAAGCATTTCTTATGTGGGTCACTGTCATTACAGTCTTGGATGAATCAGAATGCCGCCATCCTTGGAGTACACCAGGCCCTTATAAATTATTCCTACCCCCTATCTTGTCCTATTGCTAGAGCTTAGAGGTGGCACTTACACAGCACCAAAAATAGAAAAAAATACATCATCATTCAGAAAAAGGGAGGGTGACACACTACAGATTCTTCATTTACTTAAAGGGTCTGATGTTCTTTTATGTGTATAGCTATCAAGTTAGAAATCAACTGGTAATACTTAAATAGAATACAGTCCTCCCTTTACATTCATGGGGTTTTACCTTTGCAGATTTGATTATTCACGAGTCAGATGCTTGCCTCCCCCCACCTTTTCCTCCTCTCATCACTTGCTCTCCTCACCCCAGGCTTGGCAGGCTTGCATTGAAAATGGATTTTTTTGTCTTTTTGGGTAAGCAAAGCCCTCCTCCCACTGCTGGAGGTGTGTCCTCTCTCCTATGTAGCTGCACTTTCTGCTGTGTAATGGCTACTGATTGCTCAAGTGCTTTCTTTGCTCCCACCCCTCCCTTTTCAGGATGGCCACCAGAAGTAACTAGAAGGGGGAAATTGTGCTCTTCTTCCTTTGAGGGGAAAGTACTGAGGACAGGATCAAAATTCAAAATGACCTTGACAGGTTGGAGAGCTGGGTCAAAGCTAACAAAATGAATTTCAAAAGGGAGAAATGTAAAGTCCTACGCTTAGGCAGGAAAAAAAGGAATGCACAAATATAGGATGGGGGACACGTGACTGGATAACAGTACACGTGAGAGGGATCTAGGTGTCTTTGTGAACCTCAAGCTGAACATGAGTCAACAGGGTGATGCAGGAGCCAAGAAAGCCAATGCGATTCTTGGGCCATTTCTACACAGGGTATTTAAAACGGTGCAGTGGGTCCTCCACGGAGGATGTCTGCACCTTGGAGGGGACTGGGTTCAGACTACTTAGCATAGATTTGCACCTCAGACCGCTCCGGAATGACCCCAAGTGGTCCTCCAGTGTGCTTTTGAAAGACCTGATTTTTCCGGTCTTTCAAAAGCACGGAGTGTGCCACTGTGAGCCTGCTCCCTTGTGCAGATTCGCAGGCTCACACCAATGCGAGCCTGTGATCTGCCGAGGACGGGCTTTAGGCTGGTGAGCTTCACCAGTTGGTCGAGACCCATGACCAACCGGAAGCTGTTACGCCGGCTATGATACCCCAGATAGGGCTCCCAGATATCAATTTGATATCATTTAATTCGGCTTTTGCTAGACCCCTCTCCGTTGCACTGCTGCACGTGTTTGGGTTGTTTTCCGAATGGGCATGTACTGGCTGCAGCTGATTAATAGCTCACATTCAATTTTACATTCAAGCCAGCAATTCTCAAGCCTCACGTAGCTTTAGGGAACTCCCATACCCACACTCCACAATAGCGGCGTGGCTTCCCGCCAAGTCATACCTTTTCAGAGGGCCATCAACTTACCGGCCACTCTATTGTCTTTCAATGCAAATCCCATCATGTTAACACTGACCTCACCAGATCCTTTTGTCTAGTACCAAAACTCCTTTTGTTCCTATTTGGTTTACCATAGTCGACAGGCACGATCCACCCTATATAAGGTTCCCATTTTTGAACCTTCTTTGGTTCCCCTTGAACATCCATCTTGTCCTGCTGCCGGTTTGTTCAGGAGTTCCCCTCAGGAACCACACTGAGCCCCATCATTCGCCATTCCAGTTTCTTCAGTACAATGCGACTAGGTGTCGTATCACCCGCTTTTCCCTTCAATCTCTCTTCCTCCTTCTTCAAGTTAGTTAGCGTGCGTGTTGTTTATTTTGCTGTTTATGTTTAATAAAGTTTCTACTGGTTTGTTTAAACCTTGTTGGCTTGCTCTCTGACCTGAAGCCATAGACATAGGGTGAAAGTTCTCGCTACGTTACCCTGCCTCTTGCTAGCCAAAACAGTGCTCTGAGTTCTAATTTCCCCATGTTTTAATTGTCAAAGCCGGGCGCCCCTTGTGGGACCCCCAATTTTCAGGGTAACAAAGCCTCCATTTTGGACACCAGAGCAGTGTGGAGCGATGGCCATGCACTGCTCTCCTCCTCACCCCGGACTGGACCGGACCACCAGAAGATCCGGTAAGTAGCAGCGCGGGGTGATTCCCTTGCCCTGTGCGGAAATGGCCTTGGTTGCATCAATAAGAGTATGGTGTCTAGATCAAGGAAGGTAATGGTACCACTCTATTCTGCTTTGGTTAGGCCTCATTTGGAATAATGTGTCCAGTTCTGGGCACCTCAGTTCAAGAAGAATATTGACAAGCTGGAGTGTGTCCAGAGGAGGGTGACCATAATGGTGAAGTGTCTGGAAGCCATGCCCTATAAGGAATGGCTCAGGGAGCTGGGTATGTTTAGTCTGCAAAAGAGAAGGTTAAGAGAGGACATGATAGCCATGTTTAAATATTTGAAGGGTTGTCATGTTGAGGAGGAAATGGATTTGTTTTCTGCTGCTCCAAAGACTAGGACTTGGAGCAATGGATTCAAGCTGCAGGAAAGGAGATTCCACCTGAACCTCAGGAAGAATGTCCTGATGGTCAGAGCTGTCTGGCAGTGGAATATGCTGCTTCCATGGAGTGTGATAGAGTCTCCTTCTTTAGAGGTTTTTAAGCAGAGGCTGGATAGCTATCTGTTGGGAATGCTTTGATGTGTGTTCCTGCATGGCAGGGGTTGGGCTGGATGGCCCCTGTGGTCTCTTCCAACTCCATGATTCGATGATTCTACTGGTAAGCCCTTTACTGTGTCTTTTTAGTCTGTCCTGCCAAAGCTGAGGCCAGAGGAAAAGGAATGGGAGACGGGAGCTCTGGAGGGGATTTGCAGGGTTGGGAGTTATTTGCAATTTTTCCACGTTCATGAGGGTTCTGTGCCCCTAAGCCTTGTGAATGTAGAGAGGCTACTGTACTGAAATCAATATAAAGAAATCAGTGCCTTCAATCCTAGTGGTATTTCCATCCAGACTGCCCTAGCTGATTCAATTGCTGAGTGGGGAAGAGATTGGATAGCTAAGCATGTTATCTGAAATTTAAAAAGCTTTAGAAGCGTATCTCTTTTAGCAGGCCTATCCAGTTGATTTTAAACTATTAATTTTAAAATGGAATGTGTAATGGCTGTGTATTAGTTCAGATTTATGTATTAGATGATTTTATGTGTTTTTAGTTAAATATTGTATTTTAATCTACATTATACCTCACCTTGAACCTTGGAGAGAGGTGGGTAAGGAATCATAATATCTTTTAAATTGCTTTTACTGCTAAAGACAGTTTAATAACATGTTAAGTTTCACATTCTGTATATTTTAGCTATACAGGTGGCTCTCCTCATTTGCAGGTTTTATTTTGATGGATTTGATTATTTGTGAGTTTCTTCAATTCTTGACCACTCCCCACCATCTCAGGCTCTTCTTTTCTGGGGAAACTATCCCTCTTGTTGGCTCTAATCAGTCTATTCAGTCTTTTAAAAATCTGTCTCTGGTTCTCGTCCTCCTCCTCCATCAGCCATGGCCTGTCCAGCATGATTTCTGAACACCACAACGTGGAGGGATGGTGGATGATAGAATTTATGCAAAACCGCGATAAATCTTCCCTCATTCCACTGAGCTCTGACCAAAACATGGCTCAGAGTCAAGTGCAAAAACAAAAACACATTAAGCAGAGTTGATAAACACAGCAATGAAAGCGTGTGCAGCAGAATATGGTATGCAGCACTGCTCTGACCCCAAAATGCACCCACGAAGGAACACTATCACACAGTGTTGTCTTCCAAGGATACCTGGAGGCTTTTAATCTTCTGTTCCAATGTATACATATTTACAGGATTCACAGATCCTCCAACAGAGATTCAGCATTCCCTCATCAACACATCAAGTGGAGATTACGCCCTGGCAAAGCCTCTGGCCAACAATCAGGCAAATGAGAGGGAAATGTTGGCTAGATCCTGACTAGCTGATGTAAGCCCAGCCAGGATTTCATGTCCCATGGCTAATGTAACCCCTTGCTCTTGTTACATTACATGGTGACTGAGCTTTTGTCTCATGGGGATTACCTCATCATGACATGCACCGGCATTCCCCCAGTGCTTTCCACATGCACATCATAAGTATTTTATTGGACCAAAGGTCACAGCCAACCTTTTACAACACACAAACCATCTCCTGATGCCTCCTTCACACCCAAGGAAGGAGGTGGGCTAGAGAGAGGGAGTATAAGACCTCCATACTGACCCTGGTTGCATCAATAGGAGTATGGTGTTTAGATCAAGGGAGGTAATGGTACCACTCTATTCTGCATTGGTTAGACCTCATTTGGAATCCTGTGTCCAGTTCTGGGCACCTCAATTCAAAAAGGATATTGACAAGCTGAAGTATGTCCAGAAAGCATGTTCCACCTTGAACCTGAGGAAGAACTTCCTGATGGTCAGAGCTATCCAGCAGTGGAATACGCTGCCTCAGTGGAGTGTGGTGGAGTCTCCTTCTTTGGAGGTTTTTAAGCAGAGGCTGGATGGCCATCTGGATGGCCCCTGGGGTCTCTTCCAACTCTATGATTCTATGATTCTATGAGTCTGAGGAATCTGACATAGAGGAGTTGGATTACAAGGAACTTCTCACTCCAGACAACTCATGCTGAATTTCAGAAGCTGATGGCTAAAGAAGTGGGGGGATCCCTCCTTGGCTGGACTGGGTGGCCCCTGTGGTCTCTTCCAACTCTGTGATTCTATGAGTCTACGACCCCCACTCTTTTCCCTCACCTTTCACTGATCTGTTTTTTTCCCCCATGGGTGCTCCCTCTACTCACCATGCCTCAACCTCCTTCCGCCACTCCACATTTTGATATTTATGATTTTTTCCACTTTTGCAAATTTCTGAGCCTTTAGACCTAGTCAGTGTGGAGGCCAACACTATTATACCTGTCTTAAGTTTTAAACTTTAAACTTGTGCTCTGTTTTTGGAGAAAAAGGAAAATATTAATAAGGTTTACTAGCACTGCCAGTACAGCTACTGCTTTTTAAAGTATACCTCCCAAAATATCCTAACCAGTAAGAAAAAAATACAAGAAGAGAGAGAGAGAGAAAGAGAGAGAGAGAGAGAGATAACTAAAACCCAGTAGGGCTCTGACCCTCCAATTCTACAGTTATAGATCCAACTAAATAATTCTACTGATTACTAATAACCAAATTATTACATCATTAGATTTCTTATGGCTCAAAAAGCTCAAAAAGCATTTCTAGTCTTTCAGAAAGTCTTCAATGGCTTTTCCTTTAGAATCCACATTAATTTGGCAATTTGGACCATCTTGTCAACATCTGAATCCCATTCTTCCATTGTTAGTGCTTCAGTCCATTTCTGAGATAGCACAAATAATATTCTTGCTCTTGTTATCATGTCTCAAAGAAGTGATCCATATTTACAGTTCCGTTCTTTATCCATAATTCCCAACAGAAACATTTCTGAAAACATTATGAAATCTACCTTCGAAATTTTTTGAGTTTACATGAAAAAAATCTTAGACTAGTAACTTTTCACCTTTTTACAAGTCCATCACATATGAAAAAAAGAGCGCACCTTATTTTGACATTTCCAACTTTGGCTTGAAACATTCTGAGACATTTTCAGAAGCTGCTTATTTGGGGTTAGATACCATCTGTACATCATCTTACACATGCTTTCTTTTAAATTACCACACAAAGTAAATTTTATCTCTTTGGACCATGTTTTTCCCCATACATCTGTATGAACATTATGCCCAAAGTCTTGAGCCAATTTACTGTGTAGTCTTTTACAGGTTCATCTTCTGTCTCTAATTTCAAAAGTGATTTACCCGCTTTTAAAATTACATGGTCATCATCTTTACACAACCCTAAATAAAATTCATTTTCTCCAGCCTTTGTGGACTCATTTCTCTTATATTGATTAAATCTGTCCTTAATTTGCACATAAGCAAACCAATTAATATCTTTGCCTTCCTTAAGAAGCATCACTCATGATTTAAACTTCTAGTTGTCTTGTTCAAAGTATGAATGAACATCATAAAGCAGCCATATCCAATTTTTAACCCATTCTTTCCTAAAGAAAACACTTCATGTGATGAAGTGGCTAATTTTATTTTGGGGAAAAAACTCTTATATTTATATCAAAATCATAGAACAGCTTTTCTAATATAATGATTTTTGAATTTAGCGTGTGCCTTAACTTTACTGTACCAAAGATAACCATGCCACCCAAATCTTAAATCTTGACCTTCAAGTTCCAAAAGTCTCTTATCTCTAAGCAATATCCATTCCTTCAGCCATGCAAAGCAACAGCCCTCATAATACAATTTAACATTAGGGACTCCCAAGCCCCCTTTCCTTAGCATCAAGCATTATTTTAAGTTTTATTCTGGGTTTCTTTGTCTGCCAAACAAATCTAGAAATCTCTTTTTGCCATTGCACAAAAGGTATTTCATTTCTTATAATGGGGATCATTTGACAGGGAAATAAAAGTCCTTGCAATACATTTGATTTTATTACTGCAATTCTACTGAAAAGGCATATGTTTAATTTTCCCCATTTTTGGAAGTCTCTCTTACTTTCTTTCCAAAGTTTTTCACAGTTGCTTTGAAATAACAGTTGTTCTTTGTGATTATAACTCCCAAATGTTTAATCTCCTTTTTTTTTCACTTTAAAATTTGATGGACCAATTAATTCATAATCCTCTTCTGGTGTTGTATTTTTAGTCAGCAATTTTGTTTTGTCACAATTCACTTTAAACAGAGGTCATGTCCCAAAATGCCTTAATTTATTTTTCTAGAAGAACCTTCATTGAGTCCAATGGGTTTTGTGTCATTATCACAAGATCATCCACACAAACTCTCAGTTTGTACTCTTCTTTTTTTTTTTCACCCTCACTCTCCAAAAGTAACTTTCCAGGCTCAGCCCACTCTGAAATTCCACCAGGAAGCATTGGCTATGCAGAAAGAACAAGTTAAAAAAGAAGAAGGGATCTTTAAAAATAAAATAATAATAAAGAAAAAACTGGAGGAGCAATACCCAGAGTAATAGAATATATTTTTCAATGATTTATGGGCTGGAACAAATAAACCTGGTAGCCAGATGGATCTGCAGCTCAGTCAGCCAAAGCCGCTTTCTCCAGGCAAAAAAATATCATGTCAATCAATTGGGTAAGACCTGCAAAAGTTTTGCTAGGCTGAGTTTATTCTACAGCAATGGTGTACTATTCTGTTTAGTTATGCACACAATCATTAATTTCTCTTGTTTTTTCTGTAAACTTTCACTGTGGGTTTACGTTGTATATTTATGGTTTTAATGCTGCTATGGAATTCGTCTCTTCTCTTCTCTAAAGGGGAAAAAAAGGACTGATGAAAAACTGCCTCATGGACAACTAAAGTTTTTAAATAAGGCCAAGCTGAGGATCTAGCTTAGTATAGTGGTTTGAATGTTGATGAGGGTCATTTCTGCACTACACTGTTATAGTGCTATTATTCCACTTTTACCATCCTATGGAATCCTGGGGTTTGCAGTTTAGGGAGGGGCCTTTAGAATTCTCAGCCAGAGAGCAATTTTGGCCTCAGTACACTGCAAACCCCAGAATTCCATAGGATGTTGAAAGTGGAATAATAGCACTATAACAGTGTAGTGTGGAAATGGCCAAGGACTCCAGGAGACCATGGCTCAGATTGCTGTGCAGCTGCAATAACCCACCGATTGATCTTGGGCAAGTCATATTCTCTCAGCCTCCAAGGAAGGCAATGGTAATCCACCTCTGAATAAATCTTGTGAAGAAAATCCTATGATAGGGTTGCCATAAGTTGGAGTTGGCTTGAAGGCACATCACAGCAGCAGCCACAGCCACGTTAGGCTTAGTAGCAGACCAACACGGAGGTAATTCCAGTGAGTGTTGAGCCTTCCAGCTACAAACCAGAGTTGAGTTCAGAATTTGTCTTCTGTTCATGTGGGCCCAGGGCTTGTTGGTTAGTCCCAACTAAAGTAGATCCACTGAATCAGTTGTTGACTGGTAAGTCAAAAACATAGATAAATTCCACTCATTCAATTGACTTTAGTCAGGAGTACCAATAGGGCTCAGGTCAGAATGTCCCTCCACTTGCTTTTTGCTTCCAAGCCCCAGCTCCCCAATTCCCTGGGGATTCTCAACCTTTTGTGCATTATTTTCAGGGAAGTGAAAGTGTTGATTTGGGATGAAGGGTTCTGTGAAGACTCCGTTTCATTTGGGCCAATGGCATATACCTAAATCTGGACCTCACACCCATTTTCCAATCTGGAGAAAGTAGGCAGAAACTTTTCTTCCTTATAAGACTAGATCCTAAGACTAGAACCTAGAGTCTGTTGCTGAAAATGTGTAGTTGGAGATTCACAACAGATGGGAAGAAATGTTTTTCACGCAGCATATAGTGGCTTTAAAAAGGGATTGGATAAATTCATGAAGGATGGGGCTATTAGTGTCAGGATGACTATATCACACTTCTAGCTTCAGAGAAAGTGCACCTCTGTGTCTTATTTGCTAGGAAGTGTAGAATAGAGGGTGCAGTTGCACTCATGTTATGCTGGTGGGCTTCTCGTGGGCAAATGTCTGCACAAAATATTGGATTAAATGGGCTTGTTGACTGATCTGACATGGCTTTCTTAATGTTCTCACACCCTACAGAGGTGCTGTAACTTGGTCTTCTGGGAAGTAAACTACAGCCTACTCAATAAACCTGTTAGATAGGGTGACTACTTTATATGGCAGAAATGCAAAACATTTCGTCCTCAAGATGTTTTGGACTTCAACTCCCAGAAGGTCCCAGAAGCTCCATCCAACAGGACTGATGGTAAAGGATTCATAAAATCATACAGCTGGGATGAACCGTAAGGATCATCATTCAGTGCTCTTCCATGCAGGAATATACAACTAATGTTCTCCTGAAAGATGCCCATTCAGCCTCTACTTAAAGACCTCCAAAAATGGAGACTCTGCTGCCCTTTGAGGCAAACTATTCCACTGTTGAACAGCTCTTACTATCAAGAATTTTTTTTCAATTTTTTAAGGCTGAATCTATTTTCTAACAGTTTGAAGCCATTGACTCATCTTCTCTGAAACAGGAGAAAACAAGCTTGCTCCTTTGTGGGATTATAATTAGAAACATCTGACAGGTCCTTTTGCAACATGACAAGGGACAACTTGTGGTCCTTCCATTATTGTTTAACTGCAACTACACATGGTGAAGGATGGTGAGAACTGTAGTGCAGTATCATCTGGAGACCTAGATGCTACCTTTTTAAATAATGAGATTGAGACTTTTTTTTTTGTTTAAAAAAACTTCTTTTCTCTTATAAGAACCCGATTTCACTCTAGTCCCAGTCTGTCTGGATATATGCCAACCTCCTGGAAGAGCAGTTGTTGAGTTGATCATCATTAGAAAGGAAGATCAGAGCAGTAAGTATTAAATCTTTCCTTTCTGAATAAGAGCCTGGTGCTATTGTGCCCCTGCTTCCTTTTTGCTTTTTGAACAATCGGAACAGTTCCGTATTTCACGCTGTCTCACAGTTTTCCCTTTGATTGCCATGCATGGGCACTGATGCGCAGTTTAAACAAGATAACCAGTCCCTGTGACCTCAAGCAGCTTCCAGGTGCCTCCTTCATCTCAGTTCTTCCTTTTCCTTCTTTCTGTTTTGATGAGTCACAACCCCACACAGCTCCTCTACTGAGTAACACTCTCCTGGTTACTTAGCAGTTAGGAAGCCAAAACGTACATTTAGAAAAAAACAAGTAATATTTTCAGATATATAATGCTGCTTCTTGCATTTATTTTGGAAAAGTTAGTTTTAGTGGGACAGGCTAAGAGATTCAATGCATTTTTCTGCATGCATTCTGCTGAAGGAGTCTGCCTCTTATGTACCCAGCTTTCATCATTCCCTAACAGGGACTAATATCCCAGAAAACTGCTCCTGTTCTGCCTTTATGCTGGTGTATGCCTAGATTAAACTAGCATATCTGCTTTCACAGACATTGTGTAAAGAGACATTGAGTGCCTCTTTATGTAGTAGTTTTACTAGGCAGTGCACTGGTTGCAGGATGGCTCAGGATGGCTCAAGATGTCCATCCAGGCACAGGTCCATTCTGACCCAAACAGCCACTATTTGGCCATGGGGTACACTGGGAAAACTCTCTTGTGCCACTACCAGCTGGCTGCCCACCTGCTCCCTCTGTGTCCTATGCTGCTGTTGGCCATTTCCACTCTAGAATGGAGGAGTGTTTCACTGTGTTTTATAAGCAGTGTTTTTTACTCCAATGTCCTCCAGTTTCTATCGAAGAAAAGCAGAGAAAATCATTTGTAGCTTCCGCATGTCAATTCCCCTGGAACTCTTATTCCTCTTCCTCGGTCCACTCTGCCACCGCTGATTGGTCAATTTAATGCCCACCTCTATGGTGTGAATCAATGTAGTGCTTCCATATGTAGGAAAAAATGCTGTGAACCATTTTGGCTGACTTGCTTCGGGGTTTTTCCATTTTTCCGTTACACCGGTTTCACAGCGATGTGAACCACTTTAAGAGCTAAACACGTGTGGAATGAACTACGACAGAATGAGGTCAAACCAGTTCAACATACGGATGTATTTGAGATTCAGTGATGCCACAGCGATGTATCTCCCTTGTGCGGAAAGGACCGTTCTTCCTTTTGCATCTACATTGACTGCAGTAAGTATTGTTTCTGTGTTGTGGCTGTTGGAGAGGGCCTTTCTGTATTTACACCTGAGTCTTGGGACTGGGGTATGACACTCCCCAGTAATGCCCCTTCATGTAAGTATGACAGAAAAATGTTAACATTCTGCCAGTTTCACACAAGACCTCAATTGTTATATGCATAGGAGGTTTCTCCATGTTTTCACAGTTAGTATTGTATGTGCTGCTGACAGCTAGGTGCTCATACATTCACTGAATATATATATATATATATGTGTGTGTGTGTGTGTGTTGTGTGTGTGTATGTGTATACCCCTTCTGAAAGAGTAAGTATTGCACCAATAATGCCTCCAAGAAGGAAAGCTCTGAATGCAGGGGAGGATGTATTGCACTAATCTTAAATGAAATGGACTGGCTGCCAATACCTTTCTGGTCTGGATTCAAGAGACCTGGAATACGTTCAACTTCCTAAATGCCCTAGGACTCTGGTATCTGAAGGAACACCTCCCTGTTTATGTTTTGTGGAGGACTGAGTTCTGCTTGTTTCCCACCAGTGGGAACAGTATACTATGGGAGGACACAGGTGAGGGCCTTCTCTGCTTTAGCTGGCAGAGGTCATTTCGGAACCGCTTGCTATAATTTTTGAGAAATCTTGGAGGACAGGAGAAGTTCCAGCAGACTGGAAGGGAGCAAATGTTATCCCCATCTTCAAGAAGGGAAAAAAAGAGGACCCAAATAATTATCGCCCAGTCAGCCTGACATCAGTACCCGGAAAGATACTGGAGCAGATCATTAAGCAGTCAGTTTCTAATCATTTAGAAAGCAACGCGGTAATCACGAGAAGTCAACATGGATTTCTCAAAAATAAGTCATGCCAGACTAATCTTATCTCTTTTTATGATAGAGTTACTAGCTTGATAGATGAAGGGAATGCTGTGGATGTAGCATACCTTGATTTCAGTAAGGCCTTCGACAAAGTTCCCCATGACATTCTTGCAAAGAAGCTAATAAAATGTGGGCTGGACAGGGCTACTGTTATTTGGATTTGTAATTGGTTGACCAACCGAACCCAAAGGGTGATCACGAATGGCTGCTTTTCATCCTGGAGAGAAGTGACTAGTGGGGTGCCACAGGGTTCTGTCCTAGGCCCAGTGCTGTTCAATATTTTTATCAATGACTTGGATGAAGGAATAGAGGGCATGCTCATCAAATTTGCAGATGACACTAAATTGGGAGGGGTTGCTAATACGCCAGAGGACAGGATCAAAATTCAAAATGACCTGGATAGATTGGAGAGCTGGGCCAAGGCGAACAAAATGAAATTCAACAGAGAGAAGTGTAAGGTCCTACACTTAGGTAGAAAAAATGGAATACAGAAATATAGGATGGGGGACACATGGCTGGATAGCAGTACGTGTGAAAGGGATCTAGGAGTCTTCATAGACCACAAGCTGAACATGAGTCAGCAGTGTGATGCAGCAGCCAAGAAAGCCAATGCAATTCTCGGCTGCATCAATAGGAGTCTGGTGTCTAGATCGAGGGAGGTACTGGTACCACTCTACTCTGCTTTGGTTAGACCCCATCTTGAATACTGTGTCCAGTTCTGGGCACCCCAATTCAAGAAGGATATTGACAAGCTGGAGCAAGTCCAGAGGAGGGCGACCAAAATGGTGAGAGGCCTGGAAGACATGCCCTATGGGGATAGACTTAGAGAGCTGGGTATGTTTAGTCTGCAGAAGAGGAGGTTAAGAGGGGACATGATAGCCTTGTTTAAATATTTGAAGGGATGCCACATAGAGGAAGGAGGGGGCTTGTTTTCTGCTGCTCCAGAGACCAGGACAAGGAGCCATGGATTCAAGCTGCAGGAAAGGAGATTCCACCTGAACCTCAGGAAGAACTTCCTGACGGTCAGGGCTGTCCGGCAATGGAATGTGCTGCCTCGGAGTGTAGTGGAGGCTCCTTCCTTGGAGGTTTTTAAGCAGAGGCTTGATGGTCATCTGTCGGGAGTACTTTGAGGGTGTTCCTGCATGGCAGGGGGTTGGACTGGATGGCCCCTGGGGTCTCTTCCAACTCTACATTTCTATGATTCTATGATTCTATGATTCTATGATTTAGTGCCCTGTTTTTGGGATGTCGTCCCCTTGCAAACCTGATATGCCAACAATGGCTTTATTCCTATGCTAAAATAAACCACAGGTTTTCATTTAAGCTTTTGGGACCAAATGGATTCTTTCCCCAAAACGTACACATAATGTGGTTGTAAACTGTTCATGCCTTAAAAGATGTTGAACTAGTTTGAATGCTTAATAAGCTTTTAGTCTGTTTAAATTATTTTTTATAATTTAAAATTTGTATTAAGCTGTTTAAATTGATCTTACTTGTACCCCACCGTGAGATCCAATGCCAGAAGCCAGGATAGATATAATTTAACAAATAAATAAATTGTGCATACATTTTCAAATAGAATTCTATTCATAGAGTTCTGGCAGCTGAACGAGGGAGCAGCATTGTGTCCTTAGCAGTCAAATAAGTTTCACAACTCCCCTCTTTTTCCATGTCCTTGCTGGGTTGTGGCACTGAGAGGCCATGCACTTCTGCCCTATTTCTTCTTGTGCTGTTTCCTCTTCTTTTCAAGTGTCTGTCGCTTAAACATTAGCAAGAATGAAAGCCAGTGTGATGTAGTGGTTTGAGGTTTGAATAAGGGCTCCGGTAGATCAGTGTTCAAATCCTCACTTGGTTACAGAAACTTATAAGGCCCTGCTTTGGGGGTTCTTGATGTCAGTATGGTTTGGATGGGCACCATACCTAATTGGCACCATATTGGATTGGCAACTGTATTAATTGGCTCTGATATCAAAATCAAGCCGAGATGTCAAACTGAGTGAGGGAAGAAAGCTGATCATAAACAAGAGAGGCAGGTCAATCTAAACACCCTCCAGGTAAGACTAAGTCATTTGTCAGGCAAATAAACACCATTCCTGTGGATAATAGGCTTAAGCAGAAGCTGGAGGTTCCCAGAGAACACAATTGTGAGAAGTCCACCAGGACACTGATTGAGAGATAGCCATCCCCTGTGCACCTGGACTCCTTCCTCTTGCCTTGTAGCACCCACAATAGACAGCTATTACAACACACACATTATATCTTTATCATTCAAACACTGCGAACATTAGCGGGTTGATAGTCTGTTGTCAGTGCTGAAACTCCCATTATTCCACTGCCACAGGCTATTTTTCGGGTACCAATACTCCAAATTCCAAGATGCCCAGTACAGTCTCTCAAAGATCTACCCATCACTCTGTCTGGTTCCTGAATGAGAACTGCCCTTAGGTTCTACCTGAGCCACACCACATTTCATATTCTTCATATTCTTCTGGACTGGTGGTAATTATAACCCCCCCAAAACCCTTAGCCTGTCTATCCATAATTTTTCCTATCTTATCTTTCAGTTAGCTCTTATGTGAATGTTTGGCTGTTTGTATCTTCTGTGCATGTATGAATGAATTCCCACTCAATAAAACACATTTTTTTAAGCTTACTTTTGAATCTCTGCCTGGCTCTTTTCCTGCATGAGCCCGTAAACATTGGTAGAAAAGGTTTCGTTAAGTTACT
This sequence comes from Ctenosaura bakeri, assembly GCA_948474755.1. Lineage (NCBI taxonomy): Eukaryota > Metazoa > Chordata > Lepidosauria > Squamata > Iguanidae > Ctenosaura > Ctenosaura bakeri. The sequence goes on from CAOLHI010000857.1 coordinate 286,430, forward strand.
CCCCTCTCGCAAGCCTCCTCTTTGAGCTAATTCATTGTCCACTTTTGCAAAGAGATATTTGGCATCATGAGGTGGCCCTTGTGGAATCCACATTTTGGGGTAACAAACCCACTGGGTGACTTTGAGCAAGCCATACTTTCTCAGCATCAAACAAAGCCAATGACAACCCTCCCATGAACAAGTCTTGTCAAGAAAACCCCATGATAGGTTTACTTTTGGGTTGTCATAAGTTAGAAATGACTTGAAAGCACACTACAACAACAACAAGATGGAAGACACATTTATTTTCAACTATCATGTCCTACAGTCTTTTCCAGAACATGATGGTCCAAGTGTTTTCTTCATCAGGCAAGCAATCTTTGGTCTATGTATGTATCTGGATATTTCAGCTTACGCAGTGATGAGCTTTGAAGCCCTCACTGTTACTCAGAGCTGACTGATTTGAGTCATCCAAGACTTGGAAAAACAGGTGTATGATTGCTCATAAGGCCATTGTTCATTTTTGGTTTGCAACAAAAGCACCAGCATTTTATGTAAGAACAGCCAACCAGGCTAGGTCAGACCTAGAAACTTTTCATCTCACAGTCTGTTCTTGACAACAATCATTCATATATCTTTGCAAAACTGAGAGGCTATAGCCTTTCCACGCTCTCAGTGCTGTTTGTTTTCTGGAAATGTGAGGTATTCCAGAAGAGGGAGCTTCCATTCAGTTTTGATGGGAAACAACCACTGTCATTTCTCTCTGAGCTTGTACCATCTTTTAAAAAAGTCCACCAAGGTGACAGACTATCTCCACATCCTGTGGCAGGAAATTCCACTTAAAAAACTATAGCCATTTTAAGGCATTAATTTAAACAAATTAACAAAACAAAACAATGGGTGTACAAATACATGTTTGGGGCTAGCTCCATCTCTGTATGTTCATTCTGTTATCTGTAGGGAACCTTTGCCTATGCAACTATAGTGTGGAAGACGTAATATACACAGTTAGAACTGCAAAAAACAATATATAGTTATTCTAAATCAGGGTTGAGATTCATGCAGTCTGTAGGTTATGTGTGTCCCCTCCACAACTATTGCACCTCCATTTTCCTGGCCTCTCCCCCAACACAAGAAAATAATCTCCCTAGGGGGCACATTTCTCTAGTAAATCATGGTATGCTTCACACCTTGTTTGTTGTAGAAAACACACCTTCTAAAACCAGTTTCTTTTTTTTAATGATCAAATTGGAAATTACCTTTCTGCTCTTACTTGGAAGGTCTAATGAAGGTCCTGGAGAGTTTGGGGACTAGAAGAAATGGCCATTGAATCTGTTGAGTTTGCCCATTTCTATTTTACATGAACGAATGCTAGAAAAGGAATACTGTGGCTGGAATCCTATTGGTGATGTTTATGAGTTTATGTCCTACTTGGCACATTGTGGAAGGAGGTATTCAGTACCTTCTCTTGCAATGGTGCCCCTGGAAGGTAGCTTCAAAGTGTTGGAAAGTATTCCTCCAGCCATTTAGTGGCCAGGGGATAGTGAGAAGTGTCTGGAGACCATCCAGCTTCAGAGCTGACTTTGTCTGCCTGGATCGCCAGCAAACAAGCAGATATTTCATGGACGATAATGTTTGCCTTGCCTTGATAGCACAGACTAATCTGTTGCTGTTCACAAAATCACGTTAAAGAACATTGCCTGAAGCAAAAGATGAGGCATAAATTATTTACAATAACACAATCAGCCGTGAGAGCTCTCATCCAGGGCATTGCTCCAATTAAGAACTAATTGAAAGGCCACATTTCAGATCTGTGTCTGATAAGTAGATTGGTTAATCATGCGGACTAATTGATGAATACATTTATTCTAGATGGAATATGAGATCCACCAGCAAGGTGAGAGGAAAAATGGAATGGAGAAAACTCCAGATTGTCAATGAGGGAAATAAATATGAAACTAACTTGAGTACAACAGCCCAGGCGAGAAGGGTCTGGTCATATACTTCCTCCATTGTCATTCGTGGAAGACCAGTGAAAGATTACCAGCTCACTTTTCCCCTCCAACTAATATAAATTTTATATAAGTCAGCTGAAAATGCTTAGTGATTCATGGTTAAGATGCCAGAGGGATAAATAGCAAAGTGGCAATAATGTTGAAGAGATGTCACAAATGCTTTAATAGTTAACTCTGGAATTAAAAGCTGAGATAGCTAAAACTTATTGTGCTAATGCTCCAGAGAATCTCTGGGGCAAGAACCTTATGCAAATCTCAAAGACACACGTTGGATTAGGAGAGTGTCATATGATGCTAAGATAACATGAGGTTCAGCCAGACTTACAGGGCACAGAGTAAACACCTGTTGGTGATCCTCTGACATCAATATAAATTCACAAATGGAAGCCATAGAATGAGATCAAGCACTGAGATACTATAAAGCAAGAGTGGTCAACAGTAGAAGCACAGTAGACCCCCTGAAGGCCACATGTCTCTTCAACCCCCTCCTGCAAAAGGAAAGTGCCCTCAAGTGCTCCCAAAAGCAGCAGGGGGGACATTTTCACCATGTTTTAGGGCTTTCCTGAACTACTTTAGGCCCATTTTAGGCCCAGGAGAAGCCCTTCTTAACCAGAACAGGAAGTCCCTTCTTATTTTTTTTTTTTAAAAAGTCTCTCTTGGGCCTAATCTGGCTTGGGGGCAAATGTGATAGAAATGTTTCTCACACCTTATGAAGCCCACGAGGGACACTCAGGCCATTTCCAGACTACACTGTTTTAGTGCTATTATTCCACTTTCAACGTCCTGTGGAATACTGAAGTTTGCAGTTTATGGAGGGACCTTTAGAATTCTCAGCCAGAGAACTCTTTGACCTCAGCAAACTACAAACCCCAGAATTCCACAGGATGTTGAAAGTGGAATAGGAGCACTAGAACAGTGTAATGTGGAAATGGCCCTACTCTTTCCAAGACTTCTAAGGCTGAGGCCATTTTCTGTATAAAGGAACAAAAGGAGATAAAAAAATAGACTTTTCCTACCCAGAAAGTTCTGCTGGGCTTATGCTGTTGAATCTGGTAAGAAGAATGACTACATTTATATTAAAATATGCTGTGTTTGTAACACTACTTATTCCTGTCAGGATATTTGCTGTTTAGGGAGAGGCATTTAGAATTCTCAGCCAGAGAGCTCCAGTGCTTCACGAAATTACAAACCCCAGATTTCCACAGGAATTCAGAATCTCTATAAGAGTGTACTGTGATACAAGCCTGAGATTCTGTCTTTTTGTTTTGTAATCATAGAAATGTAGAGTTGGAAGAGACCACATGGGCCATCCAGTCCAACCCCCTGCCATGCAGGAACACCCTCAAAGCACTCCTGACAGATGGCCATCAAGCCTCTGCTTAAAAACCTCCAGAGAAGGAGACTCCACCACACTCCGAGGCAGCACATTCCACTGCTGGACAGCCCTGACCTCCAAGGAAGTTCTTCCTGAGGTTCAGGTGGAATCTCCTTTCCTAAAGCTTGAATCCATTGCTCCTTATCCTGGTCTCTGGAGCAGCAGAAAACAAGCCTTCTCCTTCCTCTACATGGCATCCCTTCAAATATTTAAACATGGCTACCATGTCGCCTCTTAACCTTCTCTTCTGCAGACTAAACATACCCAGCTCTCCAAGTCTATCCTCATAGGGCATGGCTTCCAGGCCTTTCACCATTTTGGTTGTCCTCCTTTGGACTTGCTCCAGCTTGACCATGTCCTTCTTGAACTGGGGTGCCCAGAACTGGACCCAGTATTCAAGATGAGGTCTAACCAAAGCAGAGTAGAGTGGTACTTTTGTTTTTGTCTTTTGGAGCTTCCACTCAGAGCAATTTATTCAATGTTAGATACACAACAAATTTACAATAGCACATTCCACAGAAGAGTTGTGTTTGCATGGAAATTAATTGTGAAGCCTTTCATAAGGACTTTCCTTTTGAATACTACTTAAAATTCTGTTGAATTTTGTTTTGTATTGCAATATACTTTACAGTAAAGAATATAGTGAAGTGTGATCTCAAGGGTGATTTCAATTTAAAAATAACATTACTGTATGTCTATGATCTGGTAAATCATAGCATCTATCCAGAAGTGGCATTTGATAATGGGACAGACAAACTTACTAAATTAACCTCCTGTCCCAGGATTGGCAAATAACAGAAGGCATATTCTGAGGTAATCCTGCAATGAGACATAGGCCATTTCTGCCCTATATTGTTGGCGTGCTATTATTCCACTTTCAACATCTCGTGGAGTTCTAGAGTTTGTAGTTTATTGAGGCCAAAGAGCTCTCTGACTGTGAATTCTAAGGGACCCTCCCTAAACTACAAACCCCAGGATTTCATAGGATGTTGAAAGTGGAATAATAGCACTATAACAGTGTAGGGCAGAGATGGCCATAGTTTGTCATAGTATTCCATTCACTTCTATAGAATAGGCATCTTAGAATATGTATCTATGGAGACCTGTATTCGTGAGGTTTAAAGATTTCTGGTTCAACTGGTTAAATACAGTGCTTTCACTAGGGTTAAATTCTAGAAGGGGGAGGCCAAATCATGGCTCTTCCAGATGTTGTGGGATTGCAATTCCCATTAACTCTAAAGAACATAGCAACCTATGAGTATTGGTGGGAATTGCAGCCCCACAACAAGCCTATTCTTATTCTTTAATAGCCAAGCTGGTGGCAGTTTGTTCTACCTTCTAGAAACTGACTCTGCATAAGTTTCTTGATCCAGGTAGATGAAATGGAAGTGCATCAGTGTCATGAAGACATGTGATCCCTCCGTAAATCTCCTAGGCTTACTGTGATGTAGGAGCGATTTTTTTGGTTGCAAGAGATTAATATAGCAGCTTTTCTAGAATACTCTATGAAATGCTGGCACAAGCAGCACTGTTTACTTTAAGGCAGTGGTTCTCAACCTTCCTAATGCCGCAACCCTTTAATACAGTTCCTCATGTTGTGGTGACCCCCAACCATAAAATTATTTATTATTTACAATGCCTCTCCCCCCCCCGCCCGGCAAAGGCCACCTCGCCGGCCAGGAACGAGGGTGGGGGGTGGGCAGGGAGGGAAAGAGGAGCCGTGCATCTCCCCCGGGAAAAAACTCCGAGACCCCCCCGGGCTCTGCTTCTGCTTCGCTCTCGTTTCTGTTGGGGGGGGCAGTGTGGGAAAAGTTTCCAGAGTGTCGACCCTGGCTGGAGGGGAGGAATCCCAGCGCCTTTGTCTTTTGTGCCGGGTGCAGCTCGTCCCCCTGGAAAAGCACCGCTTTGCGGCCCCCTGGCCCTTCTTCAGTGCCCCCCTCCGTGGCGAGTGGGGCAGGGGCTATGGCGAGGGGGAGGCCTGCCCCTGTGCTGCCGCCACCCCCCCAAGCTGGCCCATCAGATGGGAGGTTCTCCTGGTAGTGGAGAAGGGGAGCGATTTCAGTCCCTTCTGAACAGGGGGCAGGAGGTCGCGAGCGTGTGGCTCGCGCTTGCGCACCACCACTCCTGCTGTGGCAACACTGTGGCCACATGCGCTCCCGCCAAAGGGGGCAGGAGGAGGCGAGCACGTGGCTTTTGCTTGCACACCACCACCGAGGAGGGAATGAAGCTTAAGACCATTGGAAATACGTATTTACCAATGGTCTTAGGTGACCCCTGTGAAAGAGTCGTTCGACCCCCAAAGGGGTCACAGGTTGAGAACCGCTGCTTTAAGGTGAAACTAGCTTACCGAAAGGCAATCCAAAGCTAGCCAGAGGAGGGGATAACCTTTATGGGTCCTCTGCCAATTTTTAAAAAACAAATATTCACCTCACAAGATTAGAATTTGCCATGCAAGTCAGAAAGCATTATTTCATATCTGAACCTCATCAGTGATTTCTTATTTCTGTATTTCCAGGAATGCTATGGGATTCATTTCCCATGGAAATGTTGGCCAAGTGGAAACCATTGGCAAGAAATCTTCTGCCATGAGTATCAGCCTATTCAGTGACTACGCTAAATGAGAAAACAGAACCTCTTTTATTAAATGAATCCATCTAAAAGACATGTGTTTGGTTTCCACCATCCATCAGTCAGATGGCTGTCAGAAGAATATTTACAAATACTTTGGCTTTCACTCCTGTATGTTTGAGCTCACCTGGAAATGTTCCTGCCATTCCAAACTTCCTGTGTTTTTGTTGTTGTTGTTGTTGTCATTTGCCATCAAGTCAGCTTTGACTTATGGTATCATGTAGGAGAGATATCTGATAGCCCTGCTCATCAACTGGCCAGGTCTTGCAGACTCAGGGTTGTGGCTTGTTTTATTGAATCAATCAATCTGTATGCAGTCTTCCTCTTTTCCTATTGCCTTCTCCATTATTGGGCCTTATTGTCTTTTTTCCAATGAGTCATGTTGTCTTGTGATATGTAGAACACCCTGAGTTTAATCATTTTGACTTCTAGGGAATGTTCAGGCTTGATTTTTTTTTCTTGAACTCATTTATTTGTCTCTTTTTGGCAGGCCATGGTACTTGTACATCTCTTCTCCAGCACAGCTGTTCAAATGAGTTCATGTTCTTCCTCAGATTTCTTTGCTATCTAGATTTTCCACTCTTATGATGAAGACAGAAATGCTATGACATGTGCGAGTAATCACGAGAAGTCAACATGGATTTCTCAAAAATAAGTCATGCCAGACTAATCTTATCTCTTTTTATGATAGAGTTACTAGCTTGATAGATGAAGGGAATGCTGTGGATGTAGCATATCTCGATTTCAGTAAGGCCTTCGACAAAGTTCCCCATGACATTCTTACCAAGAAGCTAGTAAAATGTGGGCTGGACAGGGCAACTGTTAGTTGGATTTGTAATTGGTTGACCGACCGAACCCAAAGGGTGATCACGAATGGCTGCTTTTCATCCTGGAGAGAAGTGACTAGCGGGGTGCCAAAGGGTTCTGTCCTAGGCCCAGTGCTGTTCAATATTTTTATCAATGACTTGGATGAAGGAATAGAGGGCATGCTCATCAAATTTGCAGATGACACTAAATTGGGAGGGGTTGCTAATACGCCAGAGGACAGGATCAAAATTCAAAATGACCTGGATAGATTGGAGAGCTGGGCCAGGGCGAACAAAATGAAATTCAACAGAGAGAAATGTAAGGTCCTACGCTTAGGCAGAAATAATGGAATACAGAAATATAGGATGGGGGACACGTGGCTGGATAGCAGTACGTGTGAAAGGGATCTAGGAGTCTTCATAGACCACAAGCTGAACATGAGTCAGCAGTGTGATGCGGCAGCCAAGAAAGCCAATGCAATTCTCGGCTTCATCAATAGGAGTATGGTGTCTAGATCGAGGGAGGTACTGGTACCACTCTACTCTGCTATGGTTAGACCCCATCTTGAATACTGTGTCCAGTTCTGGGCACCCCAATTCAAGAAGGATATTGGCAAGCTGGAGCAAGTCCAGAGGAGGGTGATCAAAATGGTGAGTGGCCTGGAAGCCATGTCCTATGAGGATAGACTTAGAGAGCTGGGTATGTTTAGTCTGCAGAAGAGAAGGTTAAGAGGGGACATGATAGCCATGTTTAAATATTTGAAGGGATGCCACGTAGAGGAAGGGGGGACTTGTTTTCTGCTGCTCCAGAGACCAGGACAAGGAACAATGGATTCAAGCTGCAGGAAAGGAGATTCCACCTGAACCTCAGGAAGAACTTCCTGACAGTCAGGGCTGTCCGGCAGTGGAATCTGTTGCCTTGGAGTGTAGTGGAGTCTCCTTCCTTGGAGGTTTTTAAGCAGAGACTTGATGGCCATCTGTTGGGATTGATTTGAGGGTGTTCCTGCATGGCAGGGGGTTGGACTGGATGGCCTGTGTGGTCTCTTCCAACTCTGAATTTCTATGATTCTATGATTCTATGATTCTATGACTTTGGTACATGTGTCTGTTTGTCTCTGCATACAAATACACACACACACAAAAACACACACTTGGGGATCCAGTGTGATGTACTGTTTTCAATGTTGGACTAGGAGTCTGGAGACCAGCATTCGAATCCCTGCTTGGCCATGGAAACCCACTGGGTGACAATCACACTCAGCCTCAGAGGAAGACAAAGGCAACCCCTCCCAATGAACCTTGCCAAGAAAAGTGAATAACTGGACAGCAACTGGGAAGCAATCACCACATGTCATTTATATCATTGGTGGCACTGCTTTTCATTGAGATTGCGAAACTACTCTGGTGTTTAGTCTGAACTTTAAAGGAGCTATCCAAAGTGTGAACCTTGGGTTCAGCAACTTGGATAACTCCTCTGAAACAAAATTCTGGAGTGGATTCACTGTCCTGTGACATGGGAGCTTCCTCCTGCTACTGCCTTTTATCTCTATAAAAGAGCTACAAACCTTATTTTGGAATGAAAGATGAGAATTCAGAGAGGTGCCATGGAAGGTTCTTGTGGGGGAGGGCAGGTTCTCGTTAACTTTCCTCATTAGTTCCATAATCAAACAACCTGCACACATCTCTCTATGGCCAAAACCTTGTGATTCTTCATTCTACATTTTCCCTAGACCTAGGTGTCTTCTGCTCCAGAGAAGAACTCAAACCAGTGAATTAAAATAATAAGGCAAGAGATTCCACCTAAACATTAGGAAGAACTTCTTTTACTATAAGAGCTGTTCAACAGTGGAATAGACTGCCCAGTCTTTAAACACAGGTTGGATGGGCATTTTTCAGGAATACTATAGTTCTGTATTCCTGCATGGCAGGACACTGGGCTAGATGCCCTTGCAGTCTCTTCCAACTCTCTGATTCTGTGGATCATTACCTTTCAAGGAAGGCTCTCTGAGCCTATAGATATACCAAGGCTGCCTTGCTTCTGACTTAATACTACTGGAGGCTTGAGTATTCACTACTGGGTTTCCTCTCTCCATTGCCTTGCACTATTCTTCAGGCTTGTTTTATCTGTCGGCCTCTTGCCACCTGCTGTAGCAAATTGACTCTGCTGAATGCAGAGCTTTAGCAGGTAAGCCAAAACAGCAAATGAGACCAATGTGTCATCCCCGGTTTGACAGACAGCCCATTACTGGCATTATAGCTTCATTGCTAAAAGAGAGAGAGAGGTTCCCTGAAGTTTAATGCAATGGTGGCTGATGGCTTTCACAGTACTGAGGCAATGAATCCACTATGTGTTTCAGTTTAAACTTTAAAAAAGGTATCCAAAGTCATGATCCATATCCAAAAGATGCATTCAGCACCTTAGATAGTTCATTTAAAATTTGGTCTGAAACTCAGAACAGATTCACTGCCCCATGATATAGGCACCACTGGTTTAATGGCAACTAAGTTAGAGTTGGAGAAGGAGATAGAACACCATAGCAATTAATGTTTAGAACTGAAGGGAGCTTATGATCATGCTAGAATATAAGATAAAACAGGGCTTGATTTCATCTGCTTGTTTTCTGTTGAATATTTTTGAATATGTTGAATGTTGATTTGCTATGTCATTTCTTTATCTCTATCCGGTTCTTTGTAGACCTAACCTGTTTTATATTATCTTCATATCCATCATACTTGTATTGGGCTTTGAGGTCATTTCTTGGCCCTGTATTTGGTTTCCTATCCCTTTTCCTATCATTCTTGCTCCAAATGTTATGCCAGCATGATGTAATGGTTTGAGTGTCAGATTCAAATCCTCACTTAGCCATGGAAACCCATTGGATGATCTTAGGCAAGCCACATTCTCTCAGCCTCACAAAAAGGCCATGGCTCCCTCTTGAGAAAATCTTGCCAAAAAAACTCTGTGATAGATTTGCCTTAGTGTTGCCTTAAGTCAAAGTCACACAACACCAACAATGTTATGCCTTTATAAATGGTTTCATCTACTTCAGTTGTAACATTAGCCCGTTTGATAGGTTCTACCATATCTGTTGCTGTTGTTGTGTGTCTTCAAGTTGTTTCTAGCTGATGGTGGCCTTGAATAAATCACGGGGTTTTCTGGAGCTGAGAATGTGTGATATACTCCCAGATCACTCAGTAGATTTCCAGAGCTGAGTAGGGAACTGAACCCTGGTCTCAGACCACTACATCACTCTGGCTGTCTCTACCTTATCCACAGGAGTGTGATTCTGAACCCAGGTTCACACTAGAAAGAGATGGAATATATTTTCATGACTGTGCTGTGATTCCAATAAGCTTGTTGCCATCCCGCTCATTTTTCTCATTGGTGTGATGAATGGCTGGATTGTCCATAGTCTGGCACATTAAAAGATTGGTGGGTCCTGAATCAATGTGAGTACCATCCAAAAGGCTTACAGCCTGCATTTTGTAAGGGGATGTCAAGAAATAACGTACTACTTTTATTATTTAAGCTTCTTATGCTCCTTTCTGCAGAAAACTATACCCAGAGGGTACCTTCCCCCCCACAAAAAAGAAAGCAACAAAAGAACAGAAATAAGATTAAAAACCAACACTACAAAATAACCAGAGGTAAAAGCAGCTTTTTCAAGAGGAAGAATTTGACCATCTGGTGGTTAGGAATGTATGTCAAAAGAGTACATCTCTTTTTATCTGAGTTTGGGAGGATATGAATGATATCTTCTGGCATATTTCTTTGTACAGTTATTCCATAAATTACATGCCACAAAGGATGAGCTCTCTTGCACCTTCCTGTGGGACTCACCTCAATAAATGGGGATTTACTATCTGTACAGAAGCAGCATTCTTCTGAAGGATGAGAAGGAAGTTACCATTGGGAGCAGCAGACATTCCATAAAGTATGTGAAAATCAGGCCATCCAGGGGTGTCAAGACATGTGAGCTTCTATTTGGTCCTGTTGGGTTGACTTGAAAAATGATCTGAGCCAGCTGAAAAAAACAAGTGAATGACAACAGAGATAAATTAAAATTATTTTCTTCTTGTTGATTGTTTGTTCTAGAACTAACAAATAAATAATCTAATTCGCAGTCAAAATCACAATCAGAATCCAAGAAATACACATTTTTTAAAAAGGAAAAGAAAACATATTAAACTAAGATACTAACTATACATTATACATTAACTAAAACACTAAACACTAACTTACTAAAACACAAAAGAGTTCTGACCCCACCCAAGCAAAACAAAAGAAAAAGGGACAAAAAGAAGAAAAAAAATTATTCTACCAATATGGTTCTAACTAACCAATCCTACTAAAGTTACTATATCGAAGAGGGAATAGGCTTATTTTCCACTGCTCCAGAAACTAGAAAAAGGAGCAATGGATGCAAACTACAGGAATAGAGATTCCACCTGAACCTCAAGAAGAACTTCCTGATGGTCAATGCTGTCCAGCAGTGGAATCTGCTGCCTTGGAGTGTGGTGGAGTCTCCTTTGGAGGTTTTTAAGCAGAGGCTGGATAGCCATCTGTTGAGAGTGCTTTGATGTGCATTCCTGCATAGCAAGGGATTGGACTGGATGCGGTCTCTTCCAACTCTATGATTCTACCAGTAACCATAACCACAAATTGTTGCATCATTAGATTTCTCACCTGCTCAAAAAGTCCATAAACAGTTTCCAGTCTTTCAACAAATCTTCAGTCTGGCTTATCCTTCAAAATCCATGTTAATTTAGCAATTTGGGTTAATTCAGCAATCTTAACCATGCATTCTTCCATTATTGGTGCTTCAGTCCATTTCCAGGTTTTGAGCAAGCTACAGTCATATAATGAATATTATTTTCTGAGTAACAGTGTCCTTACCCCCAAATCTATTCTCCAGGGCCAGTCCTGCCATTAGAACAGGGACCCATTTATACTACACAGTTACAGTGATTGGGTCTGTTGGTCTGGTAAGGCACTAGAACTCCATGACTGAAAATTCTCACAGTTTGGTCATTGCAGAAGGTTGGTAGAGAATTCTCACTTCTATAACAAAAAAAAAAAAATTGAACCCATGCCTGTTGAAGTCACTAAAAAGATGCCAACATAAATCTCAACTATTTCCAGTGGCTTTCTAATCCTTAGGAACAGATTGAGGGAAGGGATACTGCAGAGATAAGTGGGAGGCAGGGAAGCCTGTGAATGTTGACCCTGGAGCAAAGTCAGGATCGAAGCAGTGCTGGTTAGAAATGGGACTTCTACTGGACCATTCAACACATCAGAGTCATTGCTTGATGTTGGAGGCATCAAGTGGTGAAAATACTTATGTGTACATTCATGGAATCTGGACAAACTGAAAGATGCACATATATGGACTTGCTTCTGAGTATAGATCTGGGCCCTAGGTCTTCTGCCTCTCCCTCCAGTCTTTAAAATTTTTTGCTCAGCAAAGAAGTCCATCATCAAATGAGGAGTCAGATAGTCTGATAATTCAGATGGAAAGGCACTTCATGGATAATTAATGCAGATGAAGCCTTTATGTGGCAAGGTGGCAAAGCTGAGGAGTGAGTGATAAAGAGATAAAATGAGATAACACAAAGCAAGGACTTTTTTCAATAGGTCAGGAACAGAGTCTGTCAAATTTGGTTGTAGTGTCTATTTGAAAAGCTGAGACAAGGGAAACCAAATCTAATCTGGAGCATGAGCAAGAAGCAAGAGTAGAAACATGTAAGGAGAAGTTGTGAGCACTGTTGACTCTAGTATGTCATGCTTACCTTCAACCCAGTGAGCTGAAGGAAATGTCTGCCCGCTAACCCGTGGAGTGATGCCCATTAATTTTGATCTTGAGAAGAAGAGGTTTGCCTCAGCACTTTTTCTACTTCCCTTCTTCAAACTTAAATAAGAAGAGGTGGCATTATTTTCCACAGCACTTCAAATGTTTAAGAGTTATAAATGATGAACAACCTGAATTTTTTAAAAAAATTTCAGCTCTGTCACCAACAGGATAGACTCCTTCTCTCAGAGCACCTGCTGTCCTGTAAAGAAGGTTGAGGAGGCAGTTACAATCACAACAACAGTAGGACAATTGTGACTATGCTGGGATTGTGAATATGGAGCAGTTATGGATGCATAACTCTAGGTTATGCACTCATAACTATAATAACGAATGCCAACCAATCTGTATATATGCTGTCCAAAGTATTCTGAGTAGCTTTACAACAAGAATGAAATATTAAAAATGCAACCTGCTGTATTAGGCGTCACAGCAGGAGTGTAGAAAACACTCAAATGTGTCAGGATTTTGCATGTTCTGCACCTCTACAATAGAATTACGTTGTGTGGTTTGCATGAATTCCACACATCTTCTTTCCTTTGTTTGTGGTTAACAAGTACAGAGCCCATTTGGAATGTTTACAGTTCTGTATTTGATTTGCATAAAGAACTGAGTTGCCAAATCTGCCCTTAGACGAAATTAATTAATTAATTAATTAATATTGAATTAATTACTGCCCTCTGTGATAAACATCTGAAGGTGGCATGCAATCAACTTGGCCAGCTTAAAATGACGTAAACAACAAAATAAGTTTAAAAGGCTAAAAATATTTAAACTATATATGAAGTTTAAGGAAGGCAAGTTAAAACCCAGTTAAAATAGTTTAAAATGAGTTTAAGCTGAGCGGATGCAAGGATCTCTAAAATCCAAATAGACACAAAGGCTTTAGTAACCAAACATGGTTTTACTTGGTACCAGAGTGACAGCAATGTTGGCACCAGTTGGACCTTTAAAGGGAGGGTATTCAGTAACTGGGGAGCAACAGAAGAGAAGACTCTCTTCCATGCCCCCCATAGATTATTGTCCTATCTGATGTGAAACAGAGGAGAGTCCCTACAACAGACCTCAAAGCATGTGCAGGCATATATAAGCAGAGGTATTCCTTTAAGTGTTGAGGTCCCAAGACATTTAGGGCTTTAAGCATCATTATCAGTTAGCTTGAATGCAGCCAGTGAAATCCCTCCAACACTGGTGTTATATGGTTACTATATAATATTCTGGTCAGAAGTCTAGCTGTTGCATTTTGCAGTGGTGGAAGTTTCTGAGTCCTCTTCAAGGGAAGCCTCACACACAGAGTCCATGAGCACTGCTGAATGTTCTCAGCCATTGGCTTTGAGATGTACACAGTATATATAAAGATCTGGAGATACCCTCTTCTCAGCCTTCTGTACTGAGGTTTATGCTCTTGCAATCATGGGCTCTGCTGCCTTATTCTCTTCCTTGTCCTCTATAAAGAAACAAAAACCCATCAAAAATATATTAAGACGGGCCAAGTTTGTATATGCGGAATCAGCACTCTCAGCTCTCCCAAACCTCCCTATCCCACCTTTTGGAAAAGATTTTCCAAGTGAGTTGTGAAATCTACATATGATTAGAGCCAGACAAAGGTATTTTGCTGTCCAAAGCAGAGTAGCAAATGGTGACCAGGTTATGGTCTATAATACTCAAACCAACTGAATTACTTTGACATCTGAGTTAGAAAAAAATGCACATATACTTGTCCTCTCCCTTCAAATAAGCATACATTTATGGTAAATTAATAACTAAGAATGTGTTGTCTTTGCATGAGATCAGAAAACTGCTTTCTGAAGCAGATATCTTGTTTTCCTAAATGGTAGGGATAGCCTTGCATTGGGACAATGCACACAGAAGATTAGTTCAGCATTTGAAAAAATCCTGGGGGGTGGGCTATTTTCCCAGGTGCAGAAACAAAGCAAAATAGGTCTCGAAGGGGATTTTGAAGAAAGTGGTATGAAACCCATTTCCAGGTGTTCTGAAAGTGTGCAGAATAAATTCACAAGGATGGAGTAGGGAGTAGAATTGTGCCTATAGGCCTTGCTCTCAACTTCCACATGCCGATCGGCTGTGTATATGCACATGACATCTGCAGGAACACTCCATGGAGACCAAGGCATTCAGTTTGGGGAGACTGAGGGCTGTGATGTCTGATGGGTTCACTGCCAACATGTCCATATCTGGGTGAATCCACTCTGGGTTTTAGTCTGAACTTCAAAGGGGTGTCCCAGGTGCTGAACCTATTAGAAACCAGCACTTTAGATAGCCCAGTTGAATCCCAGAGGGAATTCACTGCCACACAGATGTGGAAACCATCAATCATCATGTGCTGAGGCCATGATCTTGAGGAGTAGTAATAGTTGTTGTTATTCCCCACCCTTTTCCCAGTTTGGGACTCAAGACAGCTTATAGCAAATATAGAAAAACAAAGAAACATATTAAAAACAAACATAGATAAATATTCACAGTATGCAAAAGTTAAAAAAGTAATTAAACTATCAAATGGTTGGTAACAACTACAAATCGTAATCTATTAAAAACAACAAATAAAAAACACAACAAAATATTGAACATATCCCACAAGGCCCTTTCCTTCTGTAAAAACCTCAGATTTCAAAGGCTTGTTGGAACAAGATGGTCTTCATCTGCCCGTAGAAGAATATTAAGGAAGATGCCAGTTTAACATGTCTTGAAGGGATTTCCAGAAGCTGGGAGCAGTCAGAGAAAATCCCTCTACTTTGCTGAGGAGGTGGGGTAGAGAAAAGGGCTTCCCCAGAAGATCTTATAACACAGATATGTTTGTATGGGAGAATACGGTCCTTCAAATAATCTGGACTTGAGCCCTATAGAGCTTTATGGGTCACGACCTGTGAGGCTGGGAATGCCACATCCCACCATACGCCACCATGTGTGAGGCTGGAAAATGACACCATGCGCTGCTGGGATGTATATTCCAGCCTTTATGATTTTTAGCTGTTAATTCATCTTCGCCGCCACCACCCGCTGAATTATGAATTATCTGGACCCTTGGACAGTACAGCGGGACCCTGTCCAGCCACGTACATCCCTAAGCTTAAGGATCTTCCTTGTCCCCCCAGTCTACCCAGCTTGGCGTGGGAAGGAGAGAAACGGGGTCTTTTACAGAAAGTATTTATTAAAGATAGGTAAATAAACAAGGCAAATTAACACACATGGGAAGCTCCCTCTTCCCAGGCACGCTTAGTTACAGAAAGAACAGATATGAAAGCACAGATACATTCTTTAGATCAGCCAGCCTCCAAAATAACAGAAAAGTCCCTAACGTGACTAGATAACTTTAGTCTAGTACTCACAGATGATTCTCAGGCTTAGATGTTCTAAAAGGAAGGGCCAGGAGGCGAGGCCTATGGCCTCCAGCCTGCTACTGGCACAGAACCCCCTCCAGGAGGCTCTTTGGTTGTTATCCCTTTGTTATCTCTCTGTTGTCTCTCGGCCACATGGCCTCCAAAAGTTTTATCACTTCTCCCTCGAAGATGCTCACTTCTTTTCTTTTTGATTGGTCAGTTCTCACCCTGTGACCTGTGATGCTGAACCACATGACCTATGATGCTGACCACATACTAAAATGTAATCTAATCCCAACACCTTATTAACCCTTGGTTTACCTGAAGAGGGAAATGTCCCCCTTTAGCTAAGTCTAGATAATGTGAAACCCCATTATCACACGACCTGGCTGCAGAGGGAGAGAAGAAGTGGGCAAAATTCCATCATGCCTAGGCCCAGAAGCAGAGGAAAGGCCCTCCCTCCATCCCAACTGCCACTGCCTTGGCCTTGGAGGGAAAGAAGTAGAGGCAGGCACAGCTCCATCGTGCCTAGGCCCATAAGCAGAGAAAAAGCCCTCCTTCCATCCCAGCTGCCACTTCCCTAGTCATAGAGGGAGAGAAGAAGAGGCACAGACAATGCCATCATGTTTAAGCCCAGAAGCAGAGGAAAGGCTCTCCTTCCCCGATCCCAACTGCCACTGCCCTGGCCTTGGAAGGTGAGAAGAAGATGGAGGGACAGTTCTATCATGAGTAGGCCCATAAGCAGAGGAAAGGCCATCCCCCCATACCAACTGCCACTGCCCTGGTCTCAGAGGGAGAGAAGAAAAGGCAGTATCTGCTGGACTTAATCCTCTCCCATACTGCCACCCCTTTTTCCTTTTGTGTCATATCTTGATCAGATTGTAAGTCTGAGGGTAGGGAACTATTTACTTGACTTTTACTTGCAAACTACTGTGTACAGGGATATAAATATAAAAATGATGATGATGATGATGATGATGATGATGATGATGATGATGATGATGATGATGATAGTAATAAAAAGAACTAGCCCTTTGAATGGTGCCCAGATACTCCTTCCATGCACTGAGTCTATACATTTCAGAATGCTTACAGAAGGCTCTGGTTCAAAAGCAAGCAACTCTTCCCATGAACTGTAAATCTTTACCACCTTGCTCGGTGTGTGGAACATTTACAACACCAGCCTTGATCTTCCCTGCTAGACTTTTAAAAGTCATGCGACAGCCCTCCAGATTTCTTCTGTTTTGTAGTTTTTTGCAAAGAAAGTACGTTGTCAGCACCATTAAAAGACCTCTTTTCAGGTCCTACGCACTGCACTTCCTTTAGTGGCCATAAATATCTAGAGTAAAAAGAAGTAGAAAGGGAAGCAACTAGAAAGGAAGATTTTCATGTGTACAGGAAGACCTGGAAATGGAATTCTTAAAAGCATCAGAGGACTGTGGTCTGGGCAAAAAATACATAGAAAATAGTTCTCACTCTTGGGAAGTACAGAGTTGCCACTGAAGTGTCGGGATTTTCACTTCCTTTCTGAAGTCTCCTGGGGAAGGTATAAACTCTCAAAATGAGGAGACAGAACTGGTGGAAGGGAAGCAATTTTCAAGAAAGCTTCACCATAAACTTTCCTCCTTATTCTGAAATTAGTGCTTTTCCATCTTTGGGCATGTTATCCAGTCTCACTCACCATTCATGCCAGTGGGCAATGTGCACCTGAGAGGTCTATTAAATATGTTTGAAAATACATGGGGGAAAAAAGTCAGGGATCATGCAGAGCAGAACAGTTAGAAGAACACAAGGAACTTTTTTATGCAACATCAGAATATTGCTTTATCCCTCCTCTGCCTGGCAGTGGCAATGCGATTGCTTTCTCAGAAGTCCTCCCTGTGATCCTTTGTTAACTGGAGAAGCAAGCAAACATGTGGCTTGCTATCATGGTTTCCTGCTGCTAAGAACAGTCTTGAAATTTCTATAAAAGACAACCAGAGTTCTCCGGCCTCCATCAGTTATGAAAGGAGGTGTCACCTTCTGTGCCAGCTGGTGGCTTCCACGTCAGGGGGTTGATGAGCTCATTCCAGGTTTCAACCTGTACTTTAAAGGAGCAATCTCAGGTGCTGCATTGTGACTCTCAAACTGGACCTTGGATAGCTCTTTAATGTTCAGAGTAAAACCAGCTGTGGTTCCACTGCCTAATTGATATAGGATGCACCAACCACCCTTGGTCACCTTTGAATCTCAAAGATTTAATGAACCTTAAGTGAATTCACTAGAGCCATTTCTGCACTAGAATGTTAGAGCACTATTATTCCACTTTCCACTTGCAACATCCTATGGAATCCTGGGGTTTGCAGTTTTGGGAGGGGGCCACCTGGCCCCTCCCGAAACTGCAAACCCCAGAATAATAATAATAATAATAATAATAATAATAATAATAATAATAATAATAATAATAATAATAATTATATAATCCCGCCTCTCCACACGGATCAAGGAGGCGAACAACATAAAATACATTATACATTAAAATACACTAAAAATACATTCCATAGGATGTTGCAAGTGAATAATAGCACTATAACAGTCTAGTGAGGAAATGGCCTAGGTTACTGTCCTATGGTTCTACTCTGCTGGGAACTTTTTCTAGAGCACCAATGCAATTTCCTGCACAGAAAATGCAGCCTTCTGTGCAAAAATACTGTGGGTGATTTTTGTGCAGGATACGTCTTGCACAGTGAACAGTCTTCCAAAACTTTATGGTTTGTGAAGACTTTCTTGCAGTGGGAAGAAAACTGCTAAAATTACTTGCTGTTTCCTTTGAGAATGAAATTAGCAAAGAATCATATTCCTATGCCTGTTCTATTAAAGACATACATATTGGTGTTATTCATGTGATAAAATTAAAGAACAAAAATATAGAAATATGTTTTCTGTTTCTGACAATAACAAAGTTGAGTCTCACGTAAGCTGTCAGAGGAAATGTCCAAGAGGTGTGTTTATTGTTTGTAGAGTACAAGTCAGAGTTGGGATAAGCCAAATGCCATTTTGGAAAAATCAAACCATACCTATGGACCTGAATCCTATTGGTGAATCCCCAAAAGAAGTAGACCCATTGATTGAACTTCTGAATGGTGAGTCAACACATGGGAAAATCACATTGATTCAATGGGTCTACTCTAGTTGGGAATAGTAAGAGAATTCAGATCATGATTTTCATGAATTATGCAAAGTGGGCAGATTGCATCACCCTCTGGGATCTTCAGAGGACCATGGGAAGTTCCAGAGAATGCTGACACTGTTGGCCAATGGTCTTCACCCAGCTTCTCTCAGCCCCTCCTCCAGCCTCCATATGGCCATGTAAGGGTAGGGGACAGAAACCAAGTGATGATTGTCATCACCAGCCATGTTCTGACATGGCTAGTGAATGATCTTGCTGTTGAATGAAATCATCACTTGCCTTCCCCCTACTCCTTCTAACAGCCACTATGTTGTTGCACTGGAGAGGAGGTGATGCAATGCTGAGTGGGAATCATTGCATTATGATGAAGGCATCTTCTGGGATTTCCTGGGGTCCTGTGGAGGTCCTGGAGTCATCACAATGCACTGGCTATCAGATGGTAATGAACCTTGGCTGCCCACTCTGCTTCTGGCTACTACCTGGCTAGGGGTGCAGGGAAAACATGAGTCTCGGCAGGGGCAGGGAATTGACCTTGAGTCTATTCAAACACTTGGAAAAAAAATTAAAAAGGGATTTCAGAAGGACTTATATTGTTGGGAGTCCCTGATATTCCAGTGGTCCCCTTTTTGGTTTCCTACCCCCTGAATCCTAAAATATTCCTTGCCTCCCAAGTTCACAGTACATCTAATAAGAACATAAGACTGTAGGAACTTATGTTAGTTCAGATCAAAAGTTCATGCAGTCCTGCATGCTGTCTTCAACTATGGCCAATTGGAGGTTCCTGACACATGTGAGAAGCAAGATGGGGGCTACTAGTTCTTGTTGCTTGTCCTCTGAATCAGAGGACAGAATGCTTTGCAATGTGGCAGTTGCGTTTAACCTGAGCATAGAGAAGTTACTGTTTCATAACTCCTCAGGCTATGGCAGCCCACTGGGGTGGCATGGCAGTGAAAATTGGCACACACTCCTCCACAGTTGCCCACTTTGATCTACATGTTCATAGAATCATAGAAGCATGGAATTGGAAAAGACCTCAGGGGCCAGCCCCCTGCTATGCAGGAACCCACATCAAAGCATTCCCAGCAGATGGCCATCCAGCCTCTGATTAAAAACATCCAAAGAAGGAGACTCTACCACACTCCGGGGTGGCATATTCCACTGCTGGACAGCTCTGATCATCAGGAAGGTCTTCCTGAGGTTCAGGTGGAATCTCCTTTCCTGCAGCTTGAATCCATTGCTCCTTGTTCTAGTCTCTGGAGCAGCGGAAAACAAGTCCACTCTTTGACATGACATCCTTTCAAATATTTAAACATGGCTATCATGTCTCCTCTTAACCTTCTCTTCTGCAGACTAAACATACCCAGCTCCCTAAGCCATTCCTCATAGGCCATGGCTTCCATGTTGGCTTACTATTCAACAATTGATTTAATGGGTCTCCTAGAAAATATCAGCCATTTTGTGTCATGATGTTCCATCTGGTCCATCACTTCAGCATAGCTTATTTAAGTGTCAAGCTTGCTAATCCCACCCTGTGCATCAACTGTCTGTTTTATAGTCTCTAGGTGTCTTCCCTCTCCTTTCTTTGTTCGATGCACTTGTACCAAAGGGGATATTATTGTGTCTTTCTTGATTACGAAAATAGCCTCAGTCTTGTTTTATCAGGTTTTATTCAGCAGGAATGTAATTCAATTCTCCCTTTCATTGGGTGACTCAGATGAAAGGGCACCTGGCTTTTTATATAATTGCACAGCATAAAGAGGCCTCGGAGAGGGCTGCTGGAGGCTTCCTTGTTTGCTCAGTTTCAGCACGCCACTAGCAACAAATGCCGTAGCAGCATAAGTGAAGAGCTCATTCCCATGGGCAAAGTGTGAGATAGCATGACCCCCAGAATCTGTGATTAGAGCAGTGTACATACTTTGAGCACTCTGGCCGCATGCATGATAAAATGATATCTGAATTCAGGATAATGAAGAAGCAAATTGTCCAGTAGAACTAACATTCTGCAGCCAGTGGGAGTCTTCTGGCAAGACTCTTATTACATGTTTCGACTGTAAAGCAGGACTAGACAAAGTGTGCCTCAGTTTCCACTTCTAAAGTAAACTTTGGCCATTTCCGCAACTACACTCTTATAGCACAATTATTACACTTTTAATATCCTATGGAATCCTAGAGTTTGCAGTTTAGGGAGGTTTCAGCCAACCCCTCGCTAAACTCTAAACCCCAGGATTCCATAGGATGTTGAAAGTGGAATAATCGTGCTATAAGAGTGTAGTGCGGAAATGGCCCTTTTCTGGCCAAAATAGAATAGGGGAAGGGGGCGGAAGCAAAACAATATTTAAGTGGCACATTGTACCCTCTCAAGACTTTTTTTTCTTGTATGGGAAGTTGTCAGAGGGGGAATGCATAGCAAGAAAGGCAAAAAAATAGCCATTTGACCTGCAGAAGCGGCTCACTTCTATTGTTAAAGAAGTTGGATGTAGCCATGTTTATGTCATAAGGAAGATGGAACAAGCTTGTTTTCTGCTGCTCCAGAGACTAGGGCATGGAGCAACAGTTTCAAACTACATGAAAGGAAATTCTACTTAAATGTGGGGAAGAACTTCCTGATGGTAAGAACTGTTTGACAGTGGAATATGCTGCCTCCGAATGTGGTCGAATCTCCTTCTTTGGAGGTTTTTAAACAGAGTTTGGGTGGCCATCTATCAGAAGTACTTTGATTGTGAATTCTTGCATGACAGGTGGTTGGATTTGATTGTGCTTGTGGTCTCTTCCAGTTCTTTGATTGTATGGATTTGTGACAACTTTGTCAAAATGCTAAAATATTTGCTTCTTCTACCTTACTTTTAACAACTCAACACTACCTTTTGGGAGAAAAGCAGCATATAAATCAGCATATAAAAAGCAGCATATAAATCAAATAATGAAATAAATAATAGCTGTAAGAGTCTCAGTTGATCATCACAGCCACAAAGGAATGGAAAACATGTTTGATTTTTTTTAAAAAAGGTTGAAAAATATGCCAAAATATCTCAAATACCAACGAACACTGACAAGAAGAATCGTGGACTATAAAGACTTATTCTACACTTAACTCACACATGACTGTTTTGAACAGAAAATGGAATTTTCAACAAAGGAAATATTTTGCACAAGTGTATTTTCTATGTAGAAAATGTTTCCTGGGCAAAAAAAATAGTTTCAAACATTTTTGGCATTTTAGTTTAATATTGTTTTGTCATTTTGTATAGTTTGATTCCATGTACTGGTCAGTTTGCCTTATATTATATTGTATTGTTTCCTATTTTATCTGGATGATTTGTTTCACAATTGTACAGTATATTTTAATTATTCCTTTCTTCACTTCGTGTTTGTGTATAGACACAGGCACACACACGAATACATGTATTTGTGTAGGTATATAGATATATTTTAGATTATACCCCTTTTGGTGGAACCGACTGGTTTTGCTTGCTTTACTTGGCACTAAATAAATAATGAAATAAATGATGATGAGTTATCCCAAAAGGTGGGGAACCTTGAGGTCCTCCAGCAGTGCCAATATCTCCTTAGAAAGACAGGGGAGTATAGTTCAAAGGAGGGCTGTGAGAGGGAGGTAACCATTAGACCTTTTCACCTGTGTATACCAGTACTAACTGTAGGACACCAGTTGAGAGTCAAAAGAATGTTTTTATTAGGGGAATTCACACACACATGCTAGCAATCAATCTGTCTCATGAACCACACAAGGCTAGTGTGTAGATTCAGGGGAAAAGGAGGTCCTCCTCTCTCTCAATGCTGACTTAGGCCTTGAATAGGAGCTAGGGAATTTTCCCCAAATTCTCTTAATTTTTTGCCACCACCACTCACTGATTTAGCCCCCTCTACAGCAATGAAGTGGGACGTTTCCTGCGAATTCACAATCTCTATGTTCAAAGGTCTCTTTCCTTCCCTCACCTCCCTCTCTGAGTGAGAGAAATCCTATCCATGCGTGTGCCGAGGAATGCATGGGAATGGAGAGTAACAGAGACTTTACAGGAAAGTATTTTTTAAAAATTCAAGGTAAGCAAGAAAATAATATTCATGAAATGGTTCCCCCAACTCAGGTTCGCTTGATGGTTATAAGTCGTTATAAGCATAGATAGATTCTCAAGATCAGCCAAAGTGTCCAAAATAACAAAGTTCTAATGTAGCTAACTAGACCCATTCTAAACTACTCACAGCAGTGGGTCATTTCTGAGATGGTGTGTTGGGGAGGGCCAGGAGGTGGCCCTATCTGCCTCTCTGGTGGCTCTCACCCTCCTCATGGTCTCTTGAGGATTTTCTAGGAGTTCCTCTCCTGGCTACCCCCCCAATTGGCCAACTATATCATGTGACCTATCTCATGTGACCTCCAATCAATGTAATGTAGCCCTAGCAGTCCATTAACCGTTCGTAGGCATAGGGAGAACTATCTCCCTTAAGCTCTGCTACCTAGATAATGGGAAAACCCCATTATCACAGCTATGTCAAGATATGTAATTGGTTAGTGTTACTTGATGCTGCGCTGCTTCTTCTGATCTTGCCCTTTAAGATTAAGGTGTAGAGTGAGATGAGGCTACGCAGCTGTATGTTAATTTTATGTGTTTAACTCGGGCACTTGTAGAGTAATAATGTACAGCTGCGTGAAGTGTATATAAGCAGTTTGGAGAAACTGCTCTTTCTCTCTCTTTCCTTGTGTCTCCTTGCTGTGTTGGTTTGTATATTGCTCTGCTGTTTTACTGTTTGACTTTATCATGTTTTGCTAAATGCCTTAACTTGTTATCTGCAATAAACCTTTTGTACTTTTTCTTTATTGCAGTTTGAAGTGGTTGTTTTTCCTCTGGGTTGTAGTTTTATTGCCAGAGGTTTTTTGGAGGTCCTTGTTTGTTTAAACAAGTACCCCAGATATAAGGCTCGCTATAGGCAATGCAGCCGACAGGTTATGGGCCCAGCACGCTTCCGCTGCGCTGCCTAGATATCAGGAGAAGCCACTGTTTTTTGTGAGGTGTGTTTTTTGATTTTTGAGGTCCTGCTGGCTGGTGTGTTTTTTTCTTTTGTTATTATGGCTCACTCTGTATCAGGTAGCCTGCCTCTCACGAGGCTGAATGGCTCGAATTACCTGACCTGGGCTGTTAAGATGCAGTATTTTCTTCAGGGAGAAGGTGTTTGGGGTGCCTTTACAGACCCTCTGGATCTCCCATCGAATGCAGCTGATACAGCCAGGCTTGTGAGACGGGCCATGTCTCTTCTGTTTCTCTTGGTGGAGGATGACCAGCTTATGCATATCAGAGACCTGCAGTCCCCTCGTGAATGTTGGGTGGCCTTGAAAAATATTTATGTTTCTCAAACAGCAGCAGCTAAGTTTTCTCTTTGTTTCCGTCTTTATAATATGAAATTAATGCCTGGCAATACAGTACAACAACACCTTGCAGAAATGTCCAGCCTGTTTGCAGCTCTTCGTGAAAGAGGCAAGGTCCTAGATGAAGGAGACAAGGTGTTTTGTATTTTAAATTCTTTGGATTCCAGTTGGGAATTGTTGGTGTCATCTCTCCAGTCAATTCCAGAACGGGACTTGACAGTGTCACTTGTAACAGCCAGGCTGCTGGAGGAGGAAGAGAAGAGAGCCAGGACGTCCATGCAGGCAGTTGCAGAAACAAACTCCGGGAGAGGAGCTTCACATGTTGCTTCTGAGAACAGGCAGGAGGGGTTGGTGAGAGCTCATGCCGTCCGGAGATGTTTTTGTTGTGGTTCAGTGTCTCACCTTAGACGTGACTGTCCATTGTTGAGACAAAGGGCTCAAGAAGCCAGAGGTGCTGGAGGTCATGGGAGAGGTGTCAGAGGTCGCAGGAATCCATCTCGGGCTGCTGTAGCTACAGACTGCACCATTTCTAACAACTCTAAGAAGATAGACACCTCCGTTTGGCTTCTTGACAGCGGGTGTTCCCAGCATTTGGCCAACACTGAAAGTTTGTTTGACTCTTTAGCCCCTGCCAATGTTTCCACTGTTATTTTGGCAGATGGCACTACGGCTAAAGTGTGTGGTGTGGGTAATGTATATGTTTCTGCATTAGATATGTGCCTGGAGAATGTCCTGTTTGTACCTTCCCTTGATTTTTGTCTCCTCTCAGTGAGTGAGTTAACAGAATTTGGTTTTGAGGTTATGTTTTCTGGGAGGCAAGGGAAAGTGCTTAAGAATGGGAATGTGTGTGCTGTGGCTACTCGAAGTGAAAAGCTGTATAAGCTCTTGCCACACCATAAAGTTTGTAATGTGTTTAATAATGTTCCCACAAATAATGAATGTATACACCTGTTACATCGTCGCTTGGGGCATGCAAGTTTTTCTGTTCTAAAGAAAGTAGCTGGTTGTTGTAAAGGTTGTTTTTTGAAACCATGCAATGTTTTCTTGGATTGTGCCATTTGTAAACAGACCAAATCTAAACAACTGCCGGCTCCCAGAAGTAGTTCACGTGTACCTACTGCTCCCTTTCAGTTGGTACATTGTGATGTAGTAGGTCCAATGAGTAAAAAGTCTCTGGGAGGTGCTCGGTTCTTCCTACTTTTAGTAGATGATTTTAGTAGATATACATTCTGCTATTTACTGGAAAGGAAGTCTGAGGTTTTTCAAATTCTTAAAGATTGGTCTGCTTTTGTTGAGCGACAGTTTGGGTATTCTGTAAAGAGGCTGCAATCAGATCGAGACAGTGAATTCCTTTCTGGTAATGTGCAGCAATGGCTTCAGAGGAAAGGGATTGTGCATAGAACTACTGCTGCCTATGCTCCTTTCCAGAATGGAATTGCTGAGCGTACTGCTGGGGTCATTCAGACACTAATGCATAGTCTGCTTGCAGATGCAGACCTTCCCCTGAGTTTTTGGGGAGAAGCAGTATTAACTGCATGCTATCTCCATAATAGGCTGTGGAGTTCAGTGGTGCAAGCCACTCCTTATGAGTGCCTGTACGGAAAACAGCCCTATTTAGCCCATTTGAAAGTTTTTGGGAGTTTTGCATGGGTTCATATCCCAAAGAACCAACGTAAGAAAGGAGAGCCAAAAGCTCAACGTTTGAGGTTCGTGGGGTATGAAGACTTTTGCAAAGGGTATCGGTTCTTCAAGGGTGGCACCAGTTGTGTGATATCAAGGAATGCCACGTTTGAGGAGCACGCAAATTGGGCACGCGTGCAGGCAGCTTCTGAGTTTCATCCTTCTGCTTCTGACTTGGTTTTTTCTCAGTCAGAACAGCCTTCAGCCTCTGCCACTGACTCCTTGTGTGTCAAAACTGAGGAGGAAGATTTTTCAGAGGGGAGGGCTGTAAGAGAAGTTGTAGAAGTGCAAACAGGGGAGGATGAACGGAAATATACAAGGAAGAGAACTCGTAGTGTCAAGGAGAATAATGGGTCCATGCCTGAAAGTTTTAGTCCAA
Organism: Ctenosaura bakeri; assembly: GCA_948474755.1. NCBI lineage: Eukaryota > Metazoa > Chordata > Lepidosauria > Squamata > Iguanidae > Ctenosaura > Ctenosaura bakeri. The sequence continues at coordinate 313,025 of CAOLHI010000857.1, forward strand.
GAAGATCTGAAAGGAAAAATAAAGGGGTTCCCCCAAAAAGGTTTACTCCTGACACGTCTTTGTCAGTGCGTGCTTGTCTGGCAACATGCGAGCCTAACAGCTTCGCTGAGTTAATGCAAATGTCTCGCCAGAATGCACAGCCCTGGTGGAGGGCGATGCAGGAGGAAATGGACTCTATTGCCCAGCATAATGTATATTCCCTCTGTGAATTGCCCAAAGGTGTGACACCCATAGATTGCAGGTGGGTGTACAAGGTTAAGACAACTAGTGATAGACAGGTTAAACACAAGGCTCTCCAGAAATGTAAGATGAAAAAATTGTAAGGCAGTAAAATCGCCAATGGTTACTGGGTTTGTAAAGAATGTAGAAGATGAACTGTTCCCAGATATATAAAACCCTTTATTGTTACAATACACAACCAAATGCTTAATAGAATAGGACTGATGGGTCCTGTAGTGGTAAAAGAGGAAGCAGCTACTCATCAAGTAGGGGAGTGTCAAGATATGTAATTGGTTAGTGTTACTTGATGCTGCGCTGCTTCTTCTGATCTTGCCCTTTAAGATTAAGGTGTAGAGTGAGATGAGGCTACGCAGCTGTATGTTAATTTTATGTGTTTAACTCGGGCACTTGTAGAGTAATAATGTACAGCTGCGTGAAGTGTATATAAGCAGTTTGGAGAAACTGCTCTTTCTCTCTCTTTCCTTGTGTCTCTTTGCTGTGTTGGTTTGTATATTGCTCTGCTGTTTTACTGTTTGACTTTATCATGTTTTGCTAAATGCCTTAACTTGTTATCTGCAATAAACCTTTTGTACTTTTTCTTTATTGCAGTTTGAAGTGGCTGTTTTTCCTCTAGGCTGTAGTTTTATTGCCAGAGGTTTTTTGGAGGTCCTTGTTTGTTTAAACAAGTACCCCAGATATAAGGCTCGCTATAGGCAATGCAGCCGACAAGCTAGTGAAGGTAAAGGAAAGAAAGGTTGGATAGCAAAGACTTTGGGGTGAAGTGGGTGTTAATTACCACTGCAGAAGTGGAAAAGGATTGAGGCAGGGTGTCTCCAACTGGGGGTTCTGAGGGAAGTACAGTGAATAGGAATCTGAGGGCCTTCATTCAGCATAGCAAGCCAACATTTATCCAAAGTACTAGCAAAGAATCAGGGCCTGAGCCAGGGTTTAAATAGCGCACTCCCCTTCAGGGCAGAAAAAGCATAATTGCTATCTGGCACAGCTGACAAAAGGGGTCTGAAGGATTCTGATTGTCTTTGCAGCAAGTGACAAAAGTGTTGAGGGAAGTCATGATAGCCTCTTAATGATTGGAAAGGAGGGAATAAAAAGATGGTCCCCTGCTCCATCGGGCAGATAACCTAGAGAACACATTCAGGACAGACAAAGCAGAGGGAAGCAATGGAGGCCAAATAAAGTGCCATACTTGTAGACACTCACCCAGAGGAACACAGATAGACCAAATAGGCACACAAGAGCACAGAACTGGGCATTCACTGGGGTTGCTTGCAAGTATAGCTCTCTTCTGATGTTCACTCTGAGTAGGCGGTGAAGCAAAACCGTGTAGAGAAAGACCTGGCTGACTGATGACTTCTTACAAGATGGCCATGGTTCCTAGTCCGTGTATAATTGGCTCATTCTGAAGGAGATTGGCCTGCATGCAATATAGGCTTTCTTCCACAGGGTCAGGCCACCTCTAGAGTGGGGTGGATCATATATCATTCCTCTGAGTGTGGCCAACATATGTGTTCTTGTTGTGGGTGCATATTTCCACTTGTTCCTTCATTCATCTGATACTCATAAGGCCTGGATGCCTGACAAGGGCTTTTATCCTTATCAAAGGTGTATGGTTGTTCCCATTTCACCAGGATAGTAAATTCATTTTGGGTTTTAGTTTGAACTTTGAAGTGCTGAAACTGTTTGGGCACACAGTTCAGCACTTTGATTAACTCCATCAAAGTTCAGATTAAACCCAGAGCTATTTCATGGTTCCACTGATACGGAATCCACAATACTAGGCATATGTACAGAACTGGTTTCCAGCTATAAAATCTGCCAGTTGCTGTAATAAAACATCAGTTTTGTGTCTGTGCCACCTTCACCTCCTGTTATACTTCATTTCAAGGAAAACAGCGGCTGGTGCTGTTTTGTTTTGTCCCTTTTTAGTGGTTTGATTTGGAAGCTTTACTTTTATCCCATTTGCAACACGATCTTTGTAAACATATCCCTTGCAATGTTTTCCTTCTTCTCCCTGTTGCGCCTTTGCCTGGAAATACCTTTTTTAGTATTCCAGCAGAGTGACAAAATCCACTTAAGTAACAATTTGCACATTGTCTTTAAAAAGTGGAGGCATAACAAACTGTGGACTCTGTGGATGAGCCATCTTAAACAGAGGGGAAATTGGGTGAAATAAATAAAGAGAAAAAGCCAAGATCAATGGAAATTGCTATGAAATGTTACTTTCTTCCCATGAATGTTGAAAGAGAGTGGAGAAAGGTACTGAATATCTTATTGCTGGTATTAGATCGGGGTTTGTGTAGGTGTTTTTCCAGTCTCCCCAGTTATGTTGTTGTTGGGTGCCTTCAAGTTGTTTTCTCGGGCTGAGAGAGTATGAAGTATCCAAGGTCACCAAACTGGTTTCCCTGGCTGAGCAGGGAATCAAACTCTGGTCTCTAGCTCAAACCACTATACCATGCTGGGTCTCTCACAGATGATATAAGGATATTATTAGTTATTCCTAACCAACAGCTAGAGTGAATATGAATTTGGGGGGAGAATAGCACAGCCTTCCAGATATCATGGGATTGGAACTCCCATTAGCTCTAGCCAGGATAGCCACTGGTGAAGAACACTGGGAGCTGCCATTCAGCAACATTGGCACAGCTCTGATATATAAGAAGTTACAAATTTCTTTTCAGCCATACACTTCTTGCAAATGTCATTTCAGCCATACTTTCTATGCACATTAATTTGAGCGTTGTTTACTTGGAGGCTAGGATTCAAAGGAGCTGCTTCTATATAAGGCTTTATAGTTCACAACCAGAACTACAACCTGTGCCCAGAAACAGACCAATGCCCAGTTTGCATTAGTGGATTGAAAGTTCACCACTAAATCAAGGCTTGTCAGCAAGCCAGGGATAACATGTGCAACAGGGTATTGTTATGTGCCCAAAGTGACTGTTAAAGGAGTCCTAAAAAATAAGAGACACAATATTTTGTTAAATCATCATCATCATCAATTCATTTATATAGTTCCATCAATGCATATTATATTTTAAAAGTAAAACAACAAAAAACAACAAGCCCTGCAAATCTAAAATATGCACACCTATGCGCACCCACAGAGGAGGGACAGAGTAATGCAAATATAAAATTACACAATACAATTGTAAAACAGATTATCCAGATATAATATAAAGATAATAAAACAAAAGATACAAGATAATAAAACAATATTATACTAAAACTCCAAAAACTTTGGACAACAAGAAAGTTTACAATGGGGATTTAAAGACAATGAGGGAAGGAGCAGTGAACATGGTGATATAGCAAAAGATTGTTAATACCATTCCAAGCCAATGAAGGTATGGGATACAGGAAATGGATGATTTTATTATTTTGCCCTGCAGTCACGAAAGTTTTGTTTACGTAAATCCTCTTCCAAATAATACTTTGGTGCCACCTCTGCATAAATTGAGACAAAAAGACATTTTCAATTTGTTGTTATTTGCCATTAAGTCGACTTATGGTGACCCTATAAATGAGAGACCTTGTAGGCATTAACTTCTCTGCTCAGGTCATGAGAACTCAAGGCTGTGACTTCCTTGGCTGAATCAATCCACCTGTAGGGTGTCTCCCTTTTTTCCTACTGCCTTCTACTTTGCTAAGTATTATCATATTTTTCCAGAGTCATTTTGTCTCCTGATATATCCCAGATCCAACCTCAGGCTAGTCATCTTCACTTCTAGTGAGAATTCAGGCTTGTTTTCCTCTAAGCACCCCCTCTTTTGTCTTTTTCAGTAGTCTGTGGTATTTGTAACTCTTCTCAAGCATCACATTTCAAATGGCTTGATTTTCTTCCTGTCAGCTTTCTTCGCTGTCTAGCTTTCACACCCATGCATGGAAATCAGGAATACTACAGCCTAGATGATTCTGACATTGTTATTTAATGATATACTTTTACTCTTGAAGATCTTATCTTATCTTATCTTATCTTTCTTAATCTTCTCTGATTTCTTGACTTATATTCTCCATTTTGGTTAATGGTTAATAACTTTGGTTAATAACTTTCAATAGCATTATCATATTCAGTTTTATGATTCTGTTTCAAGCCATAATTAGTTTGAAGTAGGGGAGGAGTATCATAAATCTCCTAATCTGGCAAGCCATTCCTTTGTCTTCTCTTATTTCCATCCATGTTCTCTGAGTCTTTCTTCCCTGGCTTACACATGGAACCTGTCCTGTCAACCATGGCAGCCAAATGGAATCTCCATGTTCAGTGACTGTGTGTCTCTGAATAAGAGGGGTTGGGAACAAACCACAGAGGTGGACATGCATCCTCTTTGTAGGTTTCCTAGGCCCATTTAACTGTCCACAGTGAGGAAAAAGGCCCAGAATATTGGACCACAGTTTGGTAAAATTAGTTTTTTGGACTGGAACTCCCAGCACCCCTCAGCCAGCATGGCCAGTTACAGTCCGAAGAAAGCATCCTTCTGTTCTGTCCGAATAGTCAGCCATGGTTCACAGTACTCTAGTAGAGTCCTCCAATAGAGTCTATACAAGCAGCCACAGACAAGATTTACAAAAGCTTAGGCTTAAGTCAGTTACTGTTTTTGTTTCAGCAGTCCAAGTTAGTGATAAATCCAGAATGTCAGTTCAAGGGAGTATCTAGGAGCATAGGCATGCAAAGCAAGAGTCAAGGTTTTCCAGGACACAACCCAAGTATCCAGACAAAGAATGTGTTGCTTCCACTGGAAATAGCTGTCTGAAATAGATTTCTCCCCACCATATCCCTTGCATTTGTTAGCCAACAATAACCCGCAGCTGTTTGCTTAATTAATGTGTCTTTTTTATATAAATGCTCTGAGTCTTGTGGGCTCTCCCCTTCTCATCTACGCTGGGCTGCAGTAACTAATGTCCTAGTCATGCCTCTGTGTTGTGGCTGTTGGGGAGGATCCCGTCTGTGCTTGCAGCTGAGTCCTGGGACTGGGGCATGATACCTTCTCACAAGTTCTTTGCTAGATTGGATTAGAGAGATGCATGTCTTCCTCAAGGCCACATATGGAAGATCAGAAGACAAGATCTTCCACTGCTATTCTTGGTTGTTGGTTGCTGTTGTCAAGCATCTGTAGGTTGGGGATGAGAATGCATTGTGCTACTGCAGAAACTTTGTAATGTTCATCTCCCTCACTGTCTTCTCAGTTCAACTTACACACCTTTGGCTGCTATTTGCTCCATGGGAAAAAGCATCCATAGCTTCTGATACTTCAGAAGAAGATCCTACTTGCTGCTGCCATCCCTTTGTTCCTCTTATGCTGATGGTGCTTCTCCATTTGGATATTTGATATTGGTCCTGAAATGTTGAAACCTGAGACTATTACCCTGTATCACAGGATGTGGATAAGAAATAGTGCATCGTTCATCTCTGTTTCCAGAATCAGAACAGACTAGAATCAAAAACATCAAGCGAGAAAGGTGGAAAAGCACTGGAGTGAGATCAGAAGTGCAGCAAACTCTAGTAGAGATGTTACTTGAAGGACCATTTTGATCTGCCTGATCTCTGAGGTCTTCAAAAGAAGTCTTTCTCATTTGCCTGCCACCAAGGACAACTGAGTAAAAAGAAGAAAGCTTTTTAGTGGTGGTCTTGAACCTCAGGAATCTTGATGCTGTAACTAGAAAGGCCTTCTGTGCAGGTCCCCTCCCGACAGGCCTTCAGAGCTTATCTGAAGTTCTGAAGACCCACCTGCTGGTGCTGGCCTTTGAGTAGTTTTTGCCAGTTTCTTTAATATTTACTGTTTTCCTTTCTGTTGACTATTGATTTGTTGAAATTTTATCTAATGTGTGTGGAAATATTTTTAACAATCTTGTGTACTGCCTTGATAGTTTTCCCCATTATAGGTGGCCTTAAAAGGGTATTAAAGTATTCGTTAAATAACTCTTGTAATACTGAGTTGCCTCATCATCAGTTTGTGTTGAGGGAATTAGGCATACTTCCTTCTTGAACTTTCTCTGCCTACGTTTTGCCATTCTAAGGGGATTCTAAAGGGATATTAGTTTGGGAATGTCATTAGCATAACACAGAGGAAGTTAGCCTGGAGGGCTTCTTTTGCTGACATGTGCTTGTTCTGTGGAGGATAGTGATTTGTTTTAATCACTTGGAAGCATTTACTGTGCACAAATCATGACAGAGTAGTTGCTTGTAAGTGAAGTGTGCACAGAAGCCCGTTTATACCAAATGCAAATTATTCGGCCCGCAAACAGCTTTCTTTTTTATCCTGAAGGCTCCAGAATAATCCATTTTGTTAGCTCCATTCTGTTCTTAGGTTCCATTTTATGTTTGTTCCTGGTTGCAGCTCATCAAAAATTACCTTGTATGTTTCTGCACTACAGCTCTACACCAAATTGATGTCCCACAGCGTCCTGGGAGTTGTAGTCTGGTGAGATCTTTAAAACTGTCAGTACATAAGGACCTGGATTGAAGGTTATTAAAAGACAAATGTTGTAGGATGTAAACAACTGGTAACATTTATGCTAATACTAAGATTCTAAGTAGAAGTGTAGAAGGATAAGAAAATACAGTAAACTTTCATGTATGTAGATGAAAATATGATGAAGAAACTGTTTTTAAATATTTGTTTTGTATTAAAATAATATACAAAAATGATAAATAAAAAAAAGATAAAAAAGTAAAATTGTCTGCAAGAAAGTTATCCCCTAAATTACAACACAGAGAAGCTGAATTCTTGCATCAAACAGTCAGCCACAGTATTGTAGGTAGGGTTTAACTCTCCATCTGACCCCTGAAGCTCACCTTAAAAACAGCCAGCCATTTGGAGTAATGGAGTTCTGTGCTGCCGCCAAAGTGGCCGTGCAGGATCATGTGACCGTCCTCCTCCTGCCAGTGAGTAACATTGCAATAAAGAGTGGTGGGAGATTCCCACAGGGGTCCCTGCTTTTTGCTCCCTGGTGGGAGGGGGAATGGTCATGTCATCTCTCAGCACCTCACCTAGTAGTAACACAGACCTCCATGGTTCTGGATGTCTGACTAGCTTTTAAGGTGGGTTTCAGGGTCATTTGGAGATGTGGCAATACTGACACACTCACAAATGAAATACAAAACAATTACCGTGTTCTAAGTCCAGCCTAGGATTTTATAACTAATATGATGCTAGCTAAAGTTTTTAGTAGAGTATGCTAAGTATCTTACCAAACTATGACCCTTTTCGCACCTTACCTTCGTTGCGGCAGTGGGAAGGGGGGCTCACGCAAGTAGCCGTTTGTGCGAGCTGCTCACGGCAGCCCTTCTGCCTCCCGCAGCAGCTTGCCGGTTGTGCGACCGTCATGCTAGCGCCCCGCCCCTTCCTTTCGCAGCACAGCCTGGGAGCTGTAGGCCACACTGGGGGAGGAAGCGCGACCGGGCCGGCTTCTTCAGCACACTGCATGCAGGTAAGTGCACGAGGGCCCCGCGAGCATTGCGCGACCGCACAGTATTTTCAGCTTAGAGCCAAAAATAATAAAATGTGCGCGTGGCCCGTTTTAGACTCGTGAGTGTCGCGTGAGTGGGAGTGCGTCATACGGACTGACTCTCCCATTCACGCGACGCTCAAGGGGCCCTCACACAAAAAAACCCAAAAAACTGTGTGCGAAAAGGGCCTATATATCCCAGAATTCCATAGGATGGTACCATGACAATTAAACTGGTATCAAACACTATAAATGTGTAGTTCTGATAAACTCTAGGTCTTACCTGTTTTGGTTCTTTACATGGGATACTCTAATCTCTGTGGCCAAGACAGATACTGTATGGTATTGATTAAAGTATTCATACATATGAGGAACAACTAGCTTTGACCTGGAGCAGTCTGTGGGAGAAGATGAGTTGAATGCAGTAGGTTTTAAGTTCAAAGCCATGGCATGGAATCATGGAACTGGAAGAAACCACAAGGGCTATCCAGTCCAACCCCATTCTGTTATGCAGGAATACACAATCAAAGCACCCCCAACAGATGGCCATCCAGCCTCTGTTTAAATACCTCCAAAGAAGGAGACTCCACCACACCGAGGGAGCATATTCCATTGTCAAAGAGCTCTTACCATTAGGAATCTTTTTTCCTGTGGTTTGAAGCTATTACTCCATGTTCTAGCTTCTGGGGCAGCAGAAAAAAGCTTGCCCCATCCTCCATATTACATCCTTTCAAATATTTAAACATACCTATCATGTTGCCTCTTACTTTTCTCTTTTCCAGGCTAAATTTACCTGACTCCGCAAGCTGCTCCTCACAGGACATGGTTTCCATGCATTTTAACATGTTGGTTGCCTTTGTCAGGACATGTTCCAGCTTGTTAATATCCCTCTTGAATTATGGTGCGTAGGAATGGACACAGTATTCCAGCAGAGGTCTGACCAAAGCAGAATAAAATAGTATTATTTCCTTTGATTTAGATACCACGTTCCTATTGATGCAACCTAGAGCTGGGAAAGGCTCCATCTGAAACTCTGGAGTGGCTCAGCCAATCAGAGTACTTATCACTGAATTAGACAGACGGTTGTCTGACTTGCTATAAGGAAGCTTCCACTATTCATGTGTTGGAAACATGATTGTAAATCTTCATAAATTTTATTCTTGCAAAAACAACTTCTATTTTTCCTCTTCACTGTGAAAAAGCAGTTGAAAGTTGTGCAGTTTGGGACTTATTTTCACACGTGTCTAAAGGGGGGAGGTTGCCTAGAAAATAGGTTCCCTGTGCAGAAAACAGTATTTTGTATGCAGAAAGCAACACTTTTCTATAGAAAACAAGTTTTCTTCACAGAAAAAGAAACCATTTGCTGTGCAAAAATGCTACAGTTTTTCCTGCAGAAAATAAGTTTCTTGTGTAGTTTCTGTGCATTAAATGCCATTTTCTTTGCAGAATGTGCTGTTCTCTTAAAAAAAAAGAAAAACACATTTTTTTTCATAAAAGAAATCCCAAACTCAGAAGAATCTCACCCATCCAGGATTCTCCTCACTATGATTTCCCAACACTGGAGAAAATGTTTTTTCCTTTCTTTTTCTTTCTTTCTTTCCTTTCTTTCTTTCTTTAAATAATTTCTCAGTCATTTTCAAACATTTTCCCACCCTTAGTTGGAGATTTGGCTGCCCATTAAGGACTCTGGTTTAGGGTTTCCCAACACTGGAGGAAATGGGTTCTTTGACCATTTCCCAAATATTTTCAAATATTCTTTTCACCCCTAGTTGGAGATTTGGTTGCTTATTAAGGACCTTGGTTTAGGAGTGATATACTCAGAGCTTTAAAAAGTTCCTTGTTTGGACTGATGAAGCTGGGTGAGTAATTCTGCAAACTCTGATCCGGCAATGCAACTTTTCTAAGTTCTGGACTGTAGACCTTGCTTCACATTAAAGATATTATACTAGAGTAACTTTGAGGTCAATTCTGGGTAACGACTCCATTGCTTCACAGTCGTCCAATATCCTCTGGCACCAATTAGAACGATATCCCTCCTACTCGTTTGGCAACAGACCCAAAGCTGCTGATCTCATATTTCCTCCCCTCCTGATTCTGAGTCACCCTTTGATTTCCCCCCAGCAGGGCAACCGAATATTTGTACTCAAGACTGGTAATTAGAAATGTCACTTTGGCCTTAGCTTGCAAGAAAAAGAGCTCTTTGTTATTGCAGCAGGTAGAATTATGAAGGTCGCAGAAGAGGCTGATTGATCATTCAGATAGGAATTAAGTAGCAAGAAACTGAGAAAGACATATGGGTAGAAGACCTTGAAGAAAAAAAAGGGGGGGAGTAAAACCCACCAGATGGAATTTTACCATGCCAACATTCTCAAAATCATCATACTGTAACATCAAAAGAAAAATAAGTGACTTCTCCCATCCCTGCCCCAGTCTGATTTAGAATTGGTCTGGAAAGCAGTTATTTCCTCTCCCTTCCATAGCAATAGAATTAGAGTCATAAATAGCTCAGTTAACTCTGAACCTCATCCTGAACCCCAAGTCTGAACTCTGTCAAACATAAACTGAGCATGATGGATCTTCCTGCTCTCCCATGAGCCTTTGACCCCACTCATGTGAAACCATTAGTATCCATACCTGATGCTGTGGTGGCACCAGTATCTTCTTTTTCTTGCTCAGATGTGGCAGAGTTGGTTCTCTATGCCTCTGTTCCTCCTTCCCCCATCCCCTCTTCTCTTTGGTTCTTCAAGTACTATCATGGTGGCATTGAAACATGCCGGGGATTTGGGGGAAAACTAGATTTCCCAGTGGCCCTGGCAACTGCAGTACAACTGCCATTATCATCACCAGGAACATCTATATTGATAGAGGAACATCTATACAATTGAATGGAGGGAGCTGTGCCAGGACTGTTCCTGGAGGTATCTACTCACACTGCTTGTGCACTCCCATTTATACATGATTATGTGAAAAGCACGAAAGTAATATGATCCTTTGCAGAGGTGTGATTTACAAGGTGCTAAGAAGAACCACACATACTTAACAGTCTGTTACTGGAGAGAATGGCCTTTCAGATAAGAAAAGAATGCAGAAGGATTTTTTTTAAAAAATATCAGTTATTTACCATCTGTTCCACTTTTCTAGACATACCAATGTTGGTGCATATAACAAAGTGGAGCATGATCAGGGACACTAACCCAAAACAGATTTGAAAGTGATCAAGATATGACAAAGCTATTGGTGCAAGAGAAGATTAATTGGTGATTAATGGATATAACAAGTATTTTTTAGCGTAAGAAGCTAGCATGCATCACTAGCCAATAGAAACCAAAATTCCTCATTACCAGTTGTATACTTGGGTTCCCCAAGGATAGTGTTAGCCCACAGGATAGCAGTTTATCCGGGCTTGGCAGCAGGAGCAGAATGGAAATCATTCAGTCTTCTAGATGCTGAAGCAGAACTCCTAGCAGCCTTAGCAAACTTAGCCAGTGGTGAGCAACGTGGGAGTTCTTATCCCTGACTTAGAGTGTGACTGAAAGTGTGCTCTCCATGATATAGCTTTCCTTCCACATTTCCAGTGGTTAGGGGTACAGTGTTACTCCAAATGCATGGGACTCCATGAGATCCTCTATCAGAATCCACAATTAAATGTAAAAATGGGGAATTAATTAAGAAGGCTGCAAGAGGAGGAGTAATTGGTGGAACCTTTTCACCATTGTTTACTCAGTCACTGCAATAAAATCAGCCAAAGATGTATAAATTGTCTAGAATGTGTTCTATTGGGGAAAAGTCAAACAAGCACACAAAGATTGACACTTACGCACACATTCACACAAGGCTAACCGAAAGACAGGGAGGAAAGTTTAAGATATAGAGATTTCAGGATAGAATGGGCAATATTTACTGTTCCAGAGAGAGAGACAGTGATGAAGAAAATCATTGTGGCTCAGGTTTGTGCCCAAGGACAGTACAGTATCAGCAATCAAGGTGACAGAGTGGATGTCTGAAATTCATGTACTGCAAGGAGATACCCAAAATTGGGGTCTCTTATACTCAAATACTTGTCCTGAAGGCATGAGGTATTGATGACTCTCTGCCTGGGCAAACAATGGAGTTTGCAGGGTAGACAAGAGGTGGCCAGAATGGGTTGATGGTTTTAATGTGTAAGGGAAACAGATTGATGATTTCAGCATGGCTTTGATGACAATATGGCAGCTCTGCATTGAGGACAGGATGGAAGTCATGTGAAAGTGCTAGGAAGGAGGATTTTGGAAGGCTTCCACAGGAAATGCACACAGCAGGGGTGCTTGTTGGCTGCATCTATTGTTTTTGTTGAGAGGATTAGCTTACAGCCATTAAGTCAGGCTTTCTGGCTAATTCTCAATGAACATATGACCTGGCGATGCTGAAGTTGCCTTTGACCTGCTTTCTAGCCAGTGTTCCATCCTCACATGGCTTTTCAGCCATAAGTAGGTATAATTTATATTTTCTGCCAATTAAACATACCTGCCAATTAATATATTTTGTCAATTAAACCATATCAAATTGAGGGATGTGTGGACCATTTAACATTAGGACCCAATGAAAGTGGAAAAACCACAAATATCTCTAGGCCCCCAAGCTGTATTTAACATGCACAAAAGGGTATGATCCATAGATTCAACCCATTGTGGATTCAAATATACAGCACACAATATGCCTGAATCCATGGTGGGGAGCATGCCACTTGCTGGTTCTACCTTTGAGGTGGCAGGGTTCCTTCACAAGGCAGGAGTGGGCAGGTGGTGGGGTTTGCCACTGCCTCTGCTGCTGCCATGCATAATTTTGTATTAGGGACTTACAAGCCTTACCTGGTGTTCCTAGTCTTTCACGGTTTCTCTCAGTCTCATGAAGTTTGCACATAGACTGTGAACATCAGGTGATATTTATAAGTCCCTGTTCAAAATGGAGTAGGGCAGCAATGGATGTGCCAGCTATGAGTCTGTGAATATTCAAATCCACAAAAGTGAAGTGTCCAAATGTGGATGGACAGCTGCATTAGTGATACTCAGCTTGGCCTGGATTAGACTGGTCTTCAGTCTGATAGAGTGAAATCTTCCAGCAAAGTTCCCTGTAGAGTTGGATCTATTGTGCCCACACCATCTGAATGAGGACACAACCATGGGAATCCCAGGTATACCTACTGCTATAGTGTGTCCCTTGAACTTCCTGAGGAATGGGTCTGAACCACTGATAGGTTTGGGGACTGACTTCCAACCCTGTCCTTTGGCTTAGTCCCATTTTGCTACATACTGTCCAATTGGAAAGCAAGCAATCAGTCAATCATTCACTTTACTTATATCCTATCTGTTTTTGCAAAAGTGGAAATGAAAGTGGTTTTTGGGATAAAAAGAGATATTTGTAAAACTATATATAATGAAAAACATACAAAAAGTTAAGATTAAAAGAGTATTATACTGTCTATAAATTAAAACCATATAAAACATTAATTTAAATCCATAAACTAAAAAAGTATGGTACTGAAGAATACACACACACACACACACACATTCAGTTCCCAAATGCCTGCTGGAATAGAAAAGTCTTCACTTGATGGCAGAAAGAGAGCAAGGAGGAAGGCCAGCTTAGCCTCCCTAGGAAGGGAGTTCCAGAGTCTGGGAAGAGCCACAGAGAAGGCCTTCCCCCATGTTCCCACCAAACATGTCTGTGAAGGTGGAAGGATTGAGGGAAGCACTTCCACTGAAGATACTAGAGTTCAGAGTGGCTCATGTGGGAAGTTACAGTCCTCTGGAGAGCCTAGAGCTAAGCTGCAGGGCTTAGTAGGTCACAACTAGCATCTTGATTTGGGCTTACAAACAGATTGGCAGTCAATGGAGCTGTCGTAACAAAGGATGCATGTGCTCCCTGTAAACACCACCCCCCATTGACAATCTGGATGCAGCTTCTTAGATCAACTGGTTTCTAAACACTCTTCAAAGCCAGCCCCACGTAGAGTGCATTACAGCTACTCAAACAGGATTTAATGAAGGAATGCGTCACTGCGGTCACGTCAGACATCCCAAGGAATGGGTGCAGTTGGCACACTACTTATAATTGATCAGATATACTTGTAGCCACTACCTAACCCTGAGCATCCAAGTTCAAGGTTGAGTGCAGGAGTGCATCCAAATTGTGATCCTGCATTTTCAACCCCATCCAGTACAGGCTCATTCTCTATTTCTTGATCTGCCTTGTGATTGCCTAGGAGCACTTCATTGTTGACTGGATTAAGTTTTAATTTGCTCACTTTTATCCAGTCCATTATTATTGACAGCCACCTGTTTAGAATTGAAACAGCTTCGCTTGGACTGAGGTGACAAGGAGAGATAGAGTTTGGCATGAGCATACTGAGCCCCTGAACTCCAGACATCCTCTTCCAGAAGTTTTCATGTTCAATAGCATGGGGGACAAAACAGAATCTTGTGGGACCCTACAGGCTAGTGGTGGAGAAGGTGAACAGGAATCCTCCAGCACCATCTTCTGGGTTCATCCCTCAAAGTAGGAATGGAACCACTGTAAAATAGTACCCTCAAGTCCCATCCCAGCAAGCTATGTACTGCATAGCAGAGTCTGCCACCTAATGACTGGAGATGGTACTGTAGGCTTCAACATCATGGAAACATTGAAATGTAATATTAATTGATGAACCTTGTAGAAAATACAAAATACCCCCAGATACAGAACCATAGGGATCTTTTTTGGATAGTACTCTGAGTTGTAGACACCTAGATTTCCTGGTCTCATAGCTATAACTCTGACAGGCTGACGTGCACGCTTGCACATATACACTTACATCATTAGAAGAAAAGCATATTTAAAACCAGTCTTACAATGGAAACAATAAAAGAGCCACAATTCTGGCAAATGTTCTACCAGTGAGGCTAATTCCTATTATGCAGTATATTTCACACTTTCTTGGCACTGGACAGATTAGCGCAAATTGAATTTCATGCTAACTTGCCCAGGGCAATGCATGCCCTATTTCTATTAACCATTACTGTATTAAGATAACAATTAAAAGATATTCACACTTCTAAGTGCGTGGAAACAGCAACAGTTTTCTTTCCACGCAGATGATTGTAAGAAATGTGACTGTTTACGGGAAACCCCAAGTAAACTCTTGAAACAACTCAGCTCCTTATGGACCTAACTATTCTACATGATGAGTGTTATTTTGTAGTATAGGAAAAGGAAGTGTTCCAAAGTGTAAAAATATTGGACATTGAAAAAAGCTTCAATTCTTTTTTTTTTTAAGAAATTAAATATACAACTTGTTAAATGTCAAGAAATCCAACCAACCCAATACTGACAATTTTTTTTGGTTCTCCTGGTTTTGAGTTAACATCTAAACTGTTTATTAATTACTTATTAATCAATTTTTTAAATATCCCACCCCGCTTCCAAGGAATTCTGGGGATTGTACAATAAAATCAGTTTAACAAATTGTTGTTGATTTTTTTTTAAAAAAATATGGCCATGTAGACACAATGGTGTGCTCTAAGTCCTCATCTGAACCTAGAAATTTTGGATAGTTTTGGTTGCCTGGTGGATGACCTAAACATGGAATAGGACAGGGAGAGGGTGTCTTTGTTGGCTTTAATGGACCTCTCAGCAGCTTTCATTACCATCATCCATGTTGTCTTTCTGAGTTGCCTCACTGGGATGGGGCTTGGAGGTACTGTTCTATAGTTGGCTTTAATGGATCTCTCAGCAGCTTTCATTACCATCATCCATGGTGTCTTTCTGAGTTGCCTCACTGGGATGGGGCTTGGAGGTACTGTTCTATTTTGTATTTTCTACAAGGTTCATCAATTAATTTTACATTTCAATGTTTCCATGATGTTCTATACTGTCCTTTCTTTCTCAAAGAGGAGTTCTTAGAGGATGGTGCTGGGGAATTCCTCCTTGATCCCTTGGCCATTGGCCTGTGTAATCCTTCAGAGTTCATTCTAGTCCCCCATGGTGTTAACATCCCTTAAAAGCCAGTTAGCCATTGAAATGATGGAAATCTTTGCTGCTCCTGAGGTGGGTGCTGTAGGGTGATGTGATCATCCCTCTCTCACCATCACAGGTCTTTTCTGCTTCTGCTTCCTGCGGTGTCACTCACTGCTGCTTCCTCAGCAGCAGCACAGACCTCCATTGCTCCAGAGGCCTGACTGGCTTTTAAGGTGGGTTTCAGGGTCATTTTGTGAGTCATGGCAATAATGGCGTGATGACAATGTTGTGTGCCTTCAAGTCATTTCTGACTTACGGTTACCCCATGGTGAACCTATCATGGGGTTTTCTGGGGCTGAGAGTGTGTGATGCACCTAACTTCATCCAGTGAGTTTCCTTGACCAAGTGGGGAATCAAATCCTAGTCTCCAGGGTTATAGTCCAATGCTCAGACCACTACATCATGCTGGCTCTCAATGATATGGTAGCAAATGACAGTGCAGAGCAGTTACAATATTCCAAGTCTAACTTAACAACCTCATATCTGACTAACAGGATGCTAGTCGTTATTTATTTATTTCATAGAATCATAGGCTTGGAAGAGGTCACAAGGGTTATTGAGTCCAAACCCCTTGCCATGCAGGAATACACCATCAAAGTATTCCCGACGGATGGCTGCCCTGCCTCTGTTTAAAAACCTCCAGAGAAGGAGAATCCACCATACTTTGAGGCAGCGTATTCCATTGTCAAATTGCTGTTACTGTCAGGAAGTTCTTCCTAATGTTTAGATAGAATCTCTTTTCCTGAAGTTTGAAGCTATTGCTCCATATCTTAGTCTCTGGAGCAGCAGAAAACAGGCTTGCTCCATCCTTCATATGACATCCCTTCAAATTTGTTGTTGTTGTTGTGTGCCTTCAAGCTGTTTCCAACTTATGACAGCCCTAAGGTGAACCACTTATGAGGTTTTCTTAGCAAGATTTATTCAGAAGAGATTTGCCATAGCTATTCTCTGAATATAGCCTACACCACCTCATATTCCCTGGTGGTCTCCCTTCTATGTACTAACCAGGCCTGACCCTGCCTAGCTTTCTGAGGTCACATAGGATCAGATGGAGATCTGGTACCTTCAAAATAACTGCCTTATTCTCTCTTCCTGTGTTCGCTCTCTCTATTTGGCCTGTGCAATTTCATTTGATTGATTGATTGATTGATTGATTGATTGATTGATTGATATCTTGTATTATAGCCCTCAGGAAATCAGCAGTCTATCTCACAAAATAATATTAAGAGATCAGAGTATGAATTCAATAGTAATGTGCTTCATGAAACCAATACAGCACACAAAACAATTTGACAAAAATAACTCAGTGCCTGCTTCAGCCCAAATGCATGTTTATATAAAGAAACTGGGTCTACTTTAGTGAAGTGTTTTCACAAGTGAGAGAGTGAGAAAAAGAGAATGGAGAAGGAGGGGAGGGGGGATTTCTCCTGGAAGAATCTTCAAAATGCTAGAATCAAGAAAACCCTGCTCCATATACCAGTCTTCCTAACTTCAGAAGATGGAGCCAGACATCTCTCCAAAGCTCTGCAAGTTACAGGAGATCAAAGAAGGTGAACCTTATAGTATCTGGCTGGGGAAAAGACAGACCATCACTTGACTGTGTTGACCAAGTTGCACTTGGCAGAGTTGCCTTGTTAGAGAAATGTTCTTGGTGCCTTTGTAGCACTTGGATAGTATTGAAGTTTGTCATGTCTCAATGTTACGATAGCTTATGAACTTTGGGATTTAGACTATAGGATCAAGACTGTTTCCTTCCTGTCTTCTTTGCTTCCTTTCTTACCAAATAAACACTGATGTACGGAACTGTCTTTAGCATAAAGATCATGGAAGCTTAGGATAGAGAATGTAAGAATGAGAGGAAAAACAATAGTTCTCTCAGGTTCCTTCAACAGCTTGGTCAGCAGTGGCACCCACAAATTCATGTGTCTACTCCACAACATGGGTAGGCTATGACTATAGACCGATACCTTCTTTTGCTAAGTGAAGGATGGTCATTTCCACATCAGCAGGGTGGTAAATCTGCCCTAGGTTTTAATCCTCCCTTGATAGGTCCCATGGAATTCAGACTAAAACTGTCACAATCCAGTCCCAGGACTCAAGTGCAAACACAGACAGGACCCTCCCCAACAGCACAACACGGAGACATGAACAGGACAAATACTTACTGCAGCCCAGTGTAGATGAGAAAAGGAGAGCCCATGAGACTCAGAGTATTTACATAGAGCAGATGTATTAATTAGGCAAACAGCTGGGGGAGGCTGTCAGCCAATAAATACAGAGGAGAGGATATGGAGAAATCCGTTGCAGACAACTGTTGTCACCAACAGAAGCAATATGTCCTGTGTTTGGATCTCTAACTCATGTTCCTGGAAACCTTGACCCTCCTCTTGTGTTCTTCACTACTGGATATTCATTTGGACTGTCACTCTGAATTTATTACTGACTCAGACTGATGAAACAACAAATGGCAACTGGCTGACAAACTGTTGTAAATTTTGGCCATTTCCGCACGGGATAATAAAAACGGTGCAATGCGTCTGCACCTTGGAGTGGACTGGGTCCGGATTACTTACTGTAGATCCGCACCTCAGCCCACTCTGGAAAGACCCCAAGTGGTCCTCCAGCGTGCTTTTGAAAAACCTGATTTTTCTGGTCTTTCAAAAGCCCGGAGCGTGCTGCTGCGTGCATGATCTCCGGTGCAGATTTGCAGGCTGACACCAATGCAAGCCTGCGAGGTGCAGCGGGCAGGCTTTAGGCTGGCAAGCTTCAGTGGTTGGTCGGGACCCACGACCAATTGGAAGCCACCATTTTGGATGCTGGAGCAGTGCAGATCTACGACCATGCACTGCTCTGGAGCAGCCTGGACCGGACCGGGGAGCCAGAAGATCTGGTAAGTAGCGGCACGGGGCGATTCCCTCGCCCCGTGCAGAAATGGTCTTTGTCTGTGGGGGCTGATAAAGACTCAAATTAGAGAGCTGTGATCCTTAGCTGGCTGTAAAACCCAGAACAGGTTCACCATCCCACTAATGCAGAAGCCAAGACTGTAATACATAGATTACATGTTCAAAGCCTACACATATCATGGTATAGGTATGTAGTTCAATTGGTGTTCTGAGGTCAGGGTGAGAGGTGAAGCCAGGAGACACATCTCAGTTCCTTCCATGTCTGTCTATTCCTTGCTACCCTCTTTGGTCACTGTTGAAGACTTTACATGGCTTTATAATCTCCACAGAGACAGAGGTGGGTGGAGGGAGAAATAGTACTGACTTGGTGCTCAGCAGAGCCAATGCAGTGTCATGGTCTGAGTATTAGGTTAGGATTCTGGGAGACCAGGTTTGACATCCCTACACAACTACTGAAACCCACTGAGTGAACTTGAGCAGGTCACACTGTCTCAGCTTACGAAGAAGGCAGTTGCAAACCTTCTCTGCATAAATCTTGCCTCCCCTTTCCCCCCAAGCAATAAACCCTATGATAGGGTTGCCATAAGTTGGAGTTCACTTGAAGGCACGTAACTACAAACTTACCCTGAACTTTGGCTGAACAAATCTGGGCATCAGCTCTGAACTATGAACTTTGGGAAAGCTGTCCTTGCCAAGCTTGGAGACCTTTTTCTGTACTCTTCTCTTCTTCCCTACATTTAGGGATTGAAATATTTAAGTTCCAATAAATCTCTTTCACATGTTGATAAATGACCACTGTTTGAGAGTGTCACTGAAGAGAAAAAAAACCCTGAGTTTACCTCCTTGAAAAATGGCTTTGCAAACTGACTTATCTTTCCTTGCTGTGTCCCTCCCCCATTCCTGACTGCACTGAAAGAGTGACCTTGTAAATGTGAAATGGATACCATCCTTACAAGCCTGTTCTAATAGACAAGACTTAAATCATTTTTGAGGTCTCCTGTTATTTACATTAACATCTCAGGTTGCAGAGGGAAAAGTGGATGGGAAACAGTTATCCATTCTGTCACTCACTCATTCCATAACTGGTAGCATTTTTCCTTAGGAGCAGGTGTAATTGGGCCGTACTGCAGCACAAACAGAGTCTTGTAGCATTTTGGGGACTAACAAATTTATCATGGTAAAATCTTTCATGGATTGTTGCCCATTTCTTCAGAGGTAAGAAAGGTTCTCCTAAGATGCAAATGTACACAGCCATGTGGGCCACAACACAAGGAACCTGGCACTGATAAGCTTATTAATATGTACTGGCCAGCATCCTGCTAATGACCTATGCACATATAAGGGCAACTTACACACACACACAAAAGTCTGTTATTGGAAAGGGCTATTTTATTGCTCTTGCACTCTGCCCACCAACCTCTTATGCTTAGCAACTTTCAGCCTTGGGATGATCCCTTCTTTCCAGGGAGAAGGACATGGGTGTGTGTGTGTGATGATTCACACCACAAAGATCCAGCTGCTCTAAACTCTTGGGGGAGGAAAAGCAGTTATACACCCGCATTTCTTCCTCCCTTCTAGTCTGAGCTGAGATCAGCTGTGTCTCTGTGGCTTGAATCATCTCCCTGTTCCTTTTTTCACTGATAAATGACAGCCTTGGGGAAGGGATAGGAGAATGTGAAACTGTTATGTTCAGAGCTATACAAGCATGTAGGGCTTTGCTCATAATATGATAAAAATCCAATAGACCAGTTTAGAACTAATTCCTTGATAAATTGTAGTTTGGTAATCAGATGAGACTTTACCAGGGTAGAATATAGTGGGATTATTACTTCCCTTGATTTGGAATCTATGCTTCTGCTAATACAGGCTAAAATAGCATTTGCCTTTTTTTGCTTCGGCCTCACACTGCTGGCTTCTTTTCAGCTTATGATCAACAATAATCCCAAGATCCTTTCCACAAGTACTACTGCTGATTCATGTATTCCCCATCCTATTTGTGCATTTGTTTTTTGTGGCCTAAATGTAGAATTTCACATTTGTCTCTGTGGAATTTTATTTTATTAATTTCTGTCCAATTTTCTAGTTTACCAAGGTTGTTTTGAATTCTGTTCCTATCTTCAAATGGGTTAGACACCTCCCCCCCCCAGTTTAGTATCATCTACAAAAATCTTGCTACTCAGAACTTAATGTAACCAACCTTGAGGCCATAAATGAAAATGTAAAAGTGGTCCACTGTAAGAAATTTACTTTTTCATTCTATCCTAAATCCATACATTAAAATTATATTACCTAATTGAAGTTGCCAGGGCCTAATTCTTATCCCCGGCAAACATAACACCTCTGGTGTCCAGTCCACTCTTTCTCAAATGAACTAGCAAGTACAGACTCTTCTATAGAGTTTCCAAACACGTTGGGCCAAATCTGTCATTCATTCAAGTTACATGTGCATGCTAAGAACAGTAAATCTCAATTTTCTGAGTCCCCAGTGGCACAATTTTACTTCTCATAATGTTGGGACTCTCACTATTCCCCTCTCCACCTCACAATGATGGGAAACTATACAGCTTTTCTACAAAAACTGCACAGCTGAACCAGAAAACAGTGTAATTTTCCAGAAACCACAGAGAACTGTGCAGACTTTTCTGAAAATTGCATCTTTTGGTATGAAAGGGAGCCCTGGTGGCACAGTGGTTAAATGCCAGTACTGCAAGCCACAAGATTGTGAGTTCGATCCTGCCCGGCTCCAAGGTTGACTCAGCCTTCCATCCTTTCGGAGGTTGGTAAAATGAGTACCCAGCTTGTTGGGGGCATGTATAGAAATGTTTCGAAATACATGCTATTTGTAAGTTGTTTGCTGCCTCGATCCATATGGAGAGGCGGGATATAAATAAATAATTTAAAAAAATTGTGCAGTACTGTGTCATTCTGCCTGCATAAGTTCCTTTCATATGCTGCTTTTCTTCTCCTGTGAGATTCTCAAGGAGTTGGGAATCCACATTTGATCCCACTCAGGAAAACAGCTAAATTTCTGTTCAGTCTCTACTACACTCTCAGCATTTAGTTCAAAGCCACTGTTACCCTGTAGGTTGGGGGTCCTGGGAGGGGTGCCCAAATAACCAAATAAAAGCACAAGATGGGGAAATTAAGCTCAAGCACTCTCTTAAGCTAACGAGAGGCAGGGTAACTTCAGCTAGGATCTTGTACCCTATGTCTACGGCTTCAGGTCAGAGAGCGTAGCCAGACAAGTTTTAAAGTAACAAAAATAACATTTATTGAGGGCAAACAACATAAAAGACACCACATACACACAGCTAACTAGAAATAGAAATGGAGAGCTTTGGGAAATGAGTAATACAACACCTAGTCTCGTAGTCCTGGAGAGAAGAGGAGGTTGCAGGGAAGGAAGCTCAGTGCGGTTCACTGAGGGGGGCTCACTGGACAAACTGACAGCAAGGCTGGATGAAACTCAGAAGCGATCCCAGGAAGGCTTGGAAAAGGGAACCTTTTATAGGGTGAATTTTACCTATGGGCTATGCTATGCCTGATGAGAACAAAGGGAATTTAGAGCGGGACAAAGGAGTTGGAAAAGGTCAGGTTTTGCATGATGAGCTTAGCCCTGGATGACAATAGTATGGCCAGTACGCTGATGGCCCGACATAAAGGAATGGCTCGGCTCTTGGCCATGCGGCTTTGTAAAGATACGCGCCGAGCAGAGCTAGTTTGCAGGGAAGTTTTTCCCTAAAGCATCAGAGAGGCTTAAGTTGCCTGCCTGAATGAGGTTTTGGAATGTACAACCATTAACGGCTGCGCCCGTACGTGCTTGTCCGGTGGACCTCTGCAAACACATGGAGTAGGGTGGCAGAGAAAGGTCAAGCAAAGGCCAAATTATTTGATATCAAAAGGATATCTAGTGCTCTCACCAGACATATCATAACTGTGATAACACTACCTGTTTTAAATGCTCATGTGTTGCATCCTCTTAAGATGATACGTTGGTGATATCTTACTCCTGAAAAACTTTCTGAAATGTATAAAGGGTCTCCAACTAAATGTTGGAAATGTAAGCAGGTTGAAGGGACGTTTTATCATACGTGGTGGATGTGTGAGAAAGCCAAGAAATTTTGGCTGATGATACATAAATTGAGGCAGAATATTTTGAAAATTAAATTCCAAAGGACAGTGGACTTGTTTTTACTGGGACTAATAGAAGATCAGATGAACAAGAATTGTGTAAGAGTAATACAATGCACGTTGGTAGTGGCAAATATATTCTGCTCAGAAGTGGGAGACTCTGAGATTCCATCGCAAGACTGGATGATCAAATAATTATATATTAATGACTTTAATAAGAGATGGCTTTCTTACCAAATACAAGTGGTAATGGGAGAGAATCATAATATACTAAAGACCAACTGAAGGAAAACAAGCTATAAGAGGTTTTGATTAATGATAATTGTTAGGAATTTGATTATTTTGGCTCAATAAGATCAGCAATCTATATTGATATTAAGTATTAGAAATGTAATAGGTTTTTAAGTTCTGCTTTAATTTAGCAATATTAATAGTATATAAGGCTCTATTAAGATAAAAGTTTTCTTCCTTTTTTCTTAACATTTTTATATTTCTAAGTATGACCTTTGGAGGCTGTATACTATAGTAAAAACATCAGCCTTTTTCATGAGGAGTCAGAAGTCAGATTTATATTTCTGTAATTAATGTTTGCTGTAGTGTAGTTTAGCTTGTTAGTTTGCCATTTGTTTGCCTAGTAGGGAAGTCATAGAATCATAGAAATGTAGAGTTGGAAGAGACCAGACGGGCCATCCAGTCCAACCCCCTGCCATGCAGGAACACCCTCAAAGCACTCCCGACAGATGGCCATCAAGCCTCTACTTAAAAACCTCCAAAGAAAGAGGCTCCACCACACTCCAAGGCAGCAGATTCCACTGCCTGACAGCCCTGACTGTCAGGAAGTTCTTCCTGAGGTTCAGGTGGAATCTCCTTTCCTGCAGCTTGAATCCATTGCTCCTTGTCCTGGTCTCTGGAGCAGCAGAAAACAAGCCCTCTCCTTCCTCTACATGGCATCGCTTCAAATATTTAAACAGGGCTATCATGTCCCCTCTTAACCTTCTCTTCTGCAGACTAAACATACCCAGCTCTCTAAGTCTATCCTCATAGGGCATGGCTTCCAGGCCTCTCACCATTTTGGTCGCCCTCCTCTGGACCTGCTCCAGCTTGTCAATATCCTTCTTGAATTGGGGTGCCCAGAACCGGATCCAGTATTCAAGATGAGGTCTAACCAAAGCAGAGTAGAGTGGTACCAGTACCTCCCTCGATCTAGACACCATACTCCTATTGATGCAGCCGAGAATTGCATTACAAGTCTAATCTTGTAGTCAAGCTTGTCTTCTCTCTATGTTGTTTTATATTATATCAATATTGTGTTAATAAAAATATTACAAACATGCTCCTGTGTACAAGTTTTTTTAAATGGCAATCCCTTATCTTAATGAAACAGTCATTGACTGCTATGAATTTACATTTCCACACCAACTAGTGGAGAAGTCTCTTGTTTGAGGAGTATTATTTTCCCTTCTATTCAGGACTATTCTCTCTGATTTATTACCCACCAGTAAGTCAAAGGTTCTCAATAATTAAAATGTGTTTATTTAATAGAATAATTTATATCCCACCTTTTGGTCTAATCAAGAGAGAACTCAAGGTGGCTAACAACATTATAAAACACAATAACATAGTCATTAACAATTACAGCAGTTAAAAAACAATTAAAGCCTCAAAGGAAAGGAACAGCATGGCAAATAATTAAAACATCCAAATCAGCTTAAAATTCCAAGGTGCAGAAAAAGCTTGCCTAATAGAAATTGCTCTTCACAGCCGAATGGAAGTTTTTAAAAACAGAGCATAAGAAAGAAATGTTCCACAGTAGAGAATTTTCCATAGAGGATGTTAACACTGAAAAGGACCCTTCTGCATCTCGATCACTTTAGCCTCTATTTCTGTTAAGACAAGACAATGGGCTCTCAGTCAGATCTTAGGCCATGGGATAGACTGATAAAGAAGCGGCCAATCTTTTAAGTATCCTGATATATTTAGTATATCCTGATCATTTTGAGACCCTATGTATCTTAATGGCTAGATGAGGGATCCTTTCATACTACACAGTTATACTGCTGTGATTCCTGGGATTTTCAGGTTAGGGAGGGATATTTAGAATCCTAGCCAGAAAATATCTGGTGCCTCCCCAAACTACAAACCCCAAGATTCCATCGGATGTCCTATGGCTGTCAAAGTGGAATCATAGCATTATGACTGTGTAGTGTGAAAGTGACCCAAGAGGGGACAATTTCTGAAGTATAGGTACCATTTTCCCCTATCTCCAGAGCCCACTGGGCTATACACTCCATATCATTTTTTTTTTTTCAGGAGTAACATACAAAAAATGGCAAATGTCACTCCCAGAAATCTTATGGCCACAACGATGCTGTTTAAATTTTTTTTCTGTCTGCCCAGGCCAATTTTAGAAACAGTCATTCCTGATTCTTTAAAAATGTTAGTGTAGACCTAGGAAAGGTTGGAAAAGGGATGGAAGAGATAAATTGTTCTCCTTGAGGCATTTTTTTGGGCATAATTTGCAACTGTTTTACCTATTTATTTATTTTTTTGGTGAGGGTGGGGGAGCTTCACAGGGATCCTGGGCAGATTGCAATGGTTCCTGGACCACATCTTGCATATCATTGGGGTATTTTTGATTTTGCATAAAGGAATCCATATTCAGACTCCCATTCAACCGCTGAGCAACCCTTTGGCAAGTCACATATTCTTACCCTAGAACTTTTCATGTTATATAACTATAGCATTATATTCCGCTGTAACTACCATTGCAACATCTTATGGAATCCTAGGGCTTGTAGTTTGGGGAAGTACTAGATACCTCTGGCTGTGAATTCTAATCTCATTCCCTGAACAGTAAACCCCAGGTTCCCATAGAATGTCACCACAGCAGCTAAAGTAGAATTATAGCACTATTATTTTTTTAGTGCGAAAGGACCCCTGGTCTACCAAACAGGGTCCTTGGGGATATAAAAGAGAAGATCTGTGTACAGTCAGTCCTTTACATTTGCTATGGTTAGAGACACAGGACTCTCCCCCCAACAAACATGGGAAAAAATCACAAATATCAAAATGTGTGTGTGTGTGTGGCAAGGTGGCCAAGGCACAGTAGGGAGAATGGGCACCCAAGGTCCAAACCAGGTCAAGGAAAGGGGGTGGGTTGGCATGGTGGTGCTATAATTCATCTCTCTTGCCCATTTCCTTCCTTGGGTGTGGGGGGCATCAGGAGAGGGTTTGTGGTGCTGAAAAATCATGGTGCTGGCCAGGCAGTAACTGTCAATGGTGCTGGAGACCACATGTGGGTTTTTCAAGGGCTGCACTGCCTGTTTGGAACCACTGAGAGGGACGGTTCCCCTAGAAAAACACCCAAGGAGTGGGGGCGGGGGTTGGAGAAACTCTTAAATAATCAAATCTTTTAAAGTCAAAGCTGCAAATGTGGAGAGCTAACTGTATTCTGACCTGAGCTCCTCAGAGAAAGCATAAGAAATGAAATGTGTTTGAAACATTAGTGAAACATTTCAGTTTATTTCATAATGAATAAAAAAAGTTGTTAGCTACCATCTTTGCTTCACTCTTTCATCCATCTCATTTCCATATTAAGCAGTATGTCTCTCCCAATATTTTGGGGCCACTCTAGTATTAAGAGTTTGTAGCCAAAATGAACAAGACAATGTTGTTTTCCTAAGACATTGGCTAAGCTTGGCTCTTGACATAATGCATTGATGCACAGTTTCTATTGCAATCGTCTGACAGCATGGTTCAAAGTCGATCAAATCAAAATGCAAGCTAAGAACATGAAATATGGATAGCATTCAACTCCTGGCATATTTCCTAAATGGTAAGGACCAGATATCATCAATCTGTATGTATGTGGAGTAGGAAGATATATAGGACAAACAAATCCACAGTGTTAATGCAACTCACTATTATTACTGTATCTGCAGGGAAAGCAGTCAAGTTCAGTTTACACTGATAACAGAATTCATATCTGCAGTTTGTGCTTGTAACAATGGGGAAAAAAGGAACAAATAGCAAACTTTATTTTATTGTTGTTAACTGGTGTCAAGTCAACTTTGACTTATAGCGACTTTATGAATGAGACCTCCAGGTCACCTTATGCTCAGCCATCTTGCTCAGGTCTTGTAGATTCAGGGATGTGTCTTCCTTGATTGAGTCTATCCACCTGTAATGCAGTCTTCCTGTTTTTCTACTGCCTTCTACCTTACCAAACATTATTGTCTTTTCTAGTGAGTCCTGTCTTCGCATGGTATGGCCAAAGTATGACTGCTTTTAGTCATCTTATCTTCTAGGGAGAGTTCAGGCTTTGTTAGCTCAAGGACCCATTCATTTGTCCTTCTAGCAGTCCAGGATGTCCATTGAACTCTTCTCCAGCACCACATTTCAAATGATCAAACTTTATTAAACCCCTTTAAAAGTACAGAAGGGATGATGGAGAAAGGCATAGGACAATCCTATTGGAAAGTACTCTCAGTACTTATAAAAATCTAATTTGTATTGCCTTATAAAGTAAGAAAGAACTATTTTTGATGTAAACATAGCGAACTTGATGGACTGTGGAGACCCTATCAACTCTTTGGTTCTTTCTCTCACATTTGTTTCCTACAAGTAACATTTAGTTGTGAGAGATAATTAGAAACTTTGCATATAGAGGAAGAATTCATGGAATTGTTATCCTAAGACGTGGGGGGCTTTGAGGTTCACTCACAATGCTATGGTCTCCTTAGAATTTGGGGAAATTATAGCTCAAAGGAGGCCTGTAAGAGGAGAGTAACAGCAGGATGTTTTCACCTGTGTATACCAGTACCAACTGTAGAGAGGACTCAAGTTAAACAGAGTATTTTACTGGAGATTGGCAGACATACATAAGGTATCAAGCCGTCTCACAAACCATATAAGGCTACTGAAAGGTGAAGTAAGAAAGGTTGGATAGAGAGAGATTGAGGAAAGAAGTTGATGTTTATCAGTCCAAAAGAGAAGGTTGTAGTGGAGTGGCTCAGGCTGCATCTGAGGGTAGCACAGAGGAACAGAGATCAGGGTGCCGCATACTATGTGCAAAGTACTTCAATTTACTGGGGCTGGAGTTGAGGTCTTTATACCCTATTTCCTGCCCTGAAGGAGGGTGCATGAAGAAAGTGGTAATAGCTTTCTCATAGGATTGACAAGGAGTCTGGAATGGGCTGATTGTCTTACTCTAGGTGGCAAAACATTGATGGGAGTCCTAACAATATCTTAATGTTTTGGTCAGATAGTGTGAATAGGAAAGGTGTCCATAGGATATGCTCACAGTAGGGCCATTGATTGTTTCACCTGGGCAGTTTTGCCTGCTATTGTTTTCCTGAGTGCTTATAACTTATGGTTTTTGAAAGGCTTATCCCAAGCCCATCAGTATCAGGATTTCCCACCTAATCCCGTCTGAACTTATGACCTGACCCTGACCTGGCACATGCTTACAGCCAGTGCACTTTCAAAATGTGTTCCAGCTCTAAATATGTCTAATTATGAAAATAGCACATCCTGCAAAGTGGGGGGGGCTATATGTTGTGGTAACAGAATCCATTGAGATTTAGTGGGTCCATAGATGTGTTTCAGGGGGTTCATGAACTGAGTACAAAAAGATGATTCCCTCCCCTTTACATATTTCCTCTGTCATGCTGATTTTTAGAGTAAAGTTCTAATCTTTTCAAAGTGTTCATTACATATTATTACAGAGTGGTCTACATGAAGGAAATTCATTTATGGTGCAATGAAATGAACTGTATGCAAAATTTGCATTTGTTTCTGTGCATTTTCCTAGGGAAGGGGTTTGTAGAATTCATTTGAATCACAAAGACAGCCTGCTCTATAGGTATTATGGGGAATAGTGTATGATTCCCTTTGGACAAGATCATTCTCTTTTTTTTTTTTTTTAATTTTTTTAAATTTTTATTAATTATATAACTAAATCACAAATACAAAACAAGAAAAAAAAATTAAACACCATGTGATATACATAATAGTGAATTAAAAAAAAATATTTTTTTTCTTTTTCTTTTTTTTCTCTTCTCTTAAGCAATACTAACTTTCATTGTTATTTTGCACCTTTACCCTTAAATTTATAAATCTGTTCAACTATTATAATTTCACATTTAATTCAATATTTTTCACATCCCCTTTAATCTATTTCTATTGTTAATTCTTTTAACTTTTTTTTTTAAAAAAACATTGACATCACTTATCCTTTTAAATCTATAAATCACAAGTTTAACACACACACCTACTAAGAATTACAAAATATACAACATAAAAGAAAAACAAAACTAAAACTAAAAAATACCCACCCCCCAGAGCCAACTTTTTATTTAATCCACTTTCCAAAATTGCCATTCTTCTTTTGACAGGGTAGTATTACTTTCTCTTTTCAGAACTTTATCCAAAAATATTTTCCAAATTTCTTCAAAATCATTCCCTTTAACCAAACCTTTCATAAACCTAATTCTACATGTTAGTTTATCATTAATTGCGATTTTCCACACTTCGTTATACCATTCCTCTATTTGAAATTTTTCATTTGCTTTCCATTTTTTTGCTATTATTAATCTCGCTGCAGTTAACAAATTTGTTATTAATTCTTTCTTTACTTGAGTACACTCAACCTTATCATATATAGATAACAATGCAATATTTGGACATACTGGTATATCTGCTCCTATAATCTCTTTTATCTCTTTAAAAACCTTTTGCCAAAACTCCATTATCTTATTGCAATTCCACCACATATGCATATATGTACCAATTTCTTGACATCCTCTCCAACATAATCTTGAATATTTCTCATCTATTTGATTTAATTTCACTGGAGTCAAGTACCATTTCCACACTAATTTATAATAATTCTCTTTTATTCTTATTGATAATTTTTTTAAATGACGTTGTTTCCAAATTTTTCTCCATTCTTGTATATC
This sequence comes from Ctenosaura bakeri, assembly GCA_948474755.1. Lineage (NCBI taxonomy): Eukaryota > Metazoa > Chordata > Lepidosauria > Squamata > Iguanidae > Ctenosaura > Ctenosaura bakeri. The sequence continues at coordinate 342,729 of CAOLHI010000857.1, forward strand.
TATATTTTGTACTATCTCTTCCTCCCACATTTTTCTAAGAAAATCCTCTTCTTGTTCTTTTGCTAATATTTTATATATTTCACTTGTAATACCTTTTAGTATTTCATTTTCTTGCATATTTTCTCTTTGAATAATAATTTGTTCAAATTTAGTATATTCTTTAAAATCCTTAACATATCTTTTCATACTCTTTGTCCATTGCTCTAATTGTATATAATTAAACCAGGATATTTTAGTTTCCTGCAATCTCTCTTTCATTCTATCTTTATTTATCATTATTTTCATCCATTCTTTTAATCTATAAATTTTTTGTTTTTTTATTTCTTTCTCTATTATTTCTCTTAAATTTATTGGAAATTTTTCCATCATCACTATCGGAGTTAATATTGATATATTCGGTATTAATTTTCTTTTATTTTTTTTTCCATATTTCTATTATATTTTTTATAAAAGGATTTTCTATCTTCTCCATTTCTTTCTTTGAAAAATTCCTAAAAAATATATTTTCTAATTTTGTCTCAATATTCATATCTTCTATCTCTAACCAATCTAAATCACCCTTTCCTGAAACCCCCTCTATGATATATCTCAATTGATTTGCATAATAATACCATTTTAAATTTGGAAGTCCCAGGCCACCTTCTTTTTGACTTTTATACCAATATTTCTTGTTAATCCTCGATTTTTTATTTCCATTACAAAAATTATTTAATATCTTTTGCCACTCCTTTAATTCTTCCTCTGATATTTTTATTGGTAGCATTTTAAACAAAAAGTTAATTTTAGGTAAAATTTTCATTTTTACCACTGCTATTCTACCAAACCACGATAGCTTTATATTTTTGTAGTCCTCTAATTTCCTTTTTGTTTCTAATCTTAATTTCTTGAAATTTTTTTCCTGTAATTCTTGTAAATTTTTGTAATCTCTATTCCTAAATCATTCTCTTACGGGGAAGAAAATACTAGATCATTCTCTTACGGGGAAGAAAATACTGTGCTCTGACTTTATGGCACTTAACCCATACTGCTAAACTGCTGGAATCTTTGGAGGAGAGTTGGCCCACCTTAAAACACTGAACCTACTCTAGCCGTTACCTGTAGAAAGATTAAAACAACGGTAATCATTATCACACCCTGTGCTTGTAAATATATGTTATACTAGATTTAATTCTGATGCTGCTAAATGCAAACTGTGACAACAGTATGGATTAGATTTGTGTTGTGACTTTCACAAAGAAGCAACGGTGGGAGGAAGCAGTAGTGGGAGGAAGGAAAATAGCAGTGCTTTTTGTCCAGGAAAACTTAAACTTGTTTGTTTTGTACAGGGGTACAGCTAAGCTTTGACCTTGGATGTTTGCAGAGCCCAATAAATTGTTCCCAGAATACTGTTGAGGAATGATAGATGATGGGGGCAATGGTTAACAGCTCTGCTGTCAACATCTGGTCTAAATGCCCCTCCCTAAATTGCAAATCCCAAGATTCCATAGGATGTTGAAAGTGGAATAATAGAGCTATAACAATCTAGTGCAGAAATGGCCACTGATTCTATGACTGAACTGAGACTGTTGTACTTTGGATGTACCATGAGATGATGTAACTCACTGAAAAAAATGATAATCCTCAGTGAAATGAAAGGTGGGCAGGACAAGAGGGAAGTAGATTGATTCAGTCAAAGAAGCCACAGTTGCCCTGAGTTTGTAAGACCTAAGCAGAGCAGTTGATGACTGGGGCTTTTGGGTCTAGGGTCACCATAACTTGATGGCAAATAACAAGAACAAAGGTTCACATGGGAGATACTTAGCAGACTAACCTTTACAAGGAACAATACTACCTCTGTCACTGAAACTGTTGTTCTAAAGGGGTTTCACTCCTATTTTTTTAATTAAAATATTTATATCCTTTTCTCTGTCATAGGACTTCCAGATGCCATGCAGATAAATTCAACTGAAAACAATTTAGAAAAATTTAAATTTCAGATAAAAGTTTACAAATTTATCCAACAACAAAAATAAACCTTGGTGGTACAGTGGTTAAGTGCCGGTACTGCAGCCACAACATTGTGAGTTTGATCCTGCAAGGCTCTAGGTTGACTCAGCTTCCCATCCTTCCATAGGTTGGTAAAATGAGCACCCAGCTTGTTGTGGACAGTTAGCTAAAAGCATTGTAAACCACTTAGGGAGGGCTTAGCAGTGATAAGTGGGATAGAAATGTAGCTGCTATTTCTAACTGCTAAATATAAAAACTACAGTGCTTCTTCTATATATGTGGGAGTTCCGTTTGAGATATTACTCCATTGGAAAAACCCTATTCTGGGGTCTACAATTTTGATATTAAAATATGATTCAATGTGCCTGAGAGGTCACCCGGATGGGCACATAGGCAGCAATGGTCAAAGATCAAAAACAAGGTCAGGCCAGTAAAATCCTGAGTCACGTAGCCCCAGGTGATCTCAAGATGTGTAAACCCACAATAAACAAAGAGGCCACAGTCCCTGTGAAGCTGACTTGAGGGGATTATCGTGTCTGCCCCAAGTTGAGCAAATATTCCATCAGGTGAGGACCACTTACATGAAGTCACACCACAAACTAACACAGCTGAAGATCCTGAGACTTTGGCAACACCTTGCAATCCCATCACACAAAGGAAATTACCATGGTGGAGCTTTGTTATTGCTCCAACACCCATTGTTCTCCCCAGGAAAGGATTAGTCCTTCAGGTACTTTTCACCCAACAAATAGTCCCAGTTTTTGAGTGTTTCTTTGGATCACTCCTAGTCATCCCAGCAGCCCATTTCTCCGTTCGTTGAGTGATCCCCTTAGCCCTCTCTGTGCTGAGCCCCCACTTCTCTGCTGTTTTCCCCGGATCAAGGACTTCAGGACAAAAGTGCAGTATCACCCCAGCTACACCCCTTCAATATTCCCCTATGCAGTTTCCTCTCTTTGGCTTCTTAATAGGTCTTGAGTGAGTGTGTGAGTGATTGCGTTGCTGGATGAGACTTTCCTTCAATAAAATCATTTATTGGACATTTTTGTTTGGTTTTTGACTTGGCCTGACCCCGTAAAAACTGGGTAAAAAGACCCAGCTAGGTTACTCTGCCTCTCACATTGCTATAGCTCGTGCTCTGGCTAGTTTCCATTCCCCATCACGTGGAGCACACTGAGGTGACCCCCAAGGGACCCCAGAAATCAGGGTAACAGAGAAACCCTCCCATAAAACAGAAAACACAAATGTTCCACTCCATTATCATCAATGGATGCAACTTGCATGCACCTGTGCCAGCACAGGTACATGCCTGGTGTGCCCACTGATAATAATGGGACATGAAATTTCACCTGACCTCACATTCATGTGTGCGAAGGTCACCCAGCAGAGAGTGCACTGTATTTAACAATTAAAATGAGTTGCAACAATTTCAAATGGGTACAGGTTTGAGCAAAACCATTAGGACCTCTTCTGCCAAAAAAGCTTTGATTACCCCGCACCCCATTTTAACCTGGTCTTTGGAAGAATCTAATGCCTGTGCCATTTGGGCCTCTGTTGTGTTTACGTAAAGCTTTTTATAAAGCATGTCTACAGATGCTTTTTGTGTCCCTTGCGTTGTGTCTAGCTTTACCCCGTCTACACCCATGTTTCATGTTTTCATCAGTACACACGGTAATCTGCCTTTCCCAAAGCCCTGTGAAAAGTTGTTAAAAGAGCAATGAGAGGCAGCAAGGAGATCATTATCTAGGGCTTTGAGGAACTGTGGCATTTTTTGCAGCTGCAGTTCGAAGCAGGAATTGAGTCAGTGGGAGTCACTACAGAGCGAGTCCCTTTATCCTGTTGGATTACCCCAATAATTAAACTGTCAGCCAACGACTTCAAGCACTTTTGAGGGGGGCAATGGAGGGGGAGAAAAGGCCCTCGGCATCAAAGAGTGGTGTGATTCTTGCTTGGATTAAGCCTGTAATTTCTTTTATCTTAATCATTGTGTTTACATAAGACCTTGCTTGGAACACATTTTTTTCAGAAATACTTTTCCATATGTTTTAAAATAACATGAGCATTATTTAACCACTTACCCTTTCTTCTGAGAAACAATTATGTCAAGAATTACTCTTTTTCTCTCTCTTTCACCACCATCTCTCTCTCTCTCTTTCTAGGGAAAAGCTTCTTTGAAAAGTGAACTTAAGTAGTTCATTTTGCCACGTTCTTGGAGGTGGTTTTAAGCTTTCAGGAGCGCAGCTGAATTGAAGAAAGTTGGAGTATTCCTGCTGGAAACTGCTTGAATGGATAATGAGTAATATTTAGTGCTTGTTCGCTGGCACTTTGGTATATTCAACTGTTTTGCAAATATTATGCTTCTATTGTCCTTGAAACAAAATTTTAAAGAGGTGAGCTATCGTCGTGGTAGTCATCTCCATAGATGGATGAATCAAGGTTTAGCGAAAATGGTCTGCCCCAATGCCAACATGTGAATTCATGGCAAACATAAGATTCCAGGTAGTGAGTTTGTTTCTGCCTTTCTCTCAGTAATAAGACTCAAGGCAGCCATCAACATATTTTAAAGCAATACAGATTAAAACTATACAATACCTTTAGTAAAAGTATGACGGTTATTGAAAAACAATTAAACAATTTATAAAGTTAAAAAACATTAAACATTAAAAAAAATTAAAATTCATTAAAAGACCTTAAAAATGGCACTGCACAGCATGAAAAGAACACCCCGGTCAGTTTCTAAAAGCCTAACAGCCTAAAAATGTTTTAACTTCCTGATGGAAGGACAACAAAGATGGAAATGTCCTGGGAGGGAGTTCCAAAATCTGGGAGCCACCCCCAAGAAGGCCCTCTCCCTTGTTCTCATCCAACAAGCCTCAGAAAGTGGTGGGGCAGAGAGAAGTGCCTCTCTAGAAGAACTTAGAGCTCTGTTGGGCACATAAAAGGAATTATTTCCTGATTAGCCTATCTTTGTAATATCATACTAAGTCATTACTACTATCCTGATGTTGGTTTTAGTTGTCTGCCCTAAAACCAACACGTAAATTCATGGCAATCACAAGAATTTCAGCTCTTTCTTGATTAGTCCATCTTCTTTGCTATCATACTAAGTCATCTATTATTATTGTTATTTGCCTTTAAGTCATTTCCAACCTATGGTGACCCGTAAGTGAACTTATTGTGGGGTTTTCTGGGCCAATACTACTAGGCCATTTCTGCACTAGAGTGTTATAGCACTATGATTCCACTTTCAATGTCCTATGGAATGCTGGGGTTTGCAGTTTTGGGAGGGGTCAGTAGGTCCCTCCCAAAACTGCAAACCCCAGGATTCCATAGGATGTTGAAAGTGGAATCATAGCATGATAACAGTCCAGTGCAGAAATGGCCCTAGTTATACTATTACTTGCATGTCCCAGGGATCCTTAAGCTGTTGGCTGAATCCCAGAAACAAGGAGGATCAGATTAAGAAAAAACTACAGCTCTCACTCCCACTGAGAAAAGAATTGTAGTTTGCTTCTCGAAGGGGGTATGGTCAGTAGGCTGACATTACAATTTGAAAACGTATTGTTCTTTTATTTATTTATCTATTCAGGAAAATTTCCACCCCATCCTTTGGTCCTGCAATGACTCTCAAATGCAATGTTAATAACGGGATTAGAAAGAAAACAATATTTTTAAAATCATAATTGTGATATTTATCATATTTATAAGATTAACTCTATTTATGAATCACCTTTCTGTCCAAAAGGGCCCCCAAGGTCATCTACAACTTTAAAAATGTAGCAATTAAGTGAAGAACAGAGCAAGCCACCTTTAAATTATCCAGAGAGCAGAATAAAACTATTTAAAACACACGGAAAGCTATTTAAAAACCACTAAATAATTCAAACAGCAGCAACAGAGGAGCATAAAACAACTGGGTCAGTTTAAAAATACATGGTAAAACTCTAAAACAGATTATAGGTGTGGTGAAAAAAAAGAAGCATCTGTCACCCTACTAACAGTTGAGAGAGGAGGAGAGAATTCTCTTTCTGGAAAGAATTTGGTAGCCTGGCTGCCATTATTGAAAAGGTCCATTCTGTTATCACGTTTTAATATGCTTAGCCATCACCTATATTTCAGAAGTTGCTGGAGAGCATAATGGATGTGAAAGGGGTGGATTACCCTCTTTATGCTACAAGGCCTTTGCTATCCAACAAAAACTTAGGGAAGGTATTCCTAGATTTGTGTAAGAATGGTATGCTGGCATAACCAAATGTCTATAGGAATGTTTACATGAAAAGCTGCTCTCACTTGGTATGGCTTATCTTATGAGGCTCACTAGCATAAGCTATAGGATAAAGCAAACTCACACATCCTCAGCTGTACTGCTGCTTAGAACTGTCTCATCAGACCCCTTACAATCTCCATTCCCTCCTCAGCTGGTATGCCCAAATGACTGTTCAGAACCATCATAGGTTCCTCAGCATGGAAGAAAGGAAGAAAAAGAGCTGATGGCCATCTTCATTTTGATGATCTCCAGCTCCATATCTCCAGAAGACTTCTCCTGGTGTTTTCATGTGGATGTTAAAGCAGCATAGGGAACAAAATAAGACAGAGGGCCACAGGACTCCATAAGCCAAGGGGTATGAGGTTGAGGAATGGTGTCTCAGCATCTCAAACTCACCAGGTAAGAATAGAGCTATGCCTCTGTCACGACTCATAAATAGGGATGGAAAGAACTGGAGGAGATGGGATGAAGATGAGGCTTGTGAAGTGCAAGAAACCCCAGTGAGGAGGCTCTTCCTGAGAATCCTCTTTTGAAGTTACTTTCTTTCAAACTGAGAACTACTCAGCCCACCTACGCCAGATTCATCTTTTTCCCTGACCCTGAGTAGCTGGGGGAAAGGCAGAGGGTAGCTGAGGACTGTTGCCAAATATGTTCCAATAAGCAGTGAGTGACAACAATGTCATTTTCCAGAACCTCTGGAGGACCTGTGGAATTTCCAGAGGATGCCTGCGACTCTCAGAGACCATTTTCCCCTTGTCTGATTAGGCTCTCAGTTCTGATAGCTGGCACACAAAGTTGCAGGCCTTTCTGGCAGTCTCCTCAAGCTGCTCCAAAGGTCCCAGACTTTGTCCTTGTCGTGCAGCAGCTATTGGAACATACCTGGAAAAATTCCTTTATTACACACACATACATACACATTGCTACATGAGTATCCTATGACTACAGAGTGCAAGTTTTCAAAGGAAGGAATTAATGTGAGGGAAGCAACTAGAGAAAGGCAACCTGGTCCAGGTCATGCACAGTTAATCCAAGAAGACGAAGAGAGGTGCAGTGACCTTCTCTGGCACTCCAGAGGTCATGCTAACAAATTGAAGGGCAAAATACGCAAAGCTATGAGTAATACGCAATGTAATGTAAAACAATTACAAATGAATGAAATAATAATTACAAATAAAACAGATATGACATATATTCACATGAAAACCAAACTTCTTCTGAGACACCTTGGATAAACAATCCCTTATGAGCAAATGCAAATGAACTCCCTAACCATTGCAGTACAATAAAATGGAAACAAAATCTACTATATAAAAGTGAATGTTTGTCTGCGTGTTTGTCTGTTTGTCCACATCAGCATATGATTGGTTGAGTGAGGTGAGAAGACCTCATATGATTGGCTGCCTGTGAAGATTCTATGGAATCCTGGGGTTGGAAGTTTAGGGAGGGGCCTTTAGAATTCTCAGCCAGAGAGCTCTTAGGTCTCAGACTGGTTGCTACGGAGATGAGGCCTACCATCAATAAGGATGGCATCAATAAGGACGCCAGAAAACTTTTGGGAGGCATATGTGAGAAAAATTACAGTGGCGTACACAACATCGTTACAAGGTCTTCTCACCTCACACAGTAGGTTGTATGGGTTCCATATATGAGGAATCTTAAAACTGAAATTCAAAACAAAAAATGCTTCCAGAAAAATATAAAGCCATTGCACAAATTCAACAGAAAGCAAGAAAAAACAACAACAAAAACAGTGAGTACATCAAGATTGCCAGAAAACACAGATTGGATTGGGACTATGAGGAAAAGTTAGGAGGAGGACCGTGTGCTCCCTCAGGAACCCCAAGTGTGTCTGTAAATAACTCTGAATACAGATTGCATTGGGAAATGTGGAGCAAAGTTACAGGAAATGGAGAACACAGTTTGCGGAATTCTTAAGAGGAAAATAAAAACCCCGGGCAACGCTGGGTAAGTATGCTAGTTTGAGATAAATTTCAATGTTGTCGTTTTTCACACGTAGTCTGAATAATGTTGTGGTTCTTCTTCAAGAAGTCTCAGACGGTTAGCCCGATATGTTTCCAACTGTTTTGCTATCTTCCTCAATGGCTTTTTATCATAACAATCTATAGGTGGCTGCCTTTGGATGTCAGGTGATTGTTTAGTCAGTGTCTTTTATTTAGCTGATGGGTCCTACGCAGTTTTTCCTTGATGGTCTTGATTGACTTGAAAGGATAAGAATGTCTCTACAGTGTCTATCAATTACTGCCAAGGAGGGACCCCCCCACTTAATTAGCCATCAGCTTCTGAAATTGAGCATGAGTTGTTTGGAGTGAGGAGTTCCTTGTAATCCAACTCCTCTATTTCAGATTCCTCAGACTCATAGAATCATAGAATCACAGGCCCTTTCTGCATCTTACCGTCTTCTGGTGCTGGGGTGCAGGGATCGTGCAAGCAGCCTCCGGTGAGAGGCTCTCGTGTCGAATGTCCTTCGGCTCCGCACAAGCTGCCTGCTCACATGAGAGCCTCACCTATTCCTTCCGCAGCGCAGCCTGGGAGTTTCCCAGACTGCGCTGGGGCAGGAAGCGCAACTGCCATGGCTCCAGAGGCGCCGCACACATGGCAAGTGCACATGGGGTCCTGGAGCAATGCACGATTGCGCACCGTTTTCGGCTGAAAGCCAAAAATGAAAAAGTGCACATGTGGTGCCTGCCCTACCCTGGAGTGTTGCGCAATTGTGAGTGCATTGTGCAGATCGCTCCTCGCAATCGCGAGATGCTTCAGGTGCCCTTTCGTGTGGCAAATGCCGTGCGAAAAGGGCTGAGGTCTAATCAAAGCAGAATAGAGTGGTACCATTACCTCCATTGATCTAGAAACCATACTCCTATTGATGCAACAAGAATCACGTTGGCTTTCTTGGCTGCTGCATCACACTGCTGACTCATGTTCAACTTGTGATCTACCAAGACTCCTAGATCCCTTTCACACATACTGTTATCCAGCCATGTGTACCCCCAATCCTATATTTGTGCATTCCATTTTTTGTGCCTAAGTGCAAGACCTTACATTTCTATCTGTTGAAATTCATTTTGTTAGCTTTGGCCCAGCTCTCCAATCTATCCAGGTCATTTTGAAATTTGATCCTGTCCTCTGGCATATTAGCAACTCCTCCCAATTTGGTGTCATCTGCAAATTTGATCAGCATGCCCTCTATTTCTTCATCCAAGTCATTGATAAAGATGTTGAGTGGCACTGGACCCAGGACAGAACCCTGTGGCACTCCAAATGTGGAGTTAAAATAATAAGGAAGAAAAAGGCAAGACTAGGAGACACTTTTTCCTCCTGTGAGGACACTTTTGAAAACTGTCTGTTTTTGGAAGACATGCTTACTGCAGGGAAGGCAATTAATTCAATTATTTTTTTTCTCGCATGTGGGCATGAATAAATTCAACAAGCACATCCCTATGTGGTGGTGGTGGTGATGATGATGATGATGAGATCCTATCTCAAAACTAGAATTTCCCCTTTTCCAATCTGAACTCAAAAAGAATTGAGATGTCCATTCCCTAGAAATGAGAGAGACATGTAGGGTAGATTATGAGCCTTGGCTCCCTCCTGTGAGAAAAAGGAGTGTCTTCTTTGGTTTGCATCTGTTAATTACGTTCTTTGTTTAAGGTAACAGACTCTCTGAAGAAATCAAAAGTTCCTGTTGAATTATCACATGCTATTTGCACATGATAAACAGACTGGGATAGTTTGGAAATGTTGATTGGGACAGTTTAATGTTGATAGATGCCAGATGGAGAGGATGTGCTTTGAACTAAGTATTAATTAACTGTTTTTTAATGTTCACATGAGGAAATCCATCTGTTTAATGTAAATAAGATGGGTGCAGGGAAATGTGTGTGGTTTCACTTTGGACCTCCACAAGGTGTTGACCTATTTCTGCAGCAGAAATAAACCTTGCCTTTCCTTAACTCCTTGATCATGTTGCTTTGCTAATCTAGACCCTCTGCTGGGCCACGAATCGCACTCTTGTGACACCTAATCATGACAGAACACCTCAGACTGCTCCTAGCTTCTTACATTGCCTAAAGTCACTGTGTTTTTCTGGAAGCTGGATCTCATATTCAGGTGCCAGTCATGAAATGTACTGGAATCAAAGAATATTCACAATTTTTCTCATCCTGAGTGACAAGGGATGTTTCAACACACCCAAATGTTACTCTGATTTCTGGGGTCCCTTGAGGGACACATCAGTGTGCTCCATGTGATGGGGAATGGAAACTAGCCAGTGCACAAGCAATAGCAATGTGAGAGGCAGGGTAACCTAGCGGGGTCTTTTTACCCAGTTTTTACGGGGTCAGGCCAAGCCAAAAGCCAAACCAAAATGTCCAATAAATGATTTTATTGAATGCAAGTCACACACACCAACACAGTCATGCACACATGCACCCAAGAGCTATTGAGAAGCAAAAGAGAGGAAACTGGACAGAGGGAATATTGAAGTTGGAGTAATACTGCACCTTGTCCTGAAGTCTGGGGTCCGAGAAGGCAGTGAAGAGGCAGCGCTCAGTGCGAAGGAAGCTGAGGGGATTGCTGGCAGATGGAGTGACAGTCAGCTGGGAAGACCGGGGAGCGATCCAAAGAGGTGCTCAAAATTGGGGACTATTTGTAGGGGGAAAAGTACCTGGAGGACTAATCCTTTTTCAGGGAGAACAATGAGAGTTTCAGTGAGCTCAAAGCTTCACGTTGGTAATTTCCTTTGTGTGATGGGATTATTGGGTCTCCGGACCTTTAGCTGAGTTTTGTGGTGTGACTCTTAGTCCCTGCTTGATGGGATATTTGCTCAACCTAGGGCAGACACTTTAATCCCTTCAAATTGGAGTCTCAGGGTGGAGGACCTTTTGTTTAGTGTGGATTTGTTTCTCTTGAGGTTTTCCTGGAGTTACGTGACGGGAATTTTACTGGTCTGACCTTGTTTTCAGTCTTTCGGCCGTGCCTGCCTATGTGTTCCTTTGGGGAACCTCTTATGGCACACAGAACTATATTTTAATATCAAAATTGTAGACCCCAGCATAGGGTTTCTCCACCGAAGTAACACAAAGAACCCATTGAAACAATGATGAACAGTTGTGAGATTTTCCATAATTCCAGCCCTTTTGGTAAACATTTTGTTTGCACAAAAACATTGCCTGGAATCCTGCAGCATAGTTTCAATTAGAGTAAACACATTGACTCAGCTATTGAATGAGGAGTCAAGAGGTAGGTAAATTAAATTGATTTAATGGCTCTAGTCTAGTCAGGACTCTGAACATTGCTTAAGCTGTGGTATTTCCTCAAAACGTGTTGTTTTTGATGCAAATGTAGTTTTTTTGTGAAAATGATTTTTTGGGGCAAAAAATGTCCCCAAATGCTAAATAAATAAATAAATAATAAAAGTTCCCATGATCTCACTTAGCAGAGGGGAAAAAATTAAATCTTTGCTATTGTTTGCAAGAATGGAATAACTGAATATTTATATCCTTACTGTACAGAAATTAACAGCAAAAATCAGACCAGAAATTCATGTTAAATATGAGATTAAAAGAAAATTATTATAAAATGTTCTACCATTGGTATAGAACATCAAAGGAATTGTATAAAATTTATAAAAAGGATGAAGGGAGCTGTTGGAAATGTAGAGAAAAGAAAGGTACCTTTTCTCACATGTGATCTTGTAAACAGGTAAAAAAAATATTGGGCACAAATTCATAACTAAACTAGTGAAATTTTAAACATTTCATCTGAGATGAAACTCAGAATGTATTTATTGGATGTGAGAGATGAACAATTAGAATTGAAGGTAAATAATAAATTAATATTATATGTGATCACCACAGCAAGGATAATCTGTGCACAAAAATGGAAACATCACGAGACATCCCGGTTGGAGGAGTGGCCATCGAAGCTGCTAGATATGATGGAAATGGAAAATCTTACTGTATTAATAAAGAGAAAACATTGAAAGATTTTGAAAAAGAGTGGGAACCATATATAAAATATATCCTTAAAAGAGGTGAGGTGAATAATTAATAGAGAATGTGATTGCATCTTTGTGTATATTTATTTATTGTATTAAGAGGATAAATAGTGACATTTTAGGAATATGGTAGAAGGTTTTGTCGAATTACTATTAAAAGAAAATGTTATTTGAAATAATTATAAATGTAAATTCAAAGTTAAATATGTATAAACGGAAGGCATTTGAGAAGAGGATAAGAAGAGGAGGGAATGTTGTGCAATTCTAGCGTTTGTGAAATGATGAACATACATATATGTTTAAGATTTTTTAATAAATAATCTTTTTTTTTAAAAAAAAGATAACTACAAAATCAGGCAAATGCATGAACTAACTTTAGGATACAGGCTTTCCAATGTAGAATCCTTCAGTGCAATATATTACAGGCGTGCCTCGGTTAACAAAGCCTTGGCAGGGTCCCTTCTACAAAGCCTTTATATGCTCAGCTATCCACCTCCTTTTCCTCCTTATCATCTGCTTAGTTAGACATTTTCTAGTAGTGTCAGCATTGGAAGTACGGGGTGAAGGAGGGTTGAAGAAATAAAGGCAGACTTTTTATGATAGCATGCCTGCAGCAAATAATGTAATGGATGAAGCTTGAGTGCAGAAAAAGCAAGAAGCTACTCTGGCCAATTTTACTATAGCTGTGTGTTCCTGCCTACAACAGGCAAGGTAAACTTTAGCCTGTTACTATGGTTCTGACATGCCCAGTGATAGCACTAGATATCTCTTGATATCAAACTTATTTGGCCTTCACTTGACCTTTTTCTGCCACCCTGCTCCACGTGTTTGTGAGGCCACCGGACAAGCATGTAAACAGGCACAGCTGGTTAATGGTTGGACATTCCAATCCCCACTTAGGCAGGCAGATTAACGTCACTCCGTTGCTTCAGGGACCTCTTTTGCAGACATACCTTGCTTAAGCATGCCTTTACACAAAGACGCTCGGCCTCGAGCCGGCACTCTCGCAATGCTAAGCCATTTGCATACTGGCTACTCTATTGTTAAATCTGCATTAAGCTGATCATGTAAAACTTGACCTTTCCCAATGCTTTGTCCCGCTCCAAACTCACATTGTTCTCACCAAGTATGGCATGGCCTGTAGGCACAATCCACCCTATAAAAACCTCCCCGATTCTGAGTCCTCCTCGGATCGCTCACCCATCGGATCACTCGACCTCCCCGTCCAGACCTCTTGCCCCGCTTGGATTGTTCTGGACTTCCATGCCGCCTTGCTGTTATTTGGTCTGACGAGCTCCCCTCAGCGAACCGTGCTGAGCTTCCTTTCCTGCAACTCTCCGCTTTTCTCCAGGACTACAAGATAAGGTGTCGTATCACCCATTTCCCCCAAAAACTCTCACTTGTAATTCCCAGTTAGATGTGCACTTGTGTTGTCTTTTCTGTTGTTTGTCCTTTAATAAAGCTATCATTTTTACTGTTTTAAAACTTGTCTGACTACTCTTCTGACCTGACCCCGTAGACATTAGGTTGCAAGATCCTTGCTAGGTTACCCTGCCTCTCGTTAGCTTAAGAGAGTGCTCAAGTTAATTTCCCCATCTTGTGTTTATATCTGATTGTTTGGGTGCCCTTCCCAGGACCCCCAGTATACAGGGTAACAAGCCCCCCCTCAGAATCACTTGCTAAGCATGTGTCAACAAGCAGAAAAAGACAGAAAATGGGAGAGCAGATAAACCTGCCTCACCAGCTGCCCTCTCTCCCCATATCTTAAAACAGCATAGATTTATAGATTAGGTTACCAGAATGGTAGGGATAGAGATGTCATGGAGAGGAGACCTCTTCCCATTATTATCCCCCTGAATTCGTCTGTTTTGCCAGGGCTGGATACTTTCCCAAGGAATTCTTTATAACATATTCCATTGGCAAATGAACAAGAGAAACTGTGTCTGTGCGTGTGTGTGTGTGTGTGTGGGAGTGGGGAGGACAATTTAGAAGAAAGGACAAAACGTAAACAGAGAAGGATCCAAAAATTAAGTGCAAATTTTGCTTTTGCCAACAACGAATGTCATGTCCCTCCCTTTCCCATCAAGGAGAAATCAAGAGCTTGGAGAAAAATGAAGCCTTTCAAAATATTCTTGGCTGTCTTTGCTTGTTTGTTCATTGCTGGAATCTACATAGAGCTCAGCGTGGAGCAGCTTGTGGGTGACAGTGGCCATTTCTGCACTACACTGTGATAGTGCTATTATTCCATTTTCAAAATCCTGTGGAATTGTGGAGGTTTAGTTTACTGAGGCCAAAGAGCTCTCTGGCTGAGAATTCGAAAGGCCCCTCCCTAAACTGCAAATCCCAGGATTCCACAGGATGTTGAAAGTGGAGTAATAGCACTATAACAGTGTAGTATGGAAATAGCCAGTTTCTTGGGGTTTATAATCCATCCATTAGAAGTATGAAGACCTTGTTTTTGGAGTAACCAAGAAGTCATGCAAGTCTGAAGGATAGTGTAATTTGGGTCAAAGTTAACTGCTCAGATGGAGACTGCATGTTCCTGTGTCTCATGAATTCTCTTCAACTGAGAGCTAGCATGTTGGGGAGAGGGTCTTAGCCAAGCTTTTTCACTGGCATTTAGGCAGATGAAGTTTTTATTATTCTGTTGTATGATTCCTCCACCTGCACTCTATGTACCTTAAAAGGTATAATCTTTGAAAGCAGAGGATGATATTTATCTCTTGTGCGAGTGTGTTCAGTTGCGTTCTAAGATTAGGATGTAGCAAGGCTTAGATTCAAAACTCCATTGACATTCCCTGCATGACCCTGAGATGAAGATGAATCAGAGTTCTTAGCCAACCAGAGTATAGAAATGTTATTTTTGAGACTACAATTTCCATAATCTGTCAGATTCTGGATCTGTAGTCCTAAAAATAACTTTCTATCATTGAACTATATACAGTGTCTTCAGTCCCTTGGAGAAAAGTTGGAAAATAAATGTGATCAAGGACATATAGATGCTGCCAGTCGGTATGATGTAAGAAGTTTGAGTGTTGGATAAAGGCCGTTTCTGCAGTGCACTGTTATAATGCTATTATTCCATTTTCAACCTCCTGTGGAATTCTGGGGTTTGTAGTTTCCTGAGCTCTCTGGCTGAGAATTCTAATGCCCCCCCCAAATTTCAAGTCCCAGGCTTCCATAGGATGTTGAAAATGGAATAACAGCACTATCACAGTGTAGTGTAGAAATGGCCTAGGACTCTGGGAGACCAGGGTTTGAATCCCCACTCAGTCATGGAAACCCAGTAAGTGACCTTAGGCATGTCACACACTGGATGAAGGAATAGAGGGCATGCTCATCAAATCTGCAGATGACACCAGAGGTTGCTAATATGCCAGAGGACAGGATCAAAATTCAAAATGACCTGGATAGATTGGAGAGCTGGGCCAAGGCTAATAAAATGAAATTCAACAGAGAGAAGTATAAAGTCCTACACTTAGGTAGAAAAAATGGAATACAGAAATATAGGATGGGGGACACGTGGCTGGATAGCAGTACGTGTGAAAGGGATCTAGGAGTCTTCATAGACCACAAGCTGAACATGAGTCAGCAGTGTGATGCGGCAGCCAAGAAAGCCAATGCAATTCTCAGCTGCATCAATAGGAGTATGGTGCTAGATCGAGGGAGGTACTGGTACCACTCTACTCTGCTTTAGTTAGACCCCATCTTGAATACTGTGTCCAGTTCTGGGCACCCCAATTCAAGAAGGATATTGGCAAGCTGGAGCAAGTCCAGAGGCGGGCAACCAAAATGATGAGAGGCCTGGAAGCCATGCCCTATGAGGATAGACTTAGAGAGCTGGGTATGTTTAGTCTGCAGAAGAGAAGGTTAAGAGGGGACATGATAGCCATGTTTAAATATTTGAAGGGATGCCATATAGAGGAAGGAGAGGGCTTGTTTTCTGCTGCTCCAGAGACCCGGACAAGGAGCAATGGATTCAAGCTGCAGGAAAGGAGATTCCACCTGAACCTCAGGAAGAACTTCCTGACAGTCAGGGCTGTCCAGCAGTGGAATCTGCTGCCTCGGAGTGTAGTGGAGTCTCCTTCCTTGGAGGTTTTTAAGCAGAGGCTGGATGGCCAACTGTTGGGAGTGCTTTGAGGATGTTCCTGCATGGCAAGGAGTTGGACTGGATGGCCCCTGGGGTCTCTTCCAACTCTACATTTCTATGATTCTATGATTCTATGACCTTAGGTAAGTCACACTCTCTCAGTCTTCGAGGGAAGCAAAGGCAAACTCTGGAAAAACCCATGATGACTTCACCTTATAGTCACTATAAGTCAAAAGTGATTGAAGGTACGCAACAAAAACAATAGAAGTAGGTTTTAATCCTGGCTAGGGAAACAACAAATAGGCATGATGCTCAGTTTCCCAAAACAGAATGGTCTGTCAGCAAGCCTGGATAAGTGTCTGAATAAAGCCAGAGATTTCCCAAAAGTTATTGCAAATCTGCAAAGGAACCAGCAGTTCCTTGCATGAAATATTGCAGAATTAAGCTGTTAGCACAGAATGGAAAAGTTGCATAATATTCCGGGATGTCTAATATGTTGAATCCTTGTACAACAGCACACTGGTCAGCAATTTGATGAAGAGCAGCAATTCACAAACACCAACCAGACAGCAGACATAGATGGAGAATAATGATGAGATCAGACAGACACCAGAAGCTTTAGCTCATAATTTTGTTCATATACAAAGATATGAACAACTGAATGAAGCACTATTTGGAAACTGCTACTGTTATCAAAATCATTTATTTCTTTGTCAGCTCAGCAAAACTTGCTCTCAAGAGTATCACAGCAGCAATGAATAACATTGGAGGACTGTTCCTGATCATTAGACATAGAATAGTTCCACATTTTCTCCATTTCAAGAAGAAACTTGATGGAAAAAAAGAAACATGAAGTTCTGAAGGTTTTTTAACATTTGTGGATTTTTTTACAATAAACAAAAAAAAAATCATTTGTACAAAACCCATTGGTTTTGACAACAAACTTTTTTTGCAGAGAAAATGGGAGATATATCTATGCACACACACTCATACATATATTGCCAAATGCACTTTTTTCTGTAGATTCCCCCCTTTGACTATAAAATGAAAGAGGTTTTGCAAACATTAATTTCACGCACACACACAAAGTCCCAAAATGCAAACCATTGAACAACCTGCAGAATGCTCATACTCTCATCCAATGACAAGGAAACTTTTGAAATCCTTTGTCCTTACCTATGAGAATTAAGGCCATTTCCACACTAGACTGTTATTGTGCTACTATTCCACTTTCAACATCCTATGGAATCCTGGAGTTCCTATGGAATCCTCAGAGGCCCCTCCCTAAACTACAAATCCCAAGATTCCAAATGAAGTGGAAATTGGAATAATAACACTATAACAGTCTAGTGGGGAAATAGCCTATATAAATGAAGATGTATACCCCAAGGTCATTACTACTTAGGTTAACATCTAAAGGTCCATATTTTCCTATATGAAGCAGCCCATGTTTTCAGATCTTCTTGGAAAATCCTTCTCTCTCTGCTACCACCCTCACAAGTACGCCTGGTGGTAACACAGAAAAAGGCCTTCTTGGTAGTTGCTCTCAAGCTCTGGACCACCTTTCCTAGAAAGGTTAGACTGGCATCCTCCTTGCTGTCCAAATGAAGACCTTTTTTTATTTGGGGCTGACACCTCAGAAGGGAAAGTCCTTTCATGTGGCTATGAGTTTTGTATTTGTTCTTCCTTTTAATGGTCTGTTTTTAATGTTTTTGTTTTAAATTTAAGTGATAATTTAATTATATTTTTTTTAGTTTTTTACAATGAAAATATTGTAGCTGTATCAGTTTTGACTTTTGCAAGCCTTCTTGGGTCCCCAGTTAGGAAAATGACAGGATATAAATAAATATATTGCTGCTGTGGCTACAATGTCACCACCAAGGAAACTGGTTTTGGCCACAGTTCCATTATATATCCTACTAATTTGCCTATATATTTTTTCTTCCTCAGTCTCTTGTGTTTTTCTGATAATGGTATCCACTATTAGCAACTTGACAACAGTCTCCCAATCTACTGATGTGGTGGGACCCCTCATAATAGATACCTGAATCTTGTTGATATCTTATGCAAGTGTAAGTCTCTTGCTGAAATGTACTGGACATTTTTATCCAATGTGGAATGGCCATATTCAAGCTTGTGCAGTCAGCTGCACAGCACTGCAGTTCACCAACAAGGGACACTGCACAACCGCTACATAACTCAGTGGCTGAGATCTTATGTGCATAGGATCTTCTGCATCCACAGTCCCATGGCCTCCCAACTGCCTAGCAGCTGTCAAGCCCTGGCTCCTGCTGCTGTTACTTACTGGAGATATAGGAGGGAGGGGGAAGCAATTCAAATCAGTGATGTAGACTTGAGTCGACTGACTCGGACTCATGTCAGACTTAAGTCACTTCGGTAACCCGACTTGGACTTGACTTGGCAATAAATGATGCACTGACTCGACTTGAGACTGGTACACTTTTAGTGACTGACTTGCTGCCCTTGGTTCAGTAACAGAAACCTTACAACTTTGAACAGCACTTCCATCTCTTTTGGCCTACTGGTCACATGACAATTTGTCTCAAGTTTAAAGCATGAGCGCATTTCTTAGAGGGGAACAGCAAACGGGTTAGGCAATGGGCTTGAGGTGGGTTTGAGATCTGCTCAGCAGCTTGTCCCCACTGCATATTGGAGAAGTCTTCTAAAACTTTTCCTAAGAGCAGAAGACAAGACATGCCTCCAGAGTGCAGGGTGCATTTCTCACAGGGGAACAACAAATGGGTTAAGCAATGGTCTTGAGGAGGAAAGCTTTTGAAGCTTCCATAATGGAGAGTAAGAGGGATCCTATTCTCCACTTCCAAAGCTGTAGATGGCAAAATCGTTAATATGGAGGGCTGACTTTGCTTAAATTGGTAAAACTGACTTTGTTCAACTCTGTCCAGAAATTCTGGGATATAAGTTAGGGTATAAAGTTAGCTCCCAGACTTAAGACTTGACTTGAAAGTATCTTCAAGGGCTTGAGATTTGACTTGAGACTTGAAGGTAGAGACTTGAGACTTGACTTGAGTCTTGGAGTAAAAGACTTAAATACATCACTGGTTTTAAACCATACAGAAGCAGCTGGACTCAATTTGGTTAGGTAGAAAGAAATGAGAATGTGCCCTTTAAGGGGGGTGCATCTGTTTTTAACTTCCCCTAGGAGCTGAGAACAGCTGGAAATTCATCATCTGAATGACCTTTGTCCATTTCCTTCTGGCAAGAAGGAGCACCAGCGGCCACACTTCTGGCTTGACAACTGCTGGGCATAGGAGGTTTTTTGATAGAGCAGAAGGGCAAGAGAATAGCTGTCAAAAATGGACTTACACTTATACTTGTATAAGTCATTAACAGGATTCTGACCCATGAGTGTAAAGTCATGGTCCATCTCTTTGATGGATGATCTCAGCTATGTGCCTTATATTGGCAAGAGAGCAACCAAAATAATAATAAAAAAATATGGAGCCATGATGGCTATGAGAAGAAGGCCTAAAGAAACATCTCTTCCTCAACTGATATGATAAGTGACAAGATGCTGAGCCAGACTGAGTAGGGAAGTAAGTGAGAATTGTTTTGTGTTGTCCCTGCCAGGAGACTGCAATGAAAAAAGCAACGGAAGGGAGAAACTAGCCAGTGGAGTCCATGGGATTATTGGACAGCTACCTTCAAGAAGCACAGCTCTTATATCTGTTAGACCTTGTGATAATAAGCAGAAGCCTGAGGATCACATGTGGTTGCTTGTCAGAAACACTTTGCTCCTTCATTTGCTGCAGTAGCCTTTGGGTTGTGTTCCTCCAGTGCAACATATATCATCTCTCAGAGGGTTTTGTTGTGTAATTGTAGCATTTCCATTTACCAGGGAGAAGAGATTAAAAACAACAATCTCAAAGACTTCTCCCTCACTGGCAGAAAATTCTTCCCTAGCCTCCAGCTTTCCTGATTTACACATTACATTCTAGGCTAATAAAAAACCACATCTCTAAAAGACAAGGTGAATGTTTGTAACACTTTCTGTGTGTGTTTTATCACTTTGGACTGTGAAACATGTATTTGGAAATTACTTCACTGTTGTGCAACTTGGTTTCAAAACAGCCAATGCTGAAAACATGGTGGGAACTTCAAGATGTGTCCATCAAGTTGGACATTAATTTTTCATACCCCAGTTACGTATTTCCTATGTTAATGAACTCCCATATAAGGAAACGGTCCTATTTGGTTTTGTATAAAATTTGAACAACTGGTATATCACCAGAAACTGTCTTAGTGATTGGACAACAGCAAGAACTTTGCTGAGACTGGATGGTATCAAGAGATATTATTTGTATTCTTGAGCAAATATTTCTTATAAATGACATGTTGTCAGTATATAGGGCATCTGCATCTGATTTAACAACTCTCAGCACATCTCAAAAGTGAGTGTGGTGTTGAACCAAGACCAAGGAGACCAGGATTTGAATCCCTGTTCAGTCATGGAAACCCACTGAACGACTTTGGGTAAATTACATTCTTACATTTTTTCTTAGAAGAAAATGGTGGCAGAACCTGTGTGAATAAATTTTAGCATGAAAACTTTGTGATATGGTAGCCATAATTGCCATTGAACTTGAAGACACATAACAACAAGACCAACTCAAGTTCACAGATCATTTATACTTGTTAGATTTACTATGTTACCTTCTACAGGATTCCAGAGCAGATTTGATGATCTGGTGATTCCCATTGTCCATTTTTGGTTGGAAACCTTGAATTGCAAACTGGATTTCAGCAGGACAGGACAGAGAAGCAATTTATGAAGTATTAATACATATATCTTTTGTAAAATGCTATGGTCACCATGAACATTGCAGTTATTTTAACACTGAGATCATTTGTATGTGTGTGTGGTTTCATATTAGGTGGGATTGGTGAGGAACAATCCAATGTGCTCTGAGATTTGGACAGAATCTTGACAATAAGTGAGAAGAAAACATGGAACATTGGATTGGATAATTCCTGGTAAGTTTCTTTCATTCTTGGGCAGGATGGTGAAGTGTATGAAGTTCTTTCAACTCCAGATTTTGATGGGCAACAAGGCTTATCTAGTTCTGCTTTGAACTAGCCAAAGCCTGAGCACGGAACACAAACAACTAGAGTGAAACTTAGATAGGAAAAATATATCAGTCTTCAATAATAATGCCTTCTAGGACAAATAGGTGCCTGACAAGGGTGGGTAATTTAGAACATTCCTGACTCCCATGGATAGAACAGTCCTCCCCATGAAGATTCAGGTGTGCAAAGTGTTTGTGCTCCTGCTGGACCCAAACTTGGACTTAGGGATGTAACTACTGGGGTGAAGAGAATGAAGGCACTGCCTCAGTGAAAACTCTGATGTCCAGTCAAGTGCCCCATCTGTCTCCGACTTTCTAGCACTGCAGAGAGTGAGATACTGAAAATCATTCACACTTCCAGCTCTTACATTTGCTGTGTTCACCTTCCCTTGGTAACTTTCCTTGTTCCCTCTACTTGGATGTCTAAACTCTATTTCTAAATGCTCAGCTGAAGCTTTAGGTTACCACAAAGCTAGAAATTTGAAGAATGTAGGAAATTTCATAAAGATGATAAAGAGATTTTGATTTGGATTATCTTATGATTTTTAAAGAGAATTTCTGTGAATCAAATTTATATGAAAAGATGTATTGTTGTTACAAGATAGAATAATTAGAATAATTACTTAGAACGTAGAAATAGATTTTTTATGGATGATTAAGGTGTGTGGGAAATATGGATAACATGAAGGGTTTAAAGATTAATGTTTAATTAAAAATAGAACTGGTTCTTCTTGGAAGGATGGAAGTACACCTGGAGAAGTGTCACAGAAGATTATTATACTATATGAATATGACAGGAAGATTGAAGAGTTCAGTGCTACCCACAAAGGGGGGATGGATGTTGATGCTGACAGATTTAGCCAAAGTGAATAAGTTGTTCTGTTGGATTAGAGGAAGGTTACTTGTGAGACTTCTTGCAGATCTGAAACTTCTTAACTTTTTGTGAAAAAGAAAAAAAGAAAATGAACTGGCAAATTGTGATTATGATGATTAGAGAAAATGGGCTGTCAAAAAAAGAGAATATGTTGCAGTTTAGGATAGAGAGATATGAAGAATTATATGCACATGTAGCTGCCCAGAGGGAGATCAGAAGTCATATTTTCTTTTCTTTCTTTCCTTTTTCTTTTCTACCTGTATTTCTTCCCCTGCACTTAATCTTTGTAATTTCTGTAAGTTTTATTGTACTTGAAAAACTCTAAATCTAAACAAAAACAAAAAGAAAAAACGTATAGGTGGAGCAGGATTCTTATCTGGGGGAAATTTCCTCATTTGTCTCCTCTTCTGTAATTGTATGCCTGCCTATGCCTGGATTTAAATGTTCAAGTGAAGGTTGAAGTACTGTTCACAATAACAAAATGTCATCCAAGTTTCCTTGAAGCCTAAAAGAGTTCACTGTAGGGAAAACAGTAGCCTACTGGCCATAGAGGCCTGTACTGTATAAAAACGGAGATTTGGAACATGTACAAAAGACGTGTAGGATTCTCAGAGCTCAGGGCCTGGCCTTGTTTCTCCAGTCCCCAGAGCAGGAGAGAAGAATCTCAAAGAAAGAATCTTGCATTAAGATGCGTGTGTGTGTGTGTGCGCGCGTGAGAGAGAGGGAGAGAGAGATTGAAAGAGAAAATATTCTCCATTGCTTAGATGGTCCCTCCTCCTCCTTCTTCGGAATGGCATATTTTGTGCAACTGTGTTTGACACTCAAAAGCATCACACTCATTGATATCACTGGTGCATCATAGAATCATAGAATCACAGCGTTGGAAGAGACCACAGGGGCCATCCAGTCTAACCCATGCCACACATATTGGAGCACTCCTAACAGATAGCCATCCAGCATCTGCTTAAAAACCTCCAAAGAAGAAGACTCCGCCACACTCCATTGAGGCAGCAGATTCCACTGTCAAACTGCTCTGACCATCAGGAAGTTCTTCCTGAGGTTTAGGTGGAATTTCTTTTCCTGTAGTTTGAATCCATTGCTCCTTGTCCTAGACCCTTTTCGCACTTTACTTTTTTGCAGTGCGGGGCTGCGGGGCTCGCGCAAGCAGCCTCCGGAGAGAGGCTCTCGCGTCTGGGGTCCTTCGGCTCCGCACGAGCTTCCTGCTCACGCGAGAGCCCCAGCTCTTCCTTTCACAGTGCAGCCTGGGACCTGACCAGCCTGCACTGGACAGGAAACACGACTGGCCCAGCTCCTGAGGCTCTGCACGCCAGGTAAGTGCGCGGGGGGGCGGAGCGATGTGTGACTGCACAGCATTTTTGGCTTCAAGCCGAAAATGAAAAAATGCGTGTGCGGTCCACTTCAGACCCTTGAGCATTGTGCAAATGTGAGTGCGTTATGTGGACCGCTCCTCACATGTGCATGATGCTCAAGGGGCCCTTTCGCATCAGAAATGCCGTGCAAAAAGGGCCCTAATTTCTGGAGCAGTTGAAAACAACCCTGCTCTCTCCTCGACATGACGTCCCTTCAAATATTTAAACATGGCTATCATGTCCCCTCTTAACCTTCTCTTCTGCAAGCTAAACATCCCCAGCTCCCTAAGACGCTCCTCAAAGGGCATGGTTTCCAGACCCTTCACCATTGTGGTTGCCCTCCTCTGGACCTGTTCCAGCTGGTCAATATCCTTCTTGAAATGAGGTGCCCAGAACTGGACACAGTATTCCAAATGAGATCTAACCAAAGCAGAATAGAAGGGTGCCTCTTGTGAACATTATTCTTGAACAGTCAACAGGGTGCACCTCCTGTGACATCATAAGTTTTCATCTTGAGGTCTTGGGTTTTGGCTGTTGGAGCCTGGGATAGTTCCCAACCTGGCAACCTTAGAGAAAGACTAAACTTTCTTCAGTCTGTAACTTTCCTTGTAGCCTTTTGTGTGGAAAATAAAATACCCATATGTCCTGGATGGGCAATTTCTGGGTGAAGGGTGAGAGATGCCATTGGCCTTTTTGACAGTGCAGAGGCCTTGAACAATAATGAGACTGGCAAGAAGCTAATCTTTCCCTTTGACTCAGAAGCTGGCTGGTGCCACAGTGGCATGGGATGGAGTGGGGGGGGAGAGCAACACAGTGATTGAATGTGTTTGGCAGAAGGAGACAGATTTGGCTCAGTCCCACGAGGAATTCATTTTCTTATTCCTGCGTTGCCTTGGTTTTTGTGTTTGTTTTCCAAATTCTGTGAGTGGAGATGCACGGAGAAGGTAAATCCCCAAAGACAGCTGGCAAAGAATAATGACAGATTCAGACAATCAAAGTCTTGAGTAGCTTCACTTAATTAACTAATGGCCTGCCTGGAGATATAATGGGATTCAAAAAGGGAAAGCTTTTAAGCAAAACTCAAAGCCAGGAGCCTCTGGAATAGCTGGCTGATGCCACTTTCTTCCTTTTCTTCTTCAAGATGCATGACACAACACTGGAAAGGAAAAGGCTGTGCGTCTGCAATGGGCTCATATGTGAAGGCTGAAGGTTTCAGACATATTTTCATTAATTAGCTTATCAATTTGAAAATAAATTAGCCCAGAGATTCATGCCTTCAGGAATTACATTGTAGTCATGCCAATTTTCAGGTGCTTTGGAGCTATGGTAGAAATAGGGGGGCTGACAGATAAAAAAAGCCACACACACACACACACATAATAAACAAACACACACACACACACACACACGCTTTTCTTAACACAGAAGCTCATAGTCTGAACTCAAATATACATTTTTCTTCCTTTGAGCTAATGGAATGTCTTGCGATGGGAGTGAACAATTTGGCTTATTTGGCATAGGACATTCTATGGTCTCAGGTGATAGATTCTGAGAGGAGAGGGAGAAATTTAAATGGAAGCATATTTTAACAAATCAATCCACATCCCAGAGGATTGAACTGAAATAGGATAAAAATTAGCCTTGAGTGCCTTCAGTGCTTCTGATAAGATAAAATGAGACACACAGCTATCCCATGGTATATTTTTAAGGCGAGTAGGCAGGGAGAAGTATTGGATCAGCTATTGGAATAACTGGAATCATCTTACATTTGGAGCACATGTGTGAGAGATTGTGTGTGTGTGTGTGTGTGGTGGTAAATTTGCAGATACTTTTAGATTATCTGGATCCTTCAGTCTCTGTTTTGACCTAACTTCAGGAGTGAATCAGCCTTGTATGAATCAATCTCACAGAGTTAAGTCCCAGTCATTTGGCTCCCTCTTGTTTTAAGGTTCCCTCATTGCTTACTTGGGTATCTTCAAGTCCAGAAAACATATTCAGAAATATCCATGTTAGCCATGCAGTAAAATACAACAAAATCCACAAAGCAGCAATACCTCAGTCCCAAATCTGGTAGCTAACTTTATACCTCAACATATATTCCAGAATTTCTAGACAGAGTCAAATAAAGTCAGCTTTAACAATTTAAGTAGAGGTAGCCCTACACATCTGCAAGTTTGCCACCTGCAGCTTGGGAAGTGAGGAATAGGATCTTTTACTCTCCAAAGCTGGAGGTTTTTGTGTCAATGGGCATACAAGGGTCTGCTTTGGAAGTGGGGAATAGAATCCTTCTTACTTCCCACTTCCAAAGCTGGAGGATTTTTTGGAAGTGGGGAATAGGATCTTTCTTACTCTTCATTATTGAAACTTCAAAAGATTTAGAAGGAAAGATCCTTCCTCCTCAAGACCGTTGCTTAACACATTTGTTGTTCCCCTCTGAGAAATGTACCCTGCACTCTGGGGGTGAATCTTGCCTTCTGCTTTTAGGAAGTGTTTTAGAGGGTCCTCCAATATACAGCAGAGACAAGCTATTGAGCAAACCTAAAGGCCACCTCAAACCCATTGCCAAACCTATTTGCTGTTCCCCTCTGAGAAATGCGCCTACACTTTGGGCTCGAGACAGATTATCATGTGACTAGTAAGTTGCAAGGTTTCTGGATGAATGTGTTATGTTACTGAACCAAGGGCAGCAAGTTGGTCACTAAAAATATACAAGTCACAAGTCAAGCTGAGTGTATCATTGATTGCCAAGTCAAGTCTAAGGCCATTTCCGCATGGGGTATTTGAAACGGTGCAGTCCATCCTCCAGGAAGGATGTCTGCACCTGGGAGCGGACTAAGACCGGACTACTTAATGTAGATCCACACCTCAGCCCGCTTTGGAACGACCCCAAGTGGTCGTCCAGCATGCTTTTGAAAGACTGGAAAAATCAGGTCTTTCAAAAGCACAGAGTGCACCACTGCGAGCCTGCTCCCTTTGCAGATTTGCAGGCTCACACCAATGTGAGCCTGCGATCTGCTGGGGGCAGGATTTAGGCTGGCGAGCTTCAGCAGTTGGTTGAGACCCTCGACCAACCGGAAGCTGCCATTTTTGATGCTGGACCAGTGCGGAGTGACGAGCATGCACTGCTCCGGAGCAGCCTGGACCGGACTGGGGAGCCAGAAGATCCGGTAAGTAGCGGCGCAGGGCGGTTCCCTCGCCCCGTGTGGAAATGGCCTAAGTCAAGTCACTGAAGTGACTTGAATCTGACTTGAGTTCAAGTCAATCAACTTGAATCTACATCCCTGTAAAATACAATATGTAAGCTTTCAACGTTTCTCTGGCTTCTTCATAGTCAAAGATGTTAAAAATCATACAGGGAAAAAAACCCACACAAGATGGAGCCAAATAACTGGGACTTAACTCTTTGCAGTTTTCTACTAAGAGTTTCCAAGATAGGTAAAACTCTTTCACCATACAGCACCTAAAATTTTTTTCCTGATGCAACAGTACAGAGACTCCTTGAGATTTGATGTTCTTTGTCCAAGAAAGGAGCAGTTAGCCTCACACAGGACAGGGACAGCTGGATCTCAGAGGGAGTTGGTAATGGAGTTGAAAGTTTACTACCTTTTTCTTAAACTGCTCTTTGTCCCTGATCCTCACAAGGCCAAGAAGAGATGAAGCTTTTGCCTGCATTGACATCCCTCAATACCATCTTAACTAACAAGAGAGTAACATCTGAGACAGAATGCAGACCAATCACTCTTAACATTGTTGACGTTTTTCCCCTCTCGTGAGGGATTTTTAACTTCTGTGCCTGATGAAGAAGTCAGTGAAGCTTCAAAATCTGTCCAAACTGAGCAGTATGTTGCTAATGGTGTTGTGCTCATTGCAGATACCTCCACCTTAAATACAGTCACCACAGCTTATTAATAATCCTATCTTAATGCCTTGCAACTTTTAGGTCTGGGAGCAAGATCAAAGCAAATACTTGACACCTGGACTCTTCATTATGCATAAACCAATCCAGGAAAGCAGAATCCTATCTATACCAACAGAAGCAGTTTTCACTTGTGCTGGTGGAATGTTATGACCATTAGAAGTTGTGGGTATTCTTGACTGTGAGGTCATTGTTGGGGTCTGTTACACTGCATGAAGAACCTTCTAATCTTTCCTGCACAAGACATTAAGCAGTAAACAGGAACCATGGAGCCCTCTCCACTCTCACAAAATCCTTCAGGAAGCAAAGGCAAAATGCCTGTCGAGGTGCTTCCCCGAGCAGATGCCATTCGCTCCAAGCTGATTTATACTTTTTACCTGATAGACCACCTGAGAGGGCTGAGCCACGCTGTGCCCCGTCACAACATACGAGATTTCTTAGATCCCAAGAAAAGAAAGAAGCTAATGCTCACTGACCACCATCAGTTGGTCCGATTTAATGTCATGCCCATCCGGAATGTTATGGTCAGCCAGGAAAAACGCTGGAGAAACCGTATTGAGGTGCGCTGCAGCCGCTGGCCCCCCTTTGCATTGTGGTCTTCTTGGATCTTGCACACCAAGCTGTTCAACAGTTTCATCATCTTCCTCATTGTTTTGAATATGGTGGTCCTCATGATTTCAGCAGAAATAGTGGAAAGGCTGGAGGCCCGCTTTGTACAACTGAAGACAGCTTTGGAGGTGATTGTTTGGGTCATTGTGTTGATCTTTTGGGCTGAGATTGGGCTTCACTGGACCGTCAGTTTTCAACAGTACTGGAAAAACCCCTGGAATGTCTATGATTTCACTGTTACCTTCATATCTTTCATCCCTGAGTTTATATACCTTTCATACAAGACTCACAGCCTGACAGCTGTAAGGCTCCACCAGGTTTGCCGTGTGTTGCGCTGCTTAAAGCTTTTCTCCAGAGTCCGGCAGGTCAGGGTCCTCATCATGGCCATTGCCAAAGCACTCAAGGCCATGGCCTTCATCCTGGTGCTCCTGGTCTTCTTTTTCTATGTCTTCGCTGTATCAGGCGTTTTCTTCTTTGAGAGTTACAGTCGTTCAGACCGAGAAGACCTTGAGTACACCATGTTTTTTTCTGACATACCAAATGCTTTTGTGACTGTCTTCATTCTCTTCACCATGGACCATTGGTATGCAATATTGCAGGACATGTGGAAAGTCCCAGAGGTAAATAAGGTAATCAGTGGGTTGTTCATTTGCCTCTGGCTTCTGATTGGGGCATTCATCTTCAGGAACCTTTTTGTAGCCAGCATGGTCACTAATTTCCAGAACATCAGGAGTAACCTTACTGAGGAAGCGAAGGAGATTGAGGCTCAGCAACAAGTGAACAAGTTTAAGTTGGAGCTCTTGGAAAGGAGATACAATCAGTCCCAGGGATATTCCTTGAGGGACAGCTCCCTGCCAGAAAAATCGAATACAGAGTCAGTATCTGCAGAATACCCAGACTTAAGCTCATATGAATTCCACCCAGGGGCTTTGGACTGGGAGACCTATATACACAAGAACCTGCCAGGGCTCTATGATGCTGATGAGGCTGAGAAAGTAGTTTGGCCTCGGGACACACTCTTCCGCTACTTTGAGCTGCTGGAGAAGCTGCAGTACAACCTGAATGAACGTAGACAACTGCAGGATTATGCTGTCTTGGCTCTGTCAAACCTGGAGGATAAATAGAAGGAAGACTGGACACACCAACGTATTTTAGAGGAGATACCAGCACACAACTGATACTTGAGAAAGTCATAGCCTCTAGTTTGGTGTAGTTGTCACCCTGCCTCCCAGGATAGCTGAAAAAAAATGGATGGCATACCAGAACAATCTTTCTCATCAAAAACAAGAACATTTGTGAATCTCTACATCCCTACCACACACTCCTTTCTTATTAAAAATCCTTACAATTAGCTCCTAAGAATGTATTTGCTTTTATTCTTCAAGTCAGTGTATCTTGGCAATAATAAGAGGCACAGCTTGATCTCAGTTGAGAGATTCTATGTGGGCAGCAAAGGTGTTAAGCAAAGACCTGTCTCAATTAACCAACGTCTCAAAACCAGCTTGAAGAGAGATAAGATAGGAGTTGGTCTTGGTGACTGCATTACATATCACATTACATTAATACAAGCACACAACTCCCTTACCACAAGAGCTCTACTGGCTGTTGGTCCATTTTCTGGGCCCATTCAAAGTGTTGGCCATGACATATAAAACCTTGTATGGCTCAGGTCCAAGGTTATTGGAAGAACAGTATGAAGCTGCTTGTGTTTTCAGATCTTCTGGAGAGGCCTTTCTCTCTGTCCCACCACTCCTACATGTACACCTGGTGGGTACATGGGAGAGGGCCTTCTCTGCGGTTGCTCCCAAACTCTGAAACTCCCTTTCTGGAGAAGTAAGATTGTCACCCTCCTTCCTCAATTTTCCACAGGCAGGTGAATATCATTTTATTTCAGCAGGCCTTTGACATTTTTTGAAAGGGAAAATAGATATGATGTGCTGAACTTTGATTTATTGCTGTTGTAGTTTAAATGTTTTATGTCTTTAGTATTAATTTTCCAATAGTTAGTTAGTTTGTTTATTTATTTATTTCGATACAGAATTATCTTGTTCCCTTCAGGGATGAAGGACTTTGGGGTCCACCCACAATGCTAGCATCTTTTTAGAATTTGAGGGAATTATAGCTCAAAGGAGGCCTGTGAGAAGAGGGTAATGGCAGGATCTTTTCACCTGTGTATACTAGTACTAACTGTAGAAAGGACTCCAGTTCAAAGCTAAGCAAGGTATTTTATTTGGATTGACAAACACACAAGAAATCAGACACTCTCAGGCCATTTCCACACTACATTGTTTTAGTGCTATTATTCAACTTTCAACATCCTGTGGAATTCTGGGGTTTGTAGTTTACTAAAGCCAAAGATGCCCCTTCCTAAACTGCAAACCCCAAGATTCCATAGGATGTTGAAAGTTGAATAATAGCACTAGAACAGTGTAATGTGGAAATGGCCTCAAGAACCATTCGAGGTGATCAGAAAGTGAGGAATGAAAGGTTGGATAGAAAGAGATGAGGGCGAACAGAAGTTCGAAGTGGAGGGACTCAGACAGTGTTTGAAGGTAGCGCAGAAGAAGAGCAGTCTGAACACTACGTTCAATGCACTACAATTTGCTGGAGCTGAAGCTAGGGTTTTAATACCCTATTTCCTATCCCTGAAGAGAATGCATAGACAAAGTGGTAATGGCTTTCTCACGGGATTGACAAAGGAGTCCAGAATGGACTGATGGCCTTAACTCTAGATGACAAAACATTGATGGGAGTCATGACAATCTCTTAATGTCTTGGTTGGGCAGGGGTACAAGGAAGATTTTTGTAGGGGTAGATTAAGGGTTAGTCCCTGATTCTTTTACCTGGGCAGTTTCACCTTCCATTGAATTTGGGAGTACACAGAGCCTGAGGTATTAAAAGGATTAGCATAAACCCATTAGTGTCTGAGATTTCCTGCCAAATCCTCTCTGGACTTATGACTTGACCATGTCTTAGGTCAGCTTGACCTGACAACATGCTTTCTGGTCAGTGTGCCTTCAAACATGTTTTCCAGCCATAAATATGTTCAGATATAAAAATAGCACATTCCACAGAATGGGAGTGTAGGGTATAGTAACAGTATACTGTGATTTTTAAACTATGTCTGCCTTGAGCCCCAAACTAGGGATAAGGCAGAACCATCATCATCATCATCATCATCATCATCATCATCATCATCATCCATGAAATGAAATGCTTTTCTAACACCATGACATATTTTTTAGGTTTTTTAGGTTGGGCAGGCAGGGCAAGAGAGCCAGTGTGGTTTAGTGGTTTAGGCACTCGTCTACAACCCTAGAAACCAGGATCTGATTCCCTGCTTGGCCATGGAAATCCACTGTGGCACATCATACACTGTCAGCCCCAGAAAACCCCATGACAATTTTGCCTTAAAGTTGCCTTAAGTTGGAAACAACTTGAAGACACGCGCAAACAACAAAAACAGGAAGGAAGGACAAAACATGGATAAGTCCTGAAATAATCTGGTGCTCAGAAGAGGATAGACGTGTCCATATAATGTAGCTGTCTGTCTATCTTCCCAAGTCTCATTTTAAGTTTTAGTGATTTCACATTACTAGGCTGGGCAGTATATCACTAACAGTTTTCTGCTCATTGCAGATGTGTGCATCTTAGATACAGGTATACTTCAGTTAACCAAACAGATGTTCTCCTGGGTATTAGTTCTTTTAGAGAAAATTTGGTACCAGAGGTAGAAGTAACAGAAAAAGAATAGAGACTGGTTCCTACACTGCAAAGAAGAAAAACAGTTCAACATGTTTCAGGAAAACTTCCATTTGAAACTAACAAAATGAACACACTGAAATCAAACAGTCAGGCCAGGTAAGCCTTGTCTAAGAAAACAAAAGCATTCTGAACCTTTTACTTTTATATCAGTAAACATTTCACTGTGCCTCGGTTCCAGCGGCTGGTAAGAGGCCCTCCCTCCATCCCAGCAGCCAGCATCTTCCTCTCCTCCACTGCCATTTCTGTTTTCTTCTGTTTCATGACATTTTCGATTGTAAGCATGAAGGAAGGGAACTGTCAATAATTGTAAACCACTCATATAAAGCATCATGTGCACTGAGAGTACTATGCAAATAAACAGTGGTCATGATAAACAATCTTATAGACATGATTTGATGGCTTCTAGAAGAAGAGGTTTTTTTTTCTAGCAGCCTTCACTCTTCTTATGAGTTTTGGCAGCCAATCCTCTAGATTTATCCTTAAAAAACACAAAAAAGAAACACATGCTGGAATGTAACTGGTGAGGCTGAGTTGTTTGTGGTCTCCCTTTCTCTCTATTTTGTAGTTAACATGCACTTAGTAGGGGGATTCTGAAGTTTACCTTGCCTGTTCTAGAAAGGAAAAATGGCTACAGTAGGACTGGCTGGAGTAGAATCCCATTTTTCTAGTTGCATTGTTAAATGTAGATACATTGCTACGACATGACACTGAAAGTTTAGCCATTTCCACACTACACTGTTATAGTGCTATATTTCCACTTATTCCACTTTCAATGCGATGTGGAATCCTGGGGTTTGCACTTTGGGGAGGGGAATTTAGAATTCTCAGCCAGAGAGCTCTTTGGCCTCAGTAAACTGAAAACCCTAGAATTCCACAGGATTTTGAAAGTGGAATAATAGCACTAGAACTGTGTAAGGTGGAAATGGCCTTTGTTTTTCTCCAGCCCTCCGTTGTGTTACTGTAGTTTCTAGTCCAGGCCTGTGGTCTATTAGATATCATTTAATATCAAGAAATTGGCCATCCCAAACCGTTCCTCTCCATATGCTTGCAAGGCCACTGGACAAGCATGCACATGGGCACGGCCAAAAATAGCTGAACGATACAAAATAAATCCAGGCAGGCCAGTAATTACCGGAACACAGCTTCAGGAGACCTCCAGGCAAGTACACTTTAAAACTATATTATGTATGCACGCAGCGTACAAAAGATCCCCTGCCCCGAGCAGGCAGCTTGACGAGCCAAATATCCAACTGTCAAGCACTCCTCATTTGCATACTGTCTGCACTATTGACAACTCTGTCATAATTCAATCATGCTAAATACTGACCTTTTGGAGGCTTTGTCTCCAACCCAAAACCCATGGTTTTCCCGGGGAATGGACTAGCCTACAGGCACATTTTCCCCCATAAGACCCCCTGATTTTGAGCGCTTCTTCGGATCGCTCTTGGCTTCCATCCCGCCTTGCTGCCGCTCTGTTTGCCAAACCTTCCCCTCAGCTTCCACGTGCTGAGAACTTTTGCTCCAACTGACTTTTCTTCTGACTACCCGGGCTACAGGATCAGGTGTAGTATTTCCCCTGAAAAATCCCTCTCAAAACCCTCTATCAAACTCCTACCTTTCTTTCATTAGGTCTGTGTGAGTGATTGCATACATACGTTTTGACTGTATTTCAAAATAAAGAAAACAATTATTATTTACTTCTCTTTACTTATTGACTCAGCCTGACCCCGTAAACACTGGGTCCAAGATCTCACTAGGTTGCCCTGCCTCTTGCATTGCTATAGCTTGTGCTCTTGCTAATTCCCATTCCCCATTATTTGGAGCTCATTGAGGTGTCCCTCACGGGACCCCAGAAATCAGGATAACAGTTGCCATCCTCCCCAGTGCCAAGATTGCTAAAAAAACTCCAGCTAGACAGAGGACAAGAAGGAAAAGTTTTTGTAAAAAGAAACTTTGCTGTCAACTGAGGCATGCCTGTTCACTCATCCAGCCTCCATTATTCATCCCACAGTTAATGCCTTTTGTCTTGATTCCGGTCTGGGCTGTGGTGCACAGCAAACTCTGAAACCAGCACGGTTTCTCTATTCTGGCTCTGTGTAGGATTGCAAATTCTTTGCCTTAATACTTGTCAATCTGTATCTAGCTAGACATCCTGCATTTGTTACTTTATCCTGTGAGCTTCCAAAATAATTAAGACATTGTCTAGTACACATTTCAGCATCAGCATTCCCCTTAATCATATTTTAAGCTTTGGACTTTCAGGAAATTTCAGGACAATAAATGTGAGGGTTTGTAACTTTTTTATACATTTATAAAGTAAACAATTAGGTTGATTAGTTACACACAGCTTGTACAAGTGAAGGTTGATTGTATCACATAGACATATTCATTGTAGGTACGTTCCTTTTGATTGACATCACATAGTCTGGGCACATATATTTTTATAAGGAACATCTTTCATAGGGCACATGATATGTATAATAAGGCCTACATACCCTAGGTACTAAAGTTTGTCTGATCTTGGAAGATAGGCAGGGGCAGCAGTGGTTAGTACTTGGATGGGAGACCACCAGTTAATACCAGGTGCTACAGATTACATTTCAGAGGAAGAAACTGGTGAAACCATGTCTGACTTTTCCTTGCCTGAGAAAAACATGAAATTCATGGGGTCACCATAAGCTGACAGGCAATTTGTATACACATGTTTATAGTACATATCATTGGTAAGAAACATCATCTTACACAATATTTGTAGTACATAAGTATCATACATCTCATATTCCATATGATGAGGAATTGCATGTATCAAGCAGAGTGTTTACATATATTTCAGTATTTGGTAGCATTTCCAATACATAGTATTATGTCCGTATAGCTAGAATAATTGTCTCAGAGAGTGAATTGGCATTTCAAACAGCAAATAGAACAGCCAAAGTGTTCTAACCCATTCTATAGATGGCATTCAACATAGAAGACAACACATTTTGCTCAGCTGTGTTGACTGGCCCCTAACTGCTGCCATCTGATAGCAGATTTCTGTAATAACTAAAGCTATCATTTCCCTATTCAGTTACAATCCAATAAACTTTGTCTCTGAAAAGAAGCAGTTTTGAGGTGCACCAAAAGCCCATTCTGGCTTCCTGCCCATGCTTTCTACTCTCTTTATATGATACTTTCTCCTGTAGTATATCTGGAATTTAGGGACTATAATTGACATCTTAAATTCCAGCTGTGGGCCTTGGCTGGTTGGGAAATTTCCCATTTCCAGGAGAAACTAGCTCTTCTAGATTTTATGCCATCATTTTCTCCTCATCTTGTTTTGTTTTGCTTGGCAATGGCTAGAAGCAGAATTATCGATAATCCCTGCACATTAAACCAAGCCCAAGTTTACACTTTTACACAGATAAGTATAATTTAAACATCTAATTGGTAAAATGGGGAGCTTCAAAAACAACTATTTGTTGCTCCTTTTGTTGGCATTATTACTGGCAAATCATAATAGATCTCCTACTACCCCTTTGCAAAGTTATTCTCTGGAATGCCCACCCTGACCCTAAGAGATGCAATTGCAGTTGTACCGATGGAATGAGATTTTTCTTTGCTGGCGGAATGCTATGTTCATCACAAGTGTGTATTCCTGACTATGACATCATTGCTGGGATTTGTTATGCTGTGAGAAGAACCTTCCAATCTTCCCTGCACAAGACTGTAAAATATAAACGGCAGCAATGGCATCCCCCCAGCCCTCCGACAATACTTTCAAAAGCAAAGCCCATGTACCCTTCCACGTGCACCCTCGAGCAGATGCCATTCGCTCCAAGCTGATTTATACTTTTTACCTGATAGACCACCTGAGAGGGCTGAGCCATGCTCTGCCCCGCCACAACATACGAGATTTCTTAGACCCCAGGAAAAGAAAGAAGCTCATGCTCTCAGACCACCACCAGTTGGTCCGATTTAACATCATGCCTATCCGGAATGTTGTGGTCAGCCAGGAAAAACACTGGAGAAACCGTATTGAGGTGCGCTTCAGTCGCTGGCCACCTTTCACCATGTGGGCTTCCTCTGTCTTGAACAGCCAAATTTTCAATAATTTCATCATCTTCCTCATTGTTTTGAATATGGTGGTCCTCATGATTTCAGCAGAAATAATGGAAAGGCTGGAGGACCGCTTTGTACAACTGAAGACAGCTTTGGAGGTGATTGTTTGGGTCATTGTGTTGATCTTTTGGGCTGAGATTGGGCTTCACTGGGCCGTCAGTTTTCAACAGTACTGGAAAAACCCCTGGAATGTCTATGATTTCACTGTTACCTTCATATCTTTCATCCCTGAGTTTATATACCTTTCATACAAAACTCACAGCCTGACAGCTGTAAGGCTCCACCAGGTTTGCCATGTGTTGCGCTGCTTAAAGCTTTTCTCCAGAGTCCGGCAGGTCAGGGTCCTCATCATGGCCATTGCCAAAGCACTCAAGGCCATGGCCTTCATCCTGGTGCTCCTGGTCTTCTTTTTCTATGTCTTCGCTGTATCAGGCGTTTTCTTCTTTGAGAGTTACAGTCGTTCAGACCGAGAAGACCTTGAGTACACCATGTTTTTTTCTGACATACCAAATGCTTTTGTGACCATCTTCATTCTCTTCACCATGGAGCATTGGTACGCAATATTGCAGGACATGTGGAAAGTCCCAGAGGTAAATAAGGTAATCAGTGGGTTGTTCATTTGCCTCTGGCTTCTGATTGGGGCATTCATCTTCAGGAACCTTTTTGTAGCCAGCATGGTCACCAATTTCCAGAAGATGCGGGATGAGCTAAGTGAGGAAATGAAGGAGATTGAGGCTCAGGAGCAAGCAAACAGATTTAAGATGGAGCTCCTGGAAAGGAGGTACAACCAGCACCAGACATATTTAGAACAGGTGAACACACTCCCAGACAAGTTGAGCACAGAATCAACTGCATTTGTTCCATCTGCAGAATATCCAGACTTAAGCTCATATGAATTCCACCCAGGGGTGTTGGACTGGGAAACCCATAACCACAAGAATCTACCAGCACTACGTGATGCTGATGAAGATGAGAAAGTAGTTTGGCCTCGGGACACACTCTTCCGCTACTTTGAGCTGCTAGAGAAGCTGCAGTACAATCTGGAGGAACGTAAAGAGTTGCAAAACTATGCTGTACTGGCTCTGTCAAACCTGGAGGATAAATAGAAGAGATACTGGATGTTCTTGCATGGCTCAGAAGGGATTTGAGCACAACCAAGTCCTCGGAAAATCAAAGCTTTTAAATAATAATATTTTTTTTAACAAAAGAATCTTTGTATTACACTAAGAGTCCTGAGGGCCTGAACACATAGTTTAGTGTGTTTCCATCCAAAATGTAATGTAGCTAGTACTCTTCAGAGCTATTGTGATATAGTGGTCTGAGTTTTGGGTTAGGACTCAGGGAGACCTAGGGTTTAATTCCCTGCTAAGCCATGGAAACCCACTGGATGACCTTGGGGAAGGCACACTCTCTCAGCCTCAGGGGAAGGTAAAGGCAAGCCTTCTCTGACCAAAAAAGAAAGATCTTGCCAAGAAAACCTGTAATATGTTTGCCGAAGGGTCACCATAATTCAGAAATGACTCAAAGGCATACAACAACAAGCTACTCTTTCCATCAGGGTGGGCAAAGTGAGACACTTGAGAGGTGCTGGACTGTAACTTCCAGTTTCTGTCTTCATTAGGTACACTGGTGGAGGCTGCTGGAAGTTGATTACATCATCATATATATTGGACCTTCCACATTGTTGTGTGCAGAACCTGCACAAAATGACTCCAATGGAATACATGTGCATATTGAAGTCTCCACTTCTTTATGCTCTTATGAATATTAGCTGGTATTCTGCTTGGGGTTTAGCTCTTCATCTACGATCTTAACGTATGTGCAAAATTTAAGGGAGTAGTTCCATGATATCCTTATTCATATAGGGCTTGCCATGACATTACAACATTTGGGTGTCTGTTGCACAATCATAGGGCAACGAAGTGGAGTGACTGATACATTATGGCCTGATGTGCTATGGGCATCTATGGGCATTGGGGGACTCTCCCAGTACACATCCAGACACCAGACGGAAAGTGCCAGAGCAAAGAGGGAGATGCTCAAAGTGCATCAGAATTGCTCATTGCACAGTGGAGCACTCTCACTGATGCGCAGATGTGCATTTTCACAATTCACTAGCAGGGATTAATTGCACTTCTGTAACGTAGCTATGAATTTGTAAAATTGTGGAAGGTAGATGGAGGATTTTGGCCCTCACTTTTAGAATTTCCTTGTGGTGGAGATCTAATCTCCTAGAAAAAGAATCAGAATGTTACACTCCCTGTGCTGTAAATAGCAGAGACTCCTGGTGCTGGACACTGACTGCAACAGTGGCAACAAAGACGTGGCAGTGATGGCTGAAAGTGCTGAAACATCTCTCTTGTTTGCAAATGAGGGAGCTATTTGGAGACACACACACATACACCTGCTGCTGTGTCCCTTTCCTTAGGAACATGGCAGCAGGGTGTGTGTGCACCGAAGAATACAGTGGCAGGCCTGTGTGTGCATCCAAAATGCTCCCTCGTTTGCAAAACAAGGGAGGAGTTTCATCAGGGACAGAGCAGCAGCAGCAGCTGTGGTGCTGAGGGACAAAGCGGCAGGTATGTATGTGTACCCAAACTGCTCTCTTGCTTGTCTACCACCATGTCCTTTAGTGCCAACATCCCCTGTTGATGCCTTCCTAATGAAAGGGACACAGTGGCCAGAGTGTGGACACACCCAAATTATGACTCTGGAGACCAGGATCTGAATCCCCACTCAGCCATGGAAACCCACTGGGTGACCTCAGGCAAGTCACATTCTCTCAGCCTCAGAGAAAGGCGAAGGCAAGAAATTTTGCCAAGAAAAAACTACATGATAACTTCACCTTAGGGTTGCTATAAGTCGGTTTTCAAAGGGGAGAAAGAACCTCCCTCTGTCAGCAGTACTTTATTGTTGTATGCCTTCAAGTCACTTCTGACTTAGGGCAACTCTAAGGTGAACTTATCACATGGCTTTTTTTTTTTTTGCAAGGTTTGTTCAGAAAGGGTTTACTCTTGCCTTCTGTGGCTGAGAGAATGTGACTTGCCCAAGGTCACTCAGTGTCTCTCAATTATCTGGCAGCTTGTCAGCATAGAGTCATATGACCAATGGAATCCTTCCTCCTTTCTCCCTCCTCCCAACAGCCAAGAGGAAACAGAGCAGCTCAATTTATTTCTAGCCATCTGGTATAACTGTGAGACTGACTGCATCATTTTTATAGCCTCCAGCATTTCACAGACAAACACTTTGACAAATTTGGCCAAGCAACACCAGCATGTGGTCAAATGGGTGTGGCTGCTGCAAGAAAAGATTGGAAATTGTTAATAGGGAAGAACACACAAAACTACTATTTTAAGCAGAGAAACAGTGGAATTTATGTACTGAGTTTAGGAAAGAAAAAGAGAAAAAAGAAAGAGAAGGCAACCGTACTGGGAAAGGCAAAATTCTACCCCACTCTCACTCCAGCTGAGTCTACTTATGCGCTGTGACCTCAGTTTGCAGCAACCAAAGTATTTACTGAAGTATTTTGTGCCTCACAGACTAAGCACTGAAGGGAGAACAGCAGTCGTGGGAAGAAGGGTAACAAATGTTTTAAAGCACATTTTATGGAACTAAAGTAGATTCCTTCAAGAAAAGGAGTGAACGTTTGGGTTTGCAGTTGCTATTAACTGTATTATGGATGTAGGTAGACTACATGTTGTTAGACTACAGTTCCTATAAGACGTAGGTAACACAGTCAAAAGTGAAGGATGAGGGCAATCGTAATCCAAAATTGTATGGGGGATCACAATTTGCCATCCCCTTCTGTAATCCTATGTAGATGAACATCTTACTGACTGAACAAAGGCCGAACAATGCCTTGGAGCTGCCTCCCATGCCATATTTTCTTACCCAAATTTACACTGTGTTTTGATTAATTGGATTTAATGGCCAAGATCCTACACTGCTATTATGTAGTGCAAATCTCTGCCTATGGAGTTCTGTATCAGTTGTGTGAAACAACCCTTGTGTTGAATGTCAGATCCTTTTTGCACCTTACCTTTTCATGGTGTTGGGGTGTGGTGCTTGTGCAAGCAGCCTCCGGAGAGAGGCTCTCGCTTCCCTGCTTCTTCGGCTTCACATGAGCTTCCTGCTCACACAAGAGCCACACCTCTTCCTTTCGCAGTGCAGCCTGGGACCTCCCAGGTTGCACTAAGACAGGAAGCATGACCGGCTCAGCTCCTGAGGCTCTGCACTCAAGGTAAGTGCACAGGGGCCCCAGAGCGATGGGCAACCGCGCAGCATTTTCAGTTTCAAGCTGAAAATGAAAAAATGCGTGCGTGGTCCGTGTCAGGCCCTTGAGTGTCCTGCAAATGTGAGTGCATTGTGTGGACTGCTCCTCATATGTGTGCAATGCTCAAGGGGCCCTTTCGCATTGGAAATGCCATGCGAAAAGGACCTCAGTGATGCACAATGAACCAAATGCACCAAATGTGCAACCAAATTTGCAAAGAAATATGTATGCTCATCCATGTGCAATGTCTAATGCATATTCATATACAGAACTGAACAAGGTCATGAATCCACCTTCTGTTCCATATTTCGTATTTGTATATTTTGTTATTTTGAATACCAGTGTTGTGCAACTGAACTGAAAAGACTAAATGTGCAACCAAATGTACAGTCAAATGTGCATGTTCACCGATGTGTAGTGATCAACCATGTGCAATGCATGTCCATGTGGTATTTACTTCTACTTCTACCAGCTTGAACTGAATGCAACAACACAAATGTCCATCTGCTTCTGTAAGGGAACTTACAAGTGTATAAGACACCAATAGGACTCTAGCCACTGTCTAGTAAACCTGAATAGAACTGTTTCAATTCCTAATCCACACTCTTCATTATTAAATGCTAGAGAGAAGGTTTCCCAATAACTAGCTCTAAACTCTCCTATATTTTATCTTCCTTTTAAAAGAAACCACAAAGTTGTGCATTTGTGAGGAAAGGTATTCTGAGAAAGTGAGGCACTGTAATTTGTTCACACTTAGTATTCTTACATTTGCTGTGTTCACAATTCCCTTGGTAACTTTCCTGCCCCCTTTCCTTTGGATGCCTAAACTTTATTTCTAAATGTTCAGCCGAAGTTTTAAGTTACTGCAAAGTTAGAAAT
Source organism: Ctenosaura bakeri (assembly GCA_948474755.1). NCBI lineage: Eukaryota > Metazoa > Chordata > Lepidosauria > Squamata > Iguanidae > Ctenosaura > Ctenosaura bakeri. Next base: position 383,977 of record CAOLHI010000857.1, read on the forward strand.
TTGAGGACTGAGTGGAAATTTCATTTGGAGGGCAGAATTTTTATGGGAGGGGCAGTGGTCTCATTTTGCCCCTCCTGTAGCTACACCCCTGGAGCATCTAGACTTCAACAAGATGTTTTTCCCCTTCCTGTGTAGCTTCATTGCCTTTCTCCTTGGAAGTTAACTGTGGCCTCTTGATTTTAGCCATTTTGCCTGGGTGATATAGGCATGAGTGTGGCCAATGGGAGCAACAGCTGATGCTGATCTATTATTTCACTGCCTACAGCTCTCAACTCTCATCCTGACAAATAATGTCACTAGTGATCATTTCTTTCAAGGCACTGGAATGCTTGACCTCAGCAAAGTTTAGAACTATCTGATGAGCCGACATTTGTTTTGCTTGCTTCCAATTCCCCCAATGCTGAACACTCTGCTGACTTCAAGGAAGGAACAAACACTCTGATTATTTAGTGCAGGCCCATTAATCGCAGCCTGTTGATACCTGCATTTTCATTCCATCCCATAAACCAGTTGTGAGAGAAGCTTTCATGCACTGCAGCTCAAAGCACTTTGGAGATAATAGCTGAATGAAATGCGATGGGACGACAAATCATTACCAGAGCGAAAAAGGACGCTGCCTCGTAAAAGCTATCTCAAACAAAATGTGAGTGATTTAAGAACAAAGAAGATCAGTGTGCACACAGACCTATCTCTCTCCCTGAGGGAAACAGCTTCATTTGCAAAGAGTGCAACAATGACCATGCTTAACAGTGGAAATCCTGTGCAAAATGCCAGCCATAGAATCAAAAATGGACAATATGAGTTCTGTATTCATCTTTACTCATTTGGCAAATGGTGACTATTTGCTACTTGCAAACTAAATCTACAACTATTTCATCTTTGCATTTGGGAACAAATTGTTAGTTTTCTTCTGCAGTGGAAGAAAACCCTCAAAGAAAGGCATTGCAATTCTGGGCTGCATCAACAGGAATACAGAGCTAGATCATGGGAAATGATAGTACCACTTTATTCTGCATGGAATATTGTGTCCAGTTCTGGCCACCACAGCTCAGGAAGGAATTGACAAGCTGGAATGTGTCCAGAGGAGGGCAACCAAAATGGTGTAAGTCCTGGAAACCATGCCATATGAGGAGAGGCTTAAGGATCTGGGTATATTTGGTCTGGAGAAGATAAGACAGAGAGGTGACATGATACCTATGTTTAAATATTTGAAGGGATGTCATATGGAGGATGGAGCAAGCCTGTTTTCTCATGTTCCAGAGATTGGGGCCATTTCTTCATTACATTGTTATAGTGCTATTATTCCACTTTCAACATCCAGTGGAATTCTGGAGTTTGTAGTTTACTGAGGCCAAAGGTGCCCCTCCCTCAACTGCAAACCCCAGGATTCCATAGGATGCCGAAAGCGGAATAATAGTACTGTAACAGTGTAGTGCGGAAATGCCCTACATTACAAGAGAGCAATGGCTTCAAACTTCAGGAAAAAAGATTCCATTTAAACATTAGGAAGAATTTCCTGATGGCAAGAGCTGTTTGACAGGGGAATACACTGCCTTGGAGTGTGGTGGAGTCTCCTTCTTTGGAGGTTTTTAAATAGAGGCTGGATGGCCATCTGCTGGAAATGCTTTGATGGTGTATTCCTGCATAACATGGGGTTGGACTCAATGGCGTTTATCATCTCTTCCAACTCTATGATTCTGTGATTCTAACCCCTATTCACCTGTAGTGTTTTCCTCATATTTGAATGTCCTGAAGTGTTGCACAGGAACTATTCTGTAGAGGAAAAAAGACACATAACTTTTTGTATGAAAACCCTGCATGTTTTTTTCTCTCCAGAATCGTTGCTGCTCTGGGAATCAAATATCTGAAGAAAATTGTGCAAAATTCTCGCTTGTCTATTGTTACTCCCATCACAGAAGAAAGGCTAGTATAATCGATGCACAAAACCATGTATGGAATCTCATGCTACACAACTCCAGTGGTGGATCTGGGCTTCTCTTATATCCCACTTGGTTTATACAGTACATGAGTGTGTGGATTTCAATAGCAATCTAGTGACAGAATTTTTTCCTCATTCCTATAACCCTCAGTACTGCTTGGAAACTGGATCCAGAGAATTTCCCAGTCCCTTTGGAATAATTTTCAGAGTGTATAGGATCTTCACTAGGAAAGAGTACTCCCTCTTGTTTCTGTTGATGGAGGAATTTCCATCTACAGACATATATCCACCAGGTCCAAGACTCTCTTTTTCTGTAAAGTACTATTTAAGCTTTGTATTTAAACATAGCTTTTATGTGAGCAAAGTATGAAGACCAACTTACTGATGGCTATGATTACAGTCAAGGCTGTTGTGTTGTTGTTTTGTAGGTGGGATTTCTCAAAACAGCAGAGGATGATTTATTCCTGTGTTACTAATGTGTGCCTTCAAGTTATTTTTGACTTATGGTGAGCCTAAGGGAAATCTGTCATGGAGTTTTTGTGGCAAGATTTGTTCAGAGAGGGTTTGCCTTTGCCTTCCTCTGAGACCAAGAGAGTGTGACTTACTCAAGGTCACCAAGTAGTTTCCATGGCTGATCAGAGATGCAAACGCTGGTCTTCCAGTGTCTTAGTGTAACACTAAGATCACTCCGTGCTGCCTCTTAATTTATTCCTTGTTGTTAACTGCCATCAAATTGACCTTGGCTTATGGCAACCCTTTCGGTATGACACCTCCAAGCTGCTCCGTCCTTTACCACCCTGCCAAGGTACTGCAGACTGAGTGATGAATTTATTCCTACAACTGTCCTTTAGAGGAGAACCTTGTGTTACTGTACATGGCAACCCCATCCTTCTGGATGTGCTTTTTTCATATGGTTGGAAATGCATGAATCCAGGGCACAGTGACCGGAAAAGGTTAAGCTGATCTAAGACATGGTCAAGCCATAAATTCAAAAGGGGATTAGGTGGGAAAAACATGGCATAAAAGGGGTTCAGGCTAATCTCTTCATCAATTTCAGATCTCTGGATTTCCAAATAGGCTCAGATAAGATAATCAGAGATCATTTCTTTTGACTTCACCCTACGAAGACCTTTGCTACACCTGTTGCCGGTCCAGACATCAAGAAGTTATCACAGTTCCCATAAATTCTGTCACTCTTGTGTCAAAGCAGTCACTTATTCTGGAACCCTTTGTCAGTCCCATCAGAAAGTTTGCCAAATCACCCCTTCAAAATAGGAGGAATGGTATATAAACCCTAACTTTGGCCCCTGCAACTTGTAGCATGTTGGATGTAGTGCTTGTGCATAATAAGTGGCTCTCAGACTGCCATTCATCTGTGCTATGCTCAGATGCTTACTGAGACTCTCTATTTCATCCTTCTTCCCCAGACTGGTAATTTTTACCCTTTTCTCCAATTTCTCTTTCTATCCAACCTTTTGTGCCTTACTTTCTGATAGCCTTGTATGGTTCTTAGAGCATCTGATATCCTGTTTGTTTATTGATTCCAAATAAAATACTTTGTTTATTTTTAAATGGAGCCTCTCTGCAGTTAGTACTTGTACATATATATATATTTAGATGAAAAAATCCTGCCATTATCCTCCTCTTGCAGGCCTTCTTTGAGCTGTAATTCCCTCAAATTCTAATGAGACACTATCATTTTGAGTGGAATCCAACATCCACCACCTTTTAGGGTAACACTTCTTCTGCCCTTTCAAAACTGCGAAATTTCTTGAGTTCCATTCCCATGTTGAACTCTATTCCCATGTCTTTCTGAATTTACACAGGGATGTAATGGAGTACAGTAGGATCCCTGTAGCCACAGGGGATTGGTTCTGAGCCCCCCAAGGATACTGAAATCCATGGATAGTAGCGAACGCCCTGTCAACATGCCTGAAAAATGATTTTAAAGTACAGTTCTCCCACAGCAGCGTGTAGGGTTGGCTATCACTGTGTCCTTGCATGCCCTGGGGCCTGAGCTTGTATGGGCATCCTAGATCAGGCCCACAGCAACATGTAGGGCTGGCTATTGCCATGTCCCTGCACACCTCAGGGCCTCCACTCACTTGCTTCAGCTGGCAGGGGTGTGCAAGAGCGGGTGATCTCCTGTTCTCTGCATGCCCACTGCCACTGCCCATATGAGCACACTGGTTCCAGCTGGCAGGGGTGTGCAGAGTGTGCGATCTCTCGTTTTGTGCATGCCCATTGCCAACTGCAGATAACGGAATCAGAGGATAATGAATCCGTGGATATGGGGGTTCTACTGTACTCTTATTTTATTATGGCTCTTGTTTTTCTCAAATGTCAACAAAAATATTAGAGGATCCATGATGAACTATATGAAGCTGTTTAGGCTAAATTGGATCACTGGTATATGCAGCCAAGTGATTACGTTTTCTGATGGACAGTGGTGTTCTGAGCCTGAGATCTTTTAAAAAATTGCTTGGGATCCTTCAAAGGAGGTGTTATCAAGGTTGTGATATGTCAGATGAGAGCACTAGATATACTTTTCGATATCAAATAATTTGGCCTTTGCTTGACCTTTCTCTGCTGCCCTATTCCACATGTTTGCAAAGGTCCCCTGGACAAGCACGTATGGGCGCGGCCATTAATGGTTGTACATTCCAAGACCCCATTCAGGCAAGCAACTTAAACCTCTCCATCGCTTTAGGGAAAAACCTCCCTGCAAACCGGCTCTGCTCGGCTCGGATTTACACAAAGACACACAGCCAAGAGCCAAGCCATTCTGTTGTATTGGGCTATTAACGATCCGGCCACGCTTTGTCATCAAGAGCTAAACCAATCATGCAAAATGTGACCTTTTCCAACTCCTTTGTCCGACTCCAAATTTCCTGTGTTCTCACTGAGCATGACATAGCCTGTAGATAAAATCCACCCTATATAAGATCCCCACTTTTGGGACGTCTTCGGACTACTTTGGACTTCCATCCTGCCTTGCTGCCGGTTGTCTAAGGAAACTCCCCTCAACGAGCCCCGCTGAGCTTTCTTCCCCGGAACCCTGCTTCTCTCCAGGACTACGAGACCAGGTGTCGTATTGCCCTTCCCAAAAAGCTCTCCGTTTCTATTCCTCATCTAGTTAGTTTATGTCTTGTCTTGCGTGTTTCTTGTCTTTAATAAAATATTGTTTGTTACTTTGAAAACCTTGTCTAGCTGCTCTCTGACCTGACGCTGTATACATAGGGCTAAAGATCTTTGCTAACATTACCCTGCCTCTCGTTTAGCCGAGTGAGAGTGCTCAAGCTAAATTCCCCCAACTTGTGTTTTTATTTGGTAATTTGGGTGCCCCTCCTGGGACCCCCAACATACAGGGTAACAGAGGAACCATGGGCTGGATAGGGATGAGGGAAAATTGGTTTGCTTTGCATTTTAATATGAAACAACATGATTCAGTCTTCTTGAACTACTGCAACCATCAAAAGGCAATTATCATTTGCTTTCTGCCCCTCTCTGATTTTCATGGTGAAATTATCTGATCAAAAATTAATACAAACATGCATAGGTTAGAGAAAATTGCATACTGAAATGCATATATTAGGTCAAAGTTCTTTGAAGAAAGGTGCTTATTAAGAAAATTTGCATTAAAAATGCGCAAACAATATCCTATGCATAAAGAACTGCCAAAACTGGGAAAAAAGTAATCAGCTGATGCAGAAGCAGGATGGAATGGATCAGAGAACTATAGAATCACAGAATCTTAAAGATGGAAGGAACCATAAGGACAACCAGTCCAATACTCTTCCATACAGTAATATACAAAGTACTTCTGACATTGTATTTCAAACATCATCTAACCTTTGTCTAAAGATCTCCAAAAAAGAGTACAGAATTAAAATCAGAATTAAAAAATCACTTTAACAGATTAGAGAACTGGGCCAAAACCAACAAAATGAACTTCAAAAGGGAGAAATGAAAGATTACACAGAAAAAATGAAATGAAAAGATGAAATGATATAGGATGGGTGACACCTGGCTTGGTCGCAGTAAGTGTGAAAGAGATCAAAGAATCTTAGTAGATTGTAAGCTGAGTCAAAAGTGTAATGCAGCAGCTAAAAAAAGCCAGTGCAGTCCTAGGCTGCATCAATAGCAGTATGATGTCTAGGTCAAGGGAAGCAATAATACTACTCTATTCTGATTTGGTCAGACCTCACCAGGAACATTGTGTCCAGTTTTGGTACCACATTTCTGGACGGATATTAAAAGCTGGAATATATCTAGAGATAAAAGGTGAAATGTCTGGAAACCATGCCCTTTGAGGAGTGGCTTAGGGAGCTGGGTATTTTTAGGTTAGGTTAGAGAAGGTTAAGAGGTGACATGATGGCCATATTTAAATACGTGTAAGGATGTCCTATGGAAGATGGAACAAACTTGTTTTCTGCTGCTCCAGAGAGTAGGACATGAAGAAATAGCTTCAAACTTCAGGGAAAGAAATTTTATCTAAATACTAGGAAGAAACTTTCTGATGGCAAGAGCAGCTCAATAGTGGAATATGCTGGAACTGTGGTGGAATCTTCTTCTTTGGAGGTTTTCAAAGAGAAGCTAGATGGCCATCTGTTGGGAATGCTTTGATTGTGTTTTTCAGCATGGCAGAATGGGGTTGGACTGGATAGCCCTTGTGCTGTCTTCCAACTATGATTCTAGGAGACAGAAAGTTGCTCGCCACAGGTCTACCACAATAGGCCAAGCCTACTCTAAATGACCTAATAAGTAAATGGCAACATCTATCCTCCCTAACTTCATATCTGTTGATGGATCCCCTGTCCCAGACCATCCTTTTATGAGCAAAGTAGGCCCATGGGCTTCATGCAGTCCTTGTGGGCCTAACTCACTGAAGCCTCTTTGAAGTCCCCCAATGTCCCAGTGAGTCAAAAGTGCAGAAGAACACAACAGTTTTCCTCCACAACCCCCAGCCTCCACATTGACCTCCAAGAACTCAAGATTGGTCATCAATGAAACCACTGGTATGGTACACAGGGGGTCTATGGGGATGAAAAATGCCCCCCTTCCTTCCACAATTATCCACCTCTGCCTTAAGAAAAGACAGACATTGAAATTTTGAGCCCTGAAATCATGGAAACAGATTCCCAGGGCACACTTCTCTTTGGGAGTGTTCCCCCCCTTTATGATTTCAAACATTTCAATTTTATTTTAAAGCAAGTGTTTCATAGCCGCAGACCTCCCAGTGAGGCTTACAAAGACACACTTTGTGACAGACTTTCAATCCAAAAGGTGTGTCATGCAAAGAAAGGGAATTAGGAGGGAAGAGGGAGAAAAGAGCTGTGCTTATAATGATCAGTTGAGGCAGAAGATAGCTCTGGTGGAATGGCTGTTGTAAGGTGACCATCAAGGAAGAGTCAAAGTCAGATTTTCAACAGGCTGTGGGATAACTTGCTGTTACTGTGCTGTACACCCCCAATCTTTGATACAGTGTGATTAGCTATAAACATTGTTTAATTGGCATGAAATATAAATCTTGCACTTATGGCTGAAAAGCTGTGTGGAAATAAACAGGACTCTTACTGGAAGCTTCCTGAAACTAGAACAAAGAGCTTCAGCATGGCCAGGTCATAAGTTTAGGACAATCAATTAGAAAACTCAACCTGATGAGCTTTAGATGGTTCTCTAAAGTACCCAAGTCTAAGAGACAATAGCATCCAAAAGCTGACATTTTCCCACAGTAAACAGTCCCTTTTGTTCCCTCATCTCTCCATTAATTAATAAGCTAACATGATTTCCTTCAATGCTTTGTCACCTGCTGCAAAGGCAATCAGAACCTTCCAGACCCCTTTTGTCAGCTCTACCAGAGAGCAATTCACACATTTTCCTCAGGGCAGAAAAATATTATTTAAACCCTGGCTGAGCCCATAGCTAATTGCTAGTACCTTGAACATACATGGCATGTTACTCTGTGTGAGAGCCCCTAGGTTCCAGTTCGTTGTACTGTCCTCAGGCTCTCCCAGCCTAAGACTGCTTTGGTAATGGTAACTATCACCCTCTCCATTCCCAAATCTCCTCACTATCCAATTTTCTCTCCTTTCCTTTGGCTAGCCTTTTATGATTCATGAGACTGCTTGGTTACTTCGCCATTTCCGCACGAGGTGAGGGAATCACTCCGTGCCATTACTCATCAGATCTTCTGGCTCCTCGGTCCAGTCCAGGGTGAATCGGAGCAGTGCGTGGTCTTAGATCCGCACTGCTCCAGCTTCCAAAATGGCAGATTCTGGTTGGTCGTGGGTCCCGACCAACCATGGAGCTCACCACACCTAAAGCCCGCCCTCCGCAGATTGCAGGTTTGCGTTGGTGTGAGCCTGCAAATCTGCACAAGGGAGCAGGAATGCAATGGCGCGTTCCAGGAAAATAAAGACCTGTTTTTTGTGGTCTTTAAAAAACACGCTGGAGGACCACTTGGGGTCATTTTGGAGCAAACTGAGGTACGGATGTCCGGTAAGTAGTCCGCTCCTAGTCTGCTCCAAGGTGCAGACATCCTCCATGGAGGACTCACTGCACCGTTTTATTCCCCATGTGGAAAAGGCCCTTGTGTGTGTTTGAACTTCCCTCAATAAAGAAATTCTTATTTTTGATTTCCAACTGATGTCCTACAGTTAGTACTGGTATACACAGGTGAAAAGATCCCATAAGGTTACCCCACCTCTAGCAGGCCTCCTTTTTTGAGCTAATAATTCCCCACCTTTCCATGGAGGCATGGATACTGCTGGAAGACCTCAAGGCCCTCCATCTTTTGGGGTAACAATACCTTCTCTTTCCCACTTCTCTTCTATACCGGATAGAGTATTGGGTCTCATTTTGGGAGAAAAAGCAGTGTATAAATACAATAAATAAATAAATAAATAATAAACAGAGGAGCTGCTGCTAGATGATGGCTGATTTCAAGAAACCTTCAGAGAAGTAACCCTTAGGAGTTCTGCCACATGGCAGAGCATTTGATTCAGTTCATCACATCTGTAGCCCGTCATCCAGGAGCTCAAAGTGGCATACATTTTATCTTCACAACAACCTTGTAAGGCAGGGTAAGTTGAGAAAGGGTGATTGGACACCAGCCAGTCAGTTTGAGAGTTGAGAAGTCATACCCACAATGAACTGTTAAAATACTTTGAAACCACTTTAAGTGCCATCATGCCATCTTGTGGAATTCTGGAGCTTGTAATGTGGTGAGGCACTGGGGTTGAAGTTCTTAACCTTTGCTCCTCCAGCTGTTTTGTATTTTAATTTCCAGAAGCCTCTGCCAGCATGACTAATTACGATGATGATGAATTTAAGGAACTGACAGCCAAAACATGTGGAGGACCAGAAGCTGAGAATGACTACATTAGCTGAATGCCCACGCTGCCTTTGGCAGAGAATTCTAAGTATCTCACACATCCTAGGACAGAACCATGATAAATATTAGATTGCTTTAAAGGTGCAGTGTGTATACACCCATAACCAAATTCAGTATCAAGTCCATTAAACCATACCGACATGCTTCCATTTATTCAAATTTTAACTTAGATTGTAAAAATCTACAGTTTCTACAAATGAAGGCATCTGCAACCTGAATCTTATCAGCAACTCAGGCCCTTTCCGCATCCTACCTTTTCTCAGTGTGGGGTGTGTTGATCGCATGCGCAGCCTCTTGTGCTTCTTCAGCTCCGCATGAGCTTCCTACTTGCGCGAGAGCCCCGCCTCTTCCTTTCACAGTGCAACCTGGGATCTTCCCAGGCTGCACTGAAACAGGAAGCGTGACAGACCCAGCTCCCAAGGCTCTGCACGCCAGGTAAGTGTGTGCAAGGCCTGGGAGCAATGCATGATCACGCAGCATTTTCGGCTGAAAGCCAAAAGTGCAAAGGTGCATGATCGTTGCCTGCCAGCCCCTGGAGTCTTGCGCGATTGTGAGGGTGTCATGCAGATCTCTCCTCGCAATCGCGTGAGGCTTTAGGCCCTCTTTTGCATGGTAGATGCCGTGCGAAAAGGGTCTCAGAAGAGGTATGCTGGCAGTCATAAAAGAATTTACATATGCTCCAGGGCTGCTAATAAATCAGTGTCAAACAACCTAAGAGTTCATGCAATAAACACTGGATTAGAAATAACATTGTTCCCAAAAGATCCCATTTCAAGCATTGTTTTCCTGCTCACTGCCTCATTAAAATTGATAGGAACAACCACTTAAGTACCTTACACAGCCATGATCAGGTACTCTTTCCAGTGGTGTTATGCCCAGAAAGGTAAGTACATAAAAATTCAAAGTACTGGATTGCATCCTATTCAGAGAGTGGGAAAGATTTCAGTAGAATACAAATCATTGCCAGCAAAATCTTGTTTCCATTCAGCAGCAAGAGAGAAGGGAGGGGAAAAAACATGCACATCAAGGATCAATGCACGTAATCAGATTGTTATCCATCCATGTGATGATTTTGCAATTTGTATTCAAATGGTGCATTTCGTTTCAGGAGGACCACCTGCATTACAACAGAGCTTGCCTCGTGGGAGTTAGAATGAAAATGGTGTTATCCTGAATTCCTGTTCTCAATGGAGCACCTTTAGAATGAAGTGAAATGCATTCCTAAATGAACTTTCTCCCAATGCACACTTTTTAAAATTGATTTTGATACTTTGAGCAGTTAGGGAATGTGAAACCTGGTGGGGAAGTAAGTGCTGATCCACCCTTTAATCCAAAGGTCATAAATCAGGTGACTTGTTATCAGAATTGATGAAGATCTAATTCTCCAGGCATCCCTAGAGCCAACTTTGAGGCTCCAATGGCCGTGGTACAGATGAGAGTTTTATTTCAGTTCATTTTTGATATGAACTTACCCAAATCCACACATTTATACATGCTCAAGATAGAAAGAACCTGAGATGAAGTACATTTGAATGAAACCACAACTGACAGATTTATCCAGGGCTTTGAGCAATAAATTCTTAAAAATCTAGCTTTGAATTCCTGTGTATTCAACCATGATAGGACTTGAGGGGAAGAACACTAAAATCCATATACTGGTTGGATGCAAACTTAGCAATGCTTAACAAGACCCACTGAAATCAGTGAGAAATATAGATTATGATGACCATGCCCCATAGATTTCAGTGGCTCTACTTTAAATATGAGAAATCCAGAACCAGTCCAGAGAGTTCACAGAATCATAGAATCATAGAGTTGGAAGAGACCTCAGGGGCCATTGAGTCCGACCCCCGACCATGCAGGAACACCCATCAAAGCATTCCCAACAGATGGCCATTGAGCCTCTGATTAAAAACCGCTAAAGGAGGAGATGCCACCACACTCCAAGGTAGCGTATTCCACCACTGGACAGCACTGACCGTCAGGAAATTCTTTCCAAGTTTCAAGTGGAATCTCCTTTCCTGCAGCTTGAATCCATTGCTCCTTGTCCTAGTTTCTGGAACAGCAGAAAACAAACCTGCTCCCTCCTCTACATGGCATCCCTTCAAATATTTAAACATGGCTATCATGTCCCCTCTTAACCTTCTCTTCTGCAGACTAAACATACTCAGATCCCTAAGCCATTCCTCTTAGGGCATGGCTTCCAGATCCTTCACCATTTTGGTTGCCCTCCTCTGGACATGTTCCAGCTTGTTGATATCCTTTTTGAACTGAGGTGCCCAGAACTGTACGAAGTATTCCAAATGAGGCCTAAGCAATGCAGAATAGAGTGGTACCATTACCTCCCTCGATCTAGACACCCTACTATTCCTATTGACGCAACCAAGAATCGCGTTGGCTTTCTTGGCTGCCTCATCACACTGCTAACTCATGTTCAGCTTGTGGTCTACCAAGACTCCTAGATCCCTTTCACATGTACTGCTATGCAGCCATGCACCCCCCATCCTATATTCGTGCATTCTATTTTTTCTGCCTAAGTGTAGGACTTTACATTTCTCTCTGTTGAAATTCATTTTGTTAGCTTTGGCCCAGCTCTCCAATCTGTCAAGGTCATTTTGATCCTGTCGTCTGGGGTATTAGCAACCCCTCCCAAATTGGTGTCATCTGCAAATTTGATCAGCATGCCCTCCACTCCTTCATCCAAGTCATTGATGAAGATGTTGAATAGCACTTGGCCTAGAACAGAACTCAGTGACACCCTACTAGTCACTTCTCTCCAGGATGAAAAGCAGCCATTGGTGAGCACCCTTTGGGTTTGGTCAATCAACCAATTACCAATCCACCTAACAGCAGCTGCATCCAGCCCTCATTTTACTAGCTGCTTTGCAAGAATGCCATGGGGAACTTTGTCAAAGGCCTTACTGAAGTCAAGATATGCTATGTCTACAGCATTCCCTTCATCTATTAAGCTTGTAACCCTATCATAAAAAGAGATAAGATTAGTTTGGCTGAGTTATTTCTGAGAAGTCCATGTTGACTTTTAGTGATTACGGCATTCCTTTCTAAGTAATTGCAAACTGACTGTTTAATGATCTGCTCTAGAATCTTTCTTGGTATTGATGCCAGGCTGAGTGGGTGATAATTATTTGGGTCCTCTTTTTTTACCCTTCTTGAAGATGGGCATGACATTTGCCCTCCTCCAGTCCGCTGTTCTCCAAGAGTTCTGAAGGATTATTGCAAGTGGTTCAGAAATGACTTCTGCCAGTTCTTTTAATATCCTTGGATGTAATTCATTTGGCCCTCGAGACTTGAATTCATCTAATTTTGCCAAATATTCCTGTACTACTTCTCTACCTATTCTGTGCTTCATTTCCCCCCCCCTTCCTCACCTGCTCCCCATCCCCCAGGTTGAGTACTTCTATCCTTTTGGGAGAAAATTGAGGCAAAGGAGGTGTTTAGTAGTTCTGCCTTCTCTTTTCCCTCCATTATTAATTGGCCGTCTTCTCCACACAGCAACCCTATCTCTTTGTTTTTCTTTTTGCTGCAGACGTACCTAAAAAAGCCCTTTTTATTGTTTTTAATGTCTCTGACAAGCCTGAATTCATTCTACACTTTAACTTTTCTGACCTTCTCCCTACATCTCCTGGCTATTTGCTTGAATTCCTCTTTGGTGGTTTCACCATTCTTCCATTTCCTGTACGTGTTTCTTTTAATACTTAGCTCAGCTGAGAGTTCTTTAGTCAATCATTCCTGTTTCTTTAGAGATCTGCAATTTTTCTTCCTTATTGGCACAGTTTTCAATTTTGCCTTCAGTATCTCACTTTTAAGAAACTCCCATCCGTCATGAACTCCTTTCTCTTTTAGTATTCTTGACCACAGGATTTCAACAAGTAACTCCCTAAGTTTAGAGAAATCAGCTTTCTTAAAGTTTAGGATGCGTGTCTGGATACACTTGGCTTCTCCTTCCCACTGAATGACAAACTCCAAAAGAGCATGGTCACTCCCCCCTAAGGATCCCACAACCGCCACCTGATCAACAAGGTCATTCCTGTTGGTCAGGATCAGATCTAAAATAGCTGATCCCCTTGTTGCCTCTTCCACCTTCTGGACCATGAAATTGTCTGCCAGGCAAGTGAGGAACCTGTTGGACCTTGTAGTCTTGGCAGAGTTTAACTGCCAACAAATATCAGGATAATTGAAATCTCCCATTAACACTGCATCACTCCTTTTTTGAACGTGTGGTCATCTGCTCCAGGAAGGCCTCATCCAAGTCCTCAGGCTGGCCCGGACACTTGTAGCAAACCCCCACAATCACATTGTTGTTGTTTCTCACTCCCTTAATTCTCTCGACTTGGCTTCCCAGATTTAAGTCATGGATCTCTTCACAGGTGAAAACATCCTTGACATATAAGGCTACTCCTCCTCCTTTCTTGTTTGGTCTATTTCTGCAAAGTAGGTTATCCCCGCTATTCCTACATTCCACTCATGAGAGTCATCCCACCAGGTTTTAGTGATGCCTATTAATTCATATCTATTTTGTTGTACTAAGAGTTGAAGTTCATCTTGCTTGAAATAACTCACCAAATTGTTCATACTTCTTTAATAAACAGGAAGCCCCTACCTTTTGACCCCCTATTGTCAGAGATGGTTTGACCAAACCTCTAGAAAATACTTTCTAAAGTTAGTGTAAAGGTCATGTTGCTTTATTTTTTTTAATACTTTTTATTAGAGTTTCCGTATAACTTACATAAACGTACAATCACATACAACTACAAAGTAAACACCTTTCTTATCACCCCTTATACTATCCCCAAACAACCTACAACAACAAAACATCCTTATAATACTACATTCCTATTTCCCCCTTTCTATAATCCCAAAATCAATATCACAACAATTTAACAACCTAAACATACCAACATAAACAACACAAACAACATAAAACTCTGACTTCCTTTATACTATTCAAACTGCTCATTTAACATTTATCTCTATATCCTATCTTTTATTTTACTTACAGCACTATAATATCATCACCTCTTTTTTCTTGATACCCTGTTTTTTAACTACCAGCTCAAACTTTTGTTTCTCTTCTAATTGTCGCTACGGGCTACATTTGAAAAATTTTCACTTTAAATACACTCATTTTCATGGTTCTTAATTTAACTATCTCCAATAGTTATTTTTCCAATATTTATAATATATCCTCATTTTCCTTCCAAAATTCTCATTATAGGATCCCAAGTTGTCCTAATTATCTTTAAGTCCTTTCCCCTTACTAATAATGAAAGTTTGTCAATCTCTATCATGTCATATAATTTGATTAGCCACTCCTGCAGGGAAGGTGTGTTCTTATGCTTCCATGCTTTCGCATAAATCATCCTTCCCGCAGTTATACTATATAATATCAATTTTTGTTGTGGTGGAGTCAGATTCGGAATTTGATCGATCATATTTAATAGATATATTTCCGGAGATAAATTGAATTTTTTCTCTAACACCGTTTCTAACTGTTCATGTAGTATTCTCCAATATCTTTGAGCTTGGATGCAACCCCACCATAAATGGAATAGTGTTCCCTTACACTCACATTTCCAACATTTATAATCAGCTTTTTTTAATCATCTTTCCAATTTTAACCGGAGTATAATACCATCTGTTAAATATTTTATAATAATTCTCTTTAAGTTGACACGCTTTTAACCATTTATTTGTTTTTTGCCATGACCTTTCCCATGTTTCTAGATAGATTGGGTGGCCAATATCTTGCACCCACTTAATCATATTTGTTTTTATTGATTCCTGTTCTAAATCTCTTTCTAAAAGTAACCTATAGATTTTTCCAATAAGGTGGTCAGTTCCTTTCTTAATAATCTTATCAAATTCATTGTCAGTCACCATTATACCAGGGCTTTTAATATCTACCTTAGTCTTGGATAACAAATGCATCATTAATAACCAGTGCATTCTCAATCCAGATTCAATTAACTCATCTTTAGTCTTACACCTTATGTTCCCATTCTCTTTCTTAAGTAAATCCCTATACATAATCCATTTCCTTGCTCTCGGTCGATCTTTTCTATAGAAAGCTTCATGTGTAGAAGCCCATAATGGGATTTTATCATAGAATTTCTTTTTAAATTGTAACCAAATTTTTAAAAGTGCTTTCCTTATTATATGGTTATTGAAATCTTTGTTCACCTTTCCTTTATCATATAGTAGATACACGTGCCAACCCCATGGTAGATCATCCCCTTCCAGTGTTAGCAACCTTTCATTTTCTAGCTTTATCCATTCACCTATCCATGAAAGAGCACATGCCTGATGATATAATTTCAGGTCTGGTAATCCCATACCACCCTTTTCTACTTTCTCTTTTAAATTTATCATCTTAATGCGAGGCTTAAAGGTCATGTTGCTTTAATTGCTTTAACTGTTAAGTGCACCTGGGGAAAGGAATGTGACTCAACCTGAGTTTGTGCTGAGTCAGGCTGATGAGTACCAGGTGCAGACAATACAAGGGTTGGCCAGGATTGGCTAGGTGTCTGTATAAAGGTAGCATAATCCCAGCCAACACTACATGCATTGCCTGAAGTCTGTGTCTGCCAGACAGAGCAAGCTTGATATGCTGGATTGCCATCTGGACTTTGTAAATATTGTATATATGTTGTAACAATGAATAAAAGAGCCTCCATATTGGAAGATTGCAACTTGGAGTTGGTGAGTGTTACTGGCTTAGTGCTTGTGCTGCTAATGGTGTTCTCTGCTGCTAGGCACGCTTCCATAGCTGTGTGTAACTGTCTCTGCTAATCTGTAAGGAATTTTTCATTGACTGGCTATTTTGCCTTTCCCTCCTTTTGTTTTTGAGGGACAACTGGTTATGGGCCCAGCCTAGCCCTGATTTGTCAAGGTCTGGTCAACTCTAGCAGTTTGGATCAGCTAACTCTATTGTTTTTGTGGCAGACAGCCTGGGAGTTGGCTGGTAAAGTTCCTGTGGGAGGATTTTTCCTGCAGCAGAGATTAAGCAGCTGTTTTGTTTTTTCCTAGCCAGTGTTTGTTTTTGTAACTTCACCCACAAGGTTTTCCAAGCCATAAATTCAGGAAGAGCTGCAAGTTTTGTGTTTTTGCTTTCGGTTTTGAGGAAGCAAAATGGCTCAAATCACGATGCCATTGGCACTTGGATTTGATAAGCTCAATGAGGGAAACTATCAGACCTGGAGTCTGATGATCCAGAGCTTGCTGGTGAGGAAAAATTTATGGGCTGTGATGGAACACGCACCTAAAGATGCAACTGAAAGAGTGGTGGATCAGCATGCTAGAGCAACCATAATCCTGAGCTTGGAGCCCAGCCAGCTCATCCATGTGAGAGACAAGCCGATGGCAGCTGATGTGTGGGATGTGCTGAGAAATGTCTATCAGCATGATTCCTGCCTTTCCAGGATGTTGTGGACTAGGAAGCTCTACAACACCAAACTGGAAGAAGGGGGAGATGTTAAAGCCCATCTAGACACAATGAAGTCTTTACTCTCAAGTTGGCTGATAGAAGTATGGACTTTGGTGAGGCTCAAAAATGTTACATCCTCCTAAGCAGTCTAAGTAAGGAGTGGGACCTCATCCTTTATAGCCTGCAAAGTCTGAGGGAAAGAGACTTGACCCTTGATTTAGTTATGTCACGGATTCTGGAGGAACGTGACAGGAGAGAATTTGCAGCCCAAGACAAGATAAAGCATGTTGCCAAGAGGAGTGCAGAGAACAGCTGGCCCAAGCCTTCACGTGTGGGGGAGGAGACTGCAGAATGCAGCATAGCCCGGGTGGGTCAAATGCTACAAGCAAGGAGATCTCCAGAGGGACTGTAAAGCCACTTTGCCTGGGGAGAAGGATAACAAGAGGCCTGGAGTCCAGAGGAAGAAAACCAGCGCCAGTACTGTTGTTGCTGCAGCAGAAGAGACAGTCTGTAATGACTGGCTGCTTGATAGTGGTGCTACCCATCATATGGTGAACAGCAGAAGCATGCTGAGGAACACTAGTAAGGTTCATGTGTGTTCTGTTTGCATGGCTGATGGAGCACACTCGCAAGTGTCCTATTTGGGGTCTGCGTTTGTTCCTTGTCTGGGAAAGAGTTTTACAAATGTGTTATGTGCAGAGAACTTAGAACACTGCATTTTAAGTGTGTCATGCCTGATGGATGAGAAGTATGAACTAGTATTCAAAGGGGATAACTGCACAATTAGCAATGATGGGAGAGTCTGTGCTAAGGGTGTAAAACAGAATAGGCTGTATGTGATGTCACCAACTGCTAAAGGTTCCCTAACAGTTAAGGTTATAGCCAATGCCCCCCTACATGACAACTGTAGCTATTACCTTCACTGGGTAATGGGTCATGCTAATTACGGCAGGCTGGAGCTATTGGCAAGGGTGTGTCCAGACTTGAAAGTCAAGAAATGTGGCAGATTTCTTGACTGTTCAGTCTGCAAAAAGGCCAAGGTAAAATCCTTTCCGGTACCCAAGGAAAGCAAAATCACCACCCAGAGGCCCTTCCAGGTGGTACGTGGGGACCTAGCTGGACCATTTCCTGAGGGCGAGGGACGATCCAAGTATATTTTTGTGTTGGTGGATAGACACACCAGGTATGGGTATGTGTTCCCGTTGAGAACAAAGGATGAGACTTTTGAGTATTTCTGAGATTGGGTTAATATGGTGGAAAGACAATTTCTCCATAAAGTCTCGTGCCCCATCACAGACTGTGATGGTGAGTTCTGCAATGCCAAATTTCAGAATTGGCTCAAAAAGAGAGGTATAAGACATGACACCACCAATCCGAATACGCCAGCGGAGAATGGGCTGGCGGAGCACAGAATTGGAGTGTTGCAACAGATGAAAAATTGCATGTTGTTTGACTCCAAATCACCTCCCGGATTGTGGGCGGAGGCTGTTCTTGCAGCCAACCATGTCATCAACTGGATGTGGTGTGCCAGTATCAAGCAAACACCTTATTTCATGTTATATGGAAGACCTCCTACTCTGAAATATCTAAGGGTGTTTGGTCAATATGCTAATGTCCTTATTCCCAGTAACCAGAGATGCAAAGGACAGCGCAAGTGGAGGAGGCTGAGGTTTGTGGGCTATCTTGGGAACAACTATAAATTTCATTTAGGACATGGTAAACTCCTGTTCTCAAGGAGTGCAAATTTTTGAGACCAACAGTGGCTGGGAGGAGTTGCACTGCAACAAGGAAGTGTCCCTACAGCCACTGGAGCTAGCACAAGGTGAAAGCCCTGGGAATGGAGGGGCGGGACCATCTGCCACCATTCCACATACACTGAAGGTGCCACCAGATAGCTCACCTGATGCCTCCACAACTGAGGTGGAAACTGAGGACATGTCTCCACCAAGCGCTGAGGTAGAAAGTGAGCCTGAAGTGGAGGGGGTGGCAGGATAGCCTAATGAAGAGGGCCTGTCCAGTTTTTCTCCACCAGGGGCTCAGGTAGAGAGTGAGCCAAAAGTAGAAGGGATGGCTGAAGCTTCTGGCAATGATGGCCTATACAGATTTGAGACCGTCATCCCTAGGAGGAGTAAAAGTGGAGCAATGGCTCCTGAGGGGTTCACAATCCAGGAAGTCTCCAGGTTTTCCCCATCAAGGGCTCAGGCAGATAGGGAGCCAGAAGTGGAGGGGGTGACTACAGCACCTGGTGATGATGGCCTGACCAGGAGTGAGACCACCATCCCCAGAAGGAGTAAAAGAAGGGAAAAGGCTCCTGAGAGATTTGTCATTCAGGAGGTCAGAGCATGCATGCTAGTTAGCAAGAAGCCAGGAAGCTTTAAGAACATGCGAGGTTGCTCGGAAGCTAAGCAACAGCTCTGGAACAAGACCCAGCTTAGGTCCATGGATGCTGAGTGCAAGTCCAAGATAGAACACCAAAAGGCTGTTGAATTGGTAGGAAGAACCCAGGGACCACAAGGTAGTGGTGAGTTTTTAATGGATATGCCAAAGTAAGCCTTTGCCAGATGGCACGGTGAAACACTCGGCTAGTGTAATAGCAAAAGGATTAGCGTAGCAGAAGTTTGCTAAGCAAGAGAGCACAGCAGAGGTCCAGAAAGCAAACTTGTGAGATACTAAACACAACAGGGTTTACTGTACTGTTGGTGGCAATGGTAGAGCTACAGTGGCACTAGCATATGCTAAAGAAGGTTGGGGGAAAGTTAGAAAACCCCAGATGTATCAAACCCCTGGGTATGTTAATGCAAGAGGGGGTTAAGCAATTATTTTGGTACATTGGTTTAAATTAAAGCACTGGGTGACAACTTCAAAAGTATTTTGGAGGGGAATGTCAGAGATGGTTTGACCAAACCTCTAGAAAATACTTTCTAAAGTTAGTGTAAAGGTCATGTTGCCTTAATTGCTTTAACTGTTAAGTGCACCTGGGGAAAGGAATGTGACTCAACCTGAGTTTGTGCTGATTCAGGCTGATGAGCACCAGGTGCAGACAATACAAGGGTTGGCCAGGATTGGCTAGGTGTCTGTATAAAGGTAGCACAATCCCAGCCAACACTACACGCATTGCCTGAAGTCTGTGTCTGCCAGACAGAGCAAGCTTGATATGCTGGATTGCCATCTGGACTTTGTAAATATTGTATATATGTTATAACATGGAATAAAAGAGCCTCCATATTGGAAGATTGCAACTTGGAGTTGGTGAGTGTTACTGGCTTAGTGCTTGTGCTGCTAATGGTGTTCTTTGCTGCTAGGCACACTTCCATAGCTGTGCGTAACTATCTCGGCTAATCTATAAGGAGTTTTTAATTGACTGGCTATTTTGCCTTTCCCCACTTTTGTTTTTGGGGGACACTTTTGACACTTCCAAATTAAGGATAATTTCCAATAATTCAACAGGGGTTCTACTCTTTCATCAGTTCTTCTTGCCTGCTTGAAACTATTCACAGATGTGCGCTGTTTGCAAAGCAAGCTGAGAAGAGTGGGGAAAGGCACTAAACTGGCTGAGAAACTTTGCAAGCAGCTCACATGGGATTGATAAGAAGTGAGCCTTTGTAAGTCCTTCCTGCTCCCTATGGTACAATTCATGGGTTCTGCTTTTTAACTACTTCCATTTTCTGATAGTGCTCTGGTCTCTAACTTATCAGATGACTGGGGGAAGCCTGTATTTACAGTGGACACCAATTTATCCTTGGACTAGTTATCAGTACCATGACAAGTGAAATCACAGAGTTGGAAGAAACCACAGGGGCCATCCAGTTCAACCCCCTGCTATGCAGGAACACACATCAAAGCACTCCCAACAGGTGCGCATTCAACTTCTGTTTAAAAACCTCCAAAGAAGGAGACTCCACCACACTCCACTGAGGCAGCATATTCTACTGCCATACAGCTCTGGCTGTCAGGTAGTTCTTCCTGAGGTTCAGGTGAAATCTCTTTTCTTGTAGTTTGAATCTATTGCTCCTTCTCCTAGTTTCTGAAGCAGTTGAAAACAAGCCTGTTCCCTCTTTGGTATGACATCCTTTCAAATACTTAAACATGGCTATCGTGTCCCCTCTTAACCTTCTCTTTTGCAGACTAAACATACCCAGTTCCCTAAGCTGCTCCTCATAGGACATAGCTTCCAGATCCTCCATCATTTTGGTTGTTCTTCTCCGGACATGTTCTACCTAGTCAATATTTCTTGAAATGAGGTGCTCAGAACTGGATGTAGTATTCCAGATGAAGTCTGACCAAAGCAGAATAGAGTAGAATGTACAGGGATAGCAATAAACTACCACTTAGTGCCACTGAAAATGAGGCTGAACAAATATTTCCTTTGGCTTTGAAACCGTTAGATCTCAACTAGAGTAGACCTATTGAATCAAGGCAATTTATGTGTTAACTTGCTATTAAAAATTGCGTGAATGGATTTAATCTAGCTATGCCTACAAATAGTTTTCAGGTCATAGTCTTATAATCTCTTGGCACTTTTCATTCTTCTGCAGTTCATTTTATGACAAACAAATGTTACTTCAGCCCAGGCCTACCCAGTGATAGCACTAGATATCTCTTTTTGATATCAAAACCATTTGGCCTTCCTCTGCCACCCCACTCCACCTGTTTGCAAGGCCTCTGGACAAGCACGCAAACAGGCGAAGCCGGTAATTGTTGGACATTCCATTCTCCACCTAGGCAAGCAGAACAGAGCCACTCCGTTGCTTCAGGGATCTCCTTGCAAACACCTTGCTTAGGCGTGACTCTAAACAAAGGTGCCTGGCCCTGAGCCGATAGTCTTAAAAAGCCAAGCTAAGCACCTTGTATTTGCATACTGGCTACACCATTGTTGATTCAGCGCTAAGCTGATCATTTTAAACTTGACCTTTTCCAAAGCTTTGTCCCGCTCCAAACTCGCATTGTTCTCACTGAGTAAGGCATGGCCTGCAGTCACAATTCACTCTATATAAACCCCCGATTCCGAGACCACCTCGGATCGCTCCTGAGTTCCATCCAGTCTTGCTGCCACTGTGTCTGGCGAGTCGTCCCCTCAGTCTTACGTACTGAGACTCCACAGCAATGAACTCAATCTTCAACTTCTTCAGGACTATGAGAAAGGTGTTGTATCACCCATTTCCCCCAAAAATCCATATTTCTAATTCTTCCATTAGCTGTGTGACTGTGGTGTCTTTACTGTTTGTTTGTCTTTTAATAAAAACATCATTGTTGCTATTTTAAAACCTGTCTGACTGCTTGACTGACCTGACCCCATAGACGCTGGGTTGCAAGATCCCTGCTAAGTTACCCTGCCTCTCGCTAGCTTTAGTGAGTGCTTCTGCTAATTCTCCCCGGAATTGTGTTGTGTTTTGGTTATTTGGGCGCCCCTCCTGGCACCCCCAAAGAACAGGGTAACACAAAGGCACTTCCAAATGGGAAAAGGAAAATCCCTGGACATATTGAGAGTTTCTGGTTTCTTTTTTGTTTTGATTGTTCCTGCTTATTCCTGAGATGCACCCGGTTCTCTTTATTGAAATGTGACAGGTTTTCCTCCCTCCTTCCTCCCCTTTGTCTTTCCCTCTGATCATGTGTCACATCCCATTCCATAGAACTTTTCAGAAATTGATTTTTACCTTTTTCAAATTATTATCCAGGAGTTAGAGTGCTTTAGCAATAGGACACTAATTAACCATTAGGATTATTTTGTTTCAGTGCTAACATTCCTCTTGCCCTCTCGTGATCTCTGTTGAAACTGTGTCTGGGAAACAATAGCTTTGTTTCCTGGTGCAGCCATCTTAGCTAGTTCTGAGAATGTATAATCAGGTAAAGCAAGTGGAGGTACGTTTTTTCCTGGAAGGTGGTGAGTTAATTTAAACTGACCTTAGAGAATGAGAATGAAAAGTCCTTGGTAATACCCAGAGCTTCTAGGAAATACTTCAGGATGAAGTAAATGTCATGTGGGTCTCAAATAAAACAGAGAAGTATGAGTGCAAAACCATTTCCAGTATTTTTTTTTAAAAAAATCCATCTGGAGTGACCTAAATTGCACTAATATGGGAACAGAAAAGGAAACTGCTTTGAGAATTTTTTAAAAAGTCATTGAACATTTAAAAGAAGCATATCAAAGTGCTGCTTATGTTTGACCTATACAAAACAAGAGTAAAATGAGATTACAATTTTGTAAACTACAGAACAGGAAAACTTTCACAATGTAGGATATTTTTAAGGGGAAAAAATTGTGCAAAACTTGTTTTAGTGCAAAACCCAAATGTGTTTTGCACATTATTTTCTTCCAGAAATGGTGGTGATTTTTTTTGCACAACTTTTGCACTCCCCAAGCTTTTTGAGTGAATGTATTTGCAAAAAGATAAAGGTCTGAAATCTGAAAGATCTCGAGTGGTTGACTATTGTCTCACTGGAATGCCTTGATGTGATGAGGCTGCTTTTCTAGTCAAGGACTGGGGAAGTGGGAAATGTAGACCCTTGTTACAGTGGGTCCAGATTTCACAAGACAGAGAATGGCATATGCCAATTAATTATTACCTGTTTTGCAGCACATTCAGTGACATATGAACCCAGCATGGAGTTATCTCTCTGGCTTGTCTCTCCATGGTTTATTATATGGTTAATCTTTGATGCTGTTATGTTGTCAAGTCAATTTCAACTTTTGGTGACCCTATGAATGAGAGGTCTCTGAGAGCCCCATTCATCATCTGCCCTGTTCAGATCTTGAAGACTATGGCCTCCCTGAAAGAGTCAGTACGTCTGCAGTGTGACCTCCCTCTTGCAAATTGTAATCCAATAGGCTTTTCTTTCTTTTTTGCTACCGTATTTTCTCCTTCTTCCTTGACAATGGTCCCAGGTTTGGTCTAGAGTTCTTATAGCTCCCTATCAATTAGTCTTACCAGAATAATTATCCCAATTGTCTGGTTTGCCAAAAGAAAAATAAGCCAGAGAACCATCTCATTGATGAGTTTGCACTTCACAATAAACAGACTATAGACTAGAGATCCACATTTTAACTAGGACTTGCTATTTGTCCTTGACAAGCCAGAGTTGCTGTGTTTGCCTCCTGTCGATCCCTTAGCAAAGTAGTGTAGCCGATAGGGTGCTAAGCGAGGACTTGGAAGAGCCAGCATCAAGTTCCCATTGAGCCGTGCAACTCACTGGGTGACCTGGAGACATTCTCTCTCTCTCTTCCTCTCTCTTTTCTCTTTGTGTGACCTGTCTTACAGGGTTGCTGTTGTACAGATAAAGGAGGGAGAAGGAAAATCATGTTCTCTTCTTTGAGCTCACCAGAAGGAATGTGAGATAGGGTGAAAGATTTATACTATCTGAAGAGAAATCAGAATATTGTTATCGTGCTGAAAGGCTAAATGTGTTTGTATGTGTATAGAGGCTGGAGTAGAGTGGTTTCTGTGGATCCTATAAATAGTATGCCACTTAAGCACAGTAGGCCCTCCACATTTGCGAGGGATAGGGAAAAAAAAATCCTTTCTCAAATGTCAAATAATCATGAATAGGGTGCCCCCCTGTAGACATCTGCCAAGCCAGTGCATCCACCCAGGCAGGGGCAGAGAGGCAGGGAACCACTGATCCGCCTCCCTGGGCCTTTGTGCTACCTGTGTGGGCCGCACCCCTACCCTCGGCAGTGGTAGGGCAGCAGGAGGAGCACAGGAAACCAGCAATTGGCTTCCCTAGGCCTTTGTGCTACCCGCACAGGGCACTCTGGCACCGGGGGCAAGGAAAATGGGAGGAGCGGGTGGGGTGGGAATGGGGTGGGAGTGGGAGAACGGGGAGGTGCAAGCAAGCACCTCGCGAATAATCAAATTTGTGAAAGTGAAACCCATGAATTTGGAGGGAGAACTGTACAATGATTATTGGTGAGATTTGGGGATTTGGGATGTTGGATATCCAGTTAACTGAATAGTCTAATGTAAGAATGTCAGAATATATGTGTAAGAATGTACGTTTGTATATGTATAACAATAGGACTATATGTATAATAGTAGTAATAATAATATGTATAACAGTAAAAAAGAGGGAATGTGAGACAGTATAAGTAATCTAAGTACTACTGATAGAGGTTAATACTTTTTAATAGCCTAGGAAATATATACGCTGGTTAAACCTCACCTGGAATGCTGTATCCGGTTCTGGGCACCTCAGTTCAAGAAGGATATTGACAAGCTGGAGGGTGTCCAGAGGAGGGTGACCAAAATGGTGAAGGCTCTGGAAGCCATGCCCTATAAGGACCAGCTTAGGGGGCTGGGGATGTTTAGTCTGTAGAAGAGAAGGTTAAGAGGGGACATGATAGCCATGTTTAAATATTTGAAGGGATGTCATGTTGAGGAGAGAGAGGGCTTGTTTTCTGCTCCAGAGACCAGAACAAGGAGCAATGGATTCAAGCTACAGGAAAAGAGATTCCACCTGAACATTAGGAAGGACTTCCTGATGGTCAGAGCTGTCCAGCAGTGGAATATGCTGCCTCAGTGGAGTGTGGTGAAGTCTCTTTTTTTGGAGTCTTTAAGCAAAGGCTGGATGGCCATCTGTTGGGAGTGCTTTGATGTGTATTCCTGCATGGCAGAGGGTTGGACTAGATGACCCCTGTAGTGTCTTCCAAATCTATGATTCTATGCTACTTCATTTCATCCTTCTGGGATAAGGATGCAGTGCTTGTAATTTCTCTACTCTGGATTTGCTGGTAGGCAGAGTGGCATTTTTGCATTTTAGGCCTTGGAAAGAGACAGAAATGAGTGGGTTGCAAAGATTAGCCCTGATGGTTCAGCAACTCAGTTCTGGAACAGCCAAGTTCAAAGTGCAATATTCATGTACAAAAGCACAATAATGACTAGGATCTCTGGCTCTCACACAGTCTCTTCCTCCACTCTCTTAGTAATGTTTGTACGAAAACATTGCAAGAGGAGACATTTGAAGGAAATAAGAAAAGAGGTAGACCATATTATAGATGGATTGGCACCATCAAGGAGACTGTAATCCTGAATATACAAGGCCTGAACAGGGCTGTTGATGACTAGAGCTCTTGCAGGTCTCTCATTTGTAGGGTTACCTAAATTTGAAGCCAACTTAATGGCAAATAACAGCAGCAGAAATTCATACATTTCTGCTAACAATCCAAAGATGCTGGATGAATGCCTCTTTTTTCAATGCGTGCAATTCTGAAATAAGTTCACTTCTCCCATGGCATTGGAAAACTCTTGGGCATAACTGGAAAGCTGAGCACCAGTCATAGAATGTTATTTTTGCCTCATCTACTACTTCTGGGCTGCTGTTCCATATGCTATTTCCATCTGTCATGTCATACACAGAACTCAAAAGACTACTGTGTATTCTGGGAAAAGCAGCATGCAGTCTCTGCAGGGAGAGACTAGATGCTTCAGCAAAGGCTTGTCAAGTGGAACAGATTGTGACCAGGGGCAAATTACTAATGTTCTCAATGATAGATTGCCTGGAAAGAGAAACACTGGGGAAGGAAGGCAGCTGGTAAATCTCTCTGCAAGAAACCAGCATTTGATTTGGTGTTGTCTTTTCCACAGTGTCTGTGAAATCTTCTGTTCCTACAAGCATCCAAACAAGTGACTGAGAAGTTTGGAGAAAATAAGAGTGAACAAACTAATGGCTACAAGGGAAATCATCTTCTACATGTGTGATTATCTGGTATCATTCTGTCTCCTTGAAACAAAAAGAAGAAACATGACCATGTGTCCTTTCTTTATTATTGTAGTGCATAGCAATTTGTCCTATTTCAGTCCTGGCACAGCTGATAAATCAAACAAAACAAACTGTATATCTCTCAGCTTGTTATTTACTTCTAGGCAGTAAGCAAGGAGTTATAAATAAAGTCCAGCAAGAGAGTGTCCAAGGTCAATCCGAGCATTTGTCAAGGCATCCAGCAAGGTAGCAGGTCAGATAAGCTCTGACAACTCCCGGAGGGGAAGGATGCCAGCTAAATAGACCCAAAGCTCCAGTGTAGCTGTGCCTTGATTGATTGTTGCCAGTTATAAATTCTGAGAGGCAGCACTAGGTCTCTGTTTGCTGCCTGCGCTGTGTGCAGTTGGGTTTAGGTAAGTGTCCTGCTGTATCTGAAAAGGCAGGACTCTCTGTTGGACCTGGCACCACTGCCTGTTCTGTTTCCAGTACTGTAACCTCTCTCTGTACAGCAAGCTGTGGCGTGCCTTCTGTTTCAGCCTCTGACCCTCTGCGTCAGACTCTGAGTCAGAGTCCATGCTCTGGAAGCAGGGCAATTGGGCCACCCAGTCAAAACACAATCATGGCATGGCCCAGAAACCTTGTAAGCCAACTTTTTGGGCTGGGTTTATTAAGCTCACCCAAATTGCCAGTGTAAACGCTTTTCCATATACAAGACACATGAATGGAATACATGAGAGGATGTGGCCCAAGTGATGGTCAAATGTGTCTATATTTCTGAAGTAGGAATGGAAACAATACTCAAAGAGAGGGGGAGGTAAAAGGCTTCTCAAATGTTGGAAAACCCCAACAGGGAGAATCCTTTTGAAGCTTTTTTTATTATCCCCCCCACCTGCCAATTTTTGAATAGACTCAAATGATTTTGCAGGGGAAGCCAGCCTTGTATAATGTGTCAGACTTTTATTTGTTGTTACTGTTTTAATTTACTGTAACTGGTTTCAAATATTATGATGATATAATTGATTTTAAACTTTTAACTGTATTTGTTTAAACTGTTGTAAGCTGCTTTGACTCTGAAGCTGGGGAAAAAGTGGGATGATGATGATAATAATCGTCATCATCACCACCATCCTACCAGATTCACCTTTTTCATGTCCCCCTTGCCATGGATGAGTGGAGGACAGGGGCAGCTGAAGATCATCACTGGCTATGTTCTGATAGCCTGTGCCCAACAGCAATATCATTATCTGGAACTTCTGGTGGGCCCCAGGAGGTCCTAGAGGGTGCCTGCATTGTCAAGCACCAGAACATAGTCTGCAATGATCCTTGGTTGCTCTCTGCCTTTCTGCAGCTACTTAATGGCCATGTTGATGGGGGTGCTGGGAAAGAGATGAGTCTAGCAGAGAAGACTTTCTTTCCCTTGAAGGCACATCTCTGAAAGCTGCAGAGTTTTCAAAAGCATTCCCACAGTAGGGAGAAAATGTATTAAGTTATGCATTCTCCTCTGCAGGAGCAAATAATTTAATCCCTATTCTGAAGGCTGCAAATTAAAGGTTCTTTTGGTTTTGCACCATATGATCCTTGATCAGCCAAGTGTAAACAAGAACCTGACTCGTGACATTCTGGAAGGCCAAAAGAAATGTCAGGAGCAGACCACCCAGAGTTTTCCAACTGAAATTGGCCTTCAATCCCTCTTAAAATCTAAGCAGTTTTGTTTTGTTGAAGCCTTCAAGCAGTCCATCCCATTGCAAATGGCTGCCATATTTTATGGAGTGTATTTTATGGAGCTGTGGTTTTCCTGTTACACACAATGATACATACCCAAGGTCCTTGGGTATGAAGAAGGGAGGGAAGGAGGATGGGAGAGAGTGAAAAGGTAATTGATTCCTCCTCATCTTCTCACTACCTTATTGTTAGAGTTGTGTGGTTTAGAAGTGTCCAAGCTTAATGAGTCTTTAGTGATCAGTCTTGGGATACAGCAAATAAGAAGCCAGTACTTTGGCCTCTATTTTGAGTTATCTGTTATCTGCTATGGAGATCCATCCATCCATCCATCCATCCATCCATCCATCCATCCATTTCATTTCATTTCATTTCTACACTGCCTTTCTCTTGAGATGAAACCCAAGGTGGTTTACAAAATGTTAAGATAAGAGTTTTGTTAAGAACTGAATCCACACATGCAAATAGTACAGGGAATAAACACTATTTATTTGGAGTGAGATACATCATACAAGACTTCAGTGAGAAGACTAACATTCAAAAGCAAAAGCCACGGTTTTACAATCCCTGCTGTTCCCCTTCCTTTTCCAAGAGACCTTGAAGCTGTGAGACCTAAGCAGAGCTTATCAGTGCATTCCTAGTTAATAGTTTATCTAACCGTCTCTGGTTTCTAGGCTTCTTAGTTTTAGCAAGCTGCTACTGCTGTTGGACTATATATCCTATTACCATAATATGGGGGGCATATCGACATGTTTAGCTAAAATACCTATTTTACAGAAGCTTTTTAAAAACCGATTAAATAACAGTTCTATTAAAAGGCACATAATTAAAATGGTTTTATATAAATTTAGAATTTATTTTTAAAAATACAAGAAAAGAAACAGAGCACATCACTTTTAAACACCATACTACCATATGATAAAAAGTCAAAAGCCTGCCAAAATAAGAAGGTCTTAGCTAGCTGGTGGAAAGAGAGCAGGAAAAGGACTACCCAGACCTCCTATGGAAGGGAATTCTACAGCCTGGGTACTCTCCAATTTACCCAATTAAGAAGCATGCTGAGTGTGAGGCTGACACCTTTGAGCTACTGTTGCCAGGCTGTACACCCTCATGCTTTGATAGGGTTTAACTGGCGAATATTAATTGGTATAAATGTAAACTACACTCTACTATGGCTGCATGGTCATGCTGGCTGAATACAGGCACTGCAAAACCAGGTCAGGTAAGACCTCAAGGCATAGCCAGGTCATAGTCAGGAAATCACCAGGAAATTCCAGTGATAATGAACTTAATCTTCAATGACTCAACCTTTAGAGACAATAGTGCCTGTGATGTTCCCATAGAATGGCTGTTAATCTTAGCCCCTCTTCCTCTGAACACCACATTTCCCTTTTGTCCTCACATCTGCCCAGCAATCAAGGAACTATAGTGATTCCCATTAGCCTTTTGTCACCTAACACTAAGATCATTAGTCCATTCTGGATCCCATTGTTTATGCCGCCAAACTGCCATTAATACCTTTGCCTTCCAGGCAGAAAAGAGTATTTGAACTCCAGTTTTGGGCTAGACAATTCACAGTACACTGGTTGCTGGTCATCATTCTACTGCTCCAATTCCCATTTGTGTACTGTCCTTGGAGTCCTAGTCTAAGGCACATCACTCCTTGCTTCTCTACTGGATTGGTAAATATCACCCACTTCACTCTGAACTCTTGCTATCCAAACTTTTCTTCCCTTTTCCTTCAGTTAGCCTTGTGCAATTGTGAGATCATGTGTATCTTGTGTGTATGTGATTGTTACTTCCCCAATAAAACAAATAAGCTTACTTTTGAATCTTTAAATGGTTTTTCCCCACCTTAGAACCAGTATACACAGTCGTAAAAGTTCTTGTTAGGCTACCCTTCCTCTCACAGGCCTCCTCTTTGAGCTAATATTCCCCATCATTTCACAGAGGACTGGCATTGCAAACAGATCCCCGAGTCACCCACATTTTGAGGTAACACTGTAGAAGCTTGTAAAATAGGAACATGAACCAAAAAGTACCTGCTCTCTGAGATGAAGGCAATGTTTTTGTGAAACTCCCATTCATTTAAATTCTGTCAGAATGGTTCTTCTGTTTATCTCCAAGGTTATTTTTTTTTTTGCTGAGCACCCAACTGAGCATTGCAGTATCTTCATTAAGATCATCCTTGTCACAGCCTCATTCATAATCTGCAAGGAACAGTAGGGGGTAAGGTGGAGACTACTTTAATTCATATTTCACGTGAGGTGATATTTAGGCAATAATCCCTGAGTGATGAGATATTATATTCCTATTTAATCATAATGAGAGAGACCACTGGGAGTGCATACCTCTATAATAAATCATTCACTAATCAGGCAAAGCAGGTTAGAAATTTTTAGAGGATTATAGTGTTTAAGAATGATAATCCATCATCCTTTGGTGAAAAAAGAAGAACTCAAAAGCATTTGGGGACTTGGAAAAAATGTACTTGGGATGCTCTGAGATTTATATTTATTAAAGTCATGATTAAAGAACCTATTCATTGAAATATGCAGCTTTAGGTTGTGCATGATTTATCGCATTTCCAAATCCACAAGAAAAGAACTACATAACCCAGGAAATAAACAATTTCAGGAACAAGAAAGCTTTTCTTCTTGGAAGCAGTTGTCCCTTGATGAAGCTGTTCAGTAATGTTAAATGCTATGTTCTGTTACCTGTGGGATGAAATCAAATCATGGTCTGTTTAATCCAGGGATACAAATCACAGGGAAACAACGATACCATCCTTCCAAGATTATTCACTGTTAGTGCAGTACTGATTAATCTTTACTCACTCGCATTATCTAACTCATGATATAGTCGACAAAAAACTTTCAACAGAATTATGCGGATGTTCCTTCCAAAGTAGTACAATGGGGGTGAAATTATGCCTTCCTTTGAAAGAGAAAGATGCTAGAAGTGCAACAACGCTTAGCGCTGAACAGTCAAGTATGCCCCAGAGAGGGCAGTAGAAATAGAATTAGATAGTTTGAGTGACCCGAAGCAAAAGCCAACATGGTGTAGTGACCTGAGTTGTAGACTACAAACTTGGAGACCAGGGTTCAATTCCCTGGCCAGCCATGGTGTCAAGGAATTCAGTGTGAGTGTGGTGTGGCAGAAAAAGTTTTTCTACATGGAAGGCAGGAATGAGGTGACCTTGAGTGTAGCTGCAAGAATGTTTTGGTCAGCCTCAGAAGGTCTTGAAAAGGTTACCGGCAGTAAACATGATTGGATCACCCCATTGGGTTAAGCCCTTAAAAAGGCAGGGTATGGCGCTGTATTTTACCCATTCAGGTCAACCCCTAGTGGTCATGCCACTCTGCTGACTGATTTATGGACTGCATCTAGACAATGCTGCTGGTTTATATTGTCTTACTTATTGCTTCTTGGCATACTGCCAGAAGCCCTAACTTTAACCTCAGTGTGCTTAACTAAATAATTAGCCCTGAGCTTATTTTTATGAGTGTCCAAAACTATTTTTGGCTTGCCTGGAGTTACTTGGTTGCAGCTGGACATTGCTGCTCTGTCAGCACTCTGCACATGCTCTGAGGAGCTACCTCGTGCTACCCTGACACATGGCAGTCCACTGAGTAACCTTGGGGGCATCACACCGTCTCAACCCCCAGAAAACTCTGTGACAGATTTGCCTTGTGGTCATTGTATGTCAGAAAGGACTTGAAAACACCCAACAGAAAGAGAGAGAGAGAGAGAGAGGAAAGGGGGGGGAGAGAGAGAGAGGGAATAACTGTTTGCACAGATTTACACAATGCAGTCCTTTTTTAGGCTTTCAGCCCATCTCTTCAAAGTATTTTCCCAGGATAAAGTAGACTTCTTTTTTCTTTTTAATGAGGGGACATCCCAGCCTTAGCCAAAATGTAATTGGCTTCAGGATCAGCCAAGTTATTTCCCCCAAATTAAGAAACAGTTCTGAATCAGTCCAAATCTGGAAGTCATTTGTCTCTTTCTCCTGTCCTGCCACTATGATTCTCTAAACACGTTCATGCCAGACTGTCTAAATCCCCTGAAGTTAAATAGCAGACAGCCACCCACTTAGGGGCTTCCAGAACAGAATACCTGAAAAGAAAGGCAGGCAGGCAGAGATTCAGCCTCCTTTCTCTGCTTCTTCCATCATGCCTGGCCTATTGCCATTGCTATTGTTCCTATGCCACTCCTGAAGTGTAATTTAGATAGGAGAGGAGATGGAATTTTGCAGATCAGAAACCTGCCAAAGGCTAATGGAACATCAACTAATGGGTTTGTAGGCAATTTCATGATGATGTGTACTCTGTGCCCCACCCTTCCTTATCCTAGAGAAAGCTCCTCTCTTATATAATCTGTCCAGGATTAGGTGCTCATTGTTGAATGAGATGGGGGGAGTCGTTTTTAGCCCTAACCAAGGGTGATGATTGAGAAGATCCTTCAAGTATGAAGAGGAGTGTCCCTGCACAGTTTGGATGAGGATAAGGTAGGGAATTCTTTGTATGTAGCTTCCCTTTTACTATCTTTCTGTTTAACTTCTTCTGTCCCCCAGTCAAAAAACCTTCACTCTTCTTGTCTTGTCCTTGGCTTAAGCTCTTAACCTAAATGACTTCTAACTCTCATGAATATCTCTGCTTACATTTGTTCTTCACTCCTTTCCTTTGGTTTTCTTCTACTTCAAAGTAACCTAATCCTGGTACGACAAAGCTGTGTATTTGGAAACTTATATAAATGATGGAAATTCAGCACCTTTGCATAATCTCATGTTTTGCATAATTTATGTTGCCTTTTTTTTTTTTTTTTTCTTTCATTTGTGGTTCTCAACAGTCAGAAAAAGGATCCAAACTGACAAAAGATACTGGATCCCCACACCCAAACTTCTAGACATTTTAACTTATAACTCCCAGGGCTACTGGGATTTCTCTAAGCATTGCCCACACTTGCCAACTTTCACCTTGGCAATCAAAATGGTTAGAAAGCTAAGGCATGTTTGTGTGTGTGTGTGTAAATGTATTTTACTGAAAGCTGAAATTCTCTAGAAGGTGAGTTCTGCGGGCAGCCAATTATGACATTTGCATCCATGGTACACAAATAGACTAGACTTTGAATGGCAAAAGCCTGATACCAATCTGCATTTGGAAAAGTTACTTTTCTGAACTACATGTCTCAGAATCCCCCAGACAGCATGGGCAGTATTGTAGCCCTCAAAATTACATCTGTTTTTGGTGTGGTATGGTGGACAGAGTGTCCTGATCTTCCAGACTCTTGACAGAAGTGAAGGACTAGGACATGACAAATGGCATCTAACTGACCCCAAACTAGGATTCTGGTTGAAAATTTCCCCCTGGAAAAAGGGGACTGCAGGGGACAGAATGATGAAGCTCTTTATACCCCCTATCATACTGGCTTTCCCTGGAAGAAGGGACTGATTGTGGACAAAGGTGGAGATCACATTGGAAATTTGTCTTTCCTTGTGGTCTTTGCCAGCTAAACAGCAATTAAAAATCCACTGCCACATCTCTTGGATTAAGAAAAAAGAAGCTGTATAAATCTAAGGATTTAGAAAAAGAAACTTTCCATGCACAGATTGAGGTTCTATTTCTGAAAAAAGACCTCCATGGCAAGACAGGACTGGGAGTATTCTTAAAAAACAACAACAAAACAAACAAACACCCAGAACTTTTTTGCTGTACTTCTCTCTCTCTCTCTCTCTCTCTCTCTGGCGTGCTATAATAGTGTGTACTACTATCTTTAGATCTTTCAGTTTTAGGCAAGGGTGCAGTTGGTGTAACAGCTGAGCTTTGCTCATCTTCTTCATTTTTGTGTGTGTGGATGAAATAAGCAAAAGTTTACATTCTGTAGGAGGGAGTTGCATGTTTGGGCAAATCAGAAGGTTTGCAGCCATTCAAAAATGTGTATGTGTGCTGTGCTTTAGACAAAAAGACCCCCCCCTTTCAAAACACAGGCCAGTGAGGACCACATTGATAAAATATATCTAGAATTGTTCAGTGAAGGAATTTAGTGACCCCAGTTTGGAAAATTAACCCACATCACTACATCTTCAGCTCCTTTCCAGCAACTGAATGCATCTCTGTCTTTTGTCTCTTAGCAGGAGTGACCTCAAGTAGAAGACAAGGAGCTAAAAAAGCAGAAGCTCAGCATCATGTCTGTTCTGAATCTGACCTCACTGTCCTTTACAGAGGCTAAACCAGGATCTTTTGATGGGAGTTCCACAGTCTTACCAAACTCAATCAATTATCAGCCATATTATTTTTATGATTATTACTATGCAATATTGGTCATAAATGTTTTTGCTTTTGTAACCTCCTGTTTTGGAGTGGTAATGAATGGGACTGTTATCTGGATTCTTGGCTCAAGGGCTCAGGTATATCCTTTCACCATTTACATCCTAAACTTGGCCATTGCTGATGTTGGGGTCCTTGTGTCCAGAGTCGTATACTTTTTTGTCTTCGTGTTGAAAAAAGTGCCAGTTCCTCTTGGGAGTGCCTATTTTCAGTTCTTCTTCTTCATGTGCATCGTTGGCCAAATTCTACTGACAGCCATCAGTGCTGACAGATGTGTGTCTACTTTCTTCCCAAGTTGGCATCAACACCATCAGCCAGCATACTTGTCTATCATTTTATGTGTCATCATATGGATCCTCTGCTTCCTGTTCTCTGCAATTCACTTTCTTTACTTCAGTTTTGAGGATGCTGAAAATACGAGCATCCTGATGGTCTACCCATTTAGGGCAACTGCTCTGATTTGCCTTCCGGTCATGGCTATTTGTACCTTGATCCTGGTAGTCAAAGTATGCTTCCAAAGGCAACAGTCTCAGCAGTTTGTGCTCTTCAAAGCTGTCACAATTGCTCTTTTGTTCTCTCTTCTGTTTACCTTCCCTCTGAATATCATTTGCATTATCCAATCATCTTTTCCTATCTACGTATTGGAACTGGGCTGCTTAAGTACTTGTTTGAAGAGCAGTATTAACCCAATAATTTATTTCCTGGTTGGGAGACAGAGGGGAGATGTGTGTATAAAAGACATGAAGGTCATTCTTCAGAGGGTTTTCAATGAGGAAGAATATGAAGGAGAAGAACAGGACTTGGGCCTAGAAATCTCTTATTCAAATCCAGCTGTAAGACCTTCATAAGACTATAAAGTTTCTAGCCTTGCCAACGTAATCATTCTGGTGATCCTTTTACATTTTTAATTCGAAGTTATCAGAAAAGTCCATTTCAGTTGCTGTAGGCTTGCCACAAATTTAATCAGTAGGAAAATATAGAGGTAACCTCCTCATTGCCTTTGAATAATGGATGGTGCCAGTGCCATAGGCTTTCAAGGAGAAAGGGAATGAGTTCCTCAGTAGCCTTTAGTAATTTCTCCAACTTAGACATCCTGAATCTCAGTGTTATATTACTCAAGGAGTCCTAAAAAGGGATGGATGAATCTGTCTGGTTTTGACATCCACACATTTTGAAAGGACAAGTTTGTGCTTTTGTTTGGAAAAACAAAATTCTACAAAATTTGGGGATGTGTGAAAACCAGAGGATAAACTTCATGTAGGTTTGTAAGTTCATTTGAGAAGTGCTAATTATAAAATCAACACACAAATCACACTCTTTTTCATATTAATACAGCCTGATGTAGAATTCTAGAGAAATCAAAAACTTTTGCAGTATTTTGTGACAGTTCGGGTGGTTCTAATAATGGTATTTTCCAGCTGTAGATGCTAAAGTATTAATTGTACATACTGTCAAAGAACTGTGGAAAAATAATAAGAGGTATGATGCAGACCTAATCACAATTAAAGATGACCCACTGAAATCAATGGGAGCAGTTGATCATGAGTTTTAATTCCCAGTGATTTTAATTGGTCTACTGGAAGTAAGAACTAAATCTAGAACCAACCCAGTCTCACTATTATGATCATTAAGTACAATCATAATCACAATACCTCTGTACAATATTGTTCCAATCACCATGCTTTAAAACTGCACCTTACGTTACACTATGTGAGTCTTGTTATTGATGCCAAATGCCTCAGCAAGGTGATAAATGTCAGAATGCTAATAAATCCGTAAAATCCTCTACTGTCTCTTGGCTTGGCACAAACTTCCAGAGAAACAACAACAATGCAATATGTGTAGTTTGTGCATCATTAGCCTTCTCTAAACTGAGCAGTATCTCCTCAGATTCTTTGTGAGTCAATCTTTACAATATTTCCATGGCATATATGAAACATCTGAGAGGAAATCTTTTTCTCTTCTCAAAAAATCTCATGATGATGATGTCAGCCCTGAGGAAATAGCATTGTTACTGGGATTTAGAATATTGGCTCACATGTTTTTAGTGACCTACACATACTTAAGTTCCTGTACACATATAGTTGTCCTTTTTTTGGGCCATGGTAGATAAAGGTTGCAGGAGCAGAGTTGAGCATGTGGTAGCATTGTGGAATGCACATACATTGTATTGTGCATTATGCATTGTAAATGCACATGGGCCCTGGGCATTGCCATCATGCATAATAATAATAATAATAATAATAATAATAATAATAATAATAATAATAATAATTTCTATCCCGCCTCTCCTCATGGATCAAGGTGACGAACAACAATAATACATTAAATACATTAAAAACATATCCAATCCTTCCCACCCACCAACCCCCTAAAACACACGACAATTAACAATTAACAACAATCAACTGACTATTAAAAGAACAGCAAGAGAGTTGGTGGCAGGCGGTGGAGCACTAGTCGGGGAAGGCCGGTCGGAAGAGAACAGTCTTGACTGCTCTTTTAAAGCAGTCAAGACTGGTAATATGCCAGGTCTCCTCCGGCAGGCCATTCCATAACTTGGGAGCGATAGAAGAGAAGGTCCTCTGGGCAACCGCAGCCAACCTAGTTCTGACTGGCTGCAGTAAGTTCTTCCCAGAGGACCTTAATGTGCAGGGCGGATTATATGGGAGAAGGCGATCCCGCAGGTAGGCTGGCCCCAAGCCATGAAGGGCTTTAAAGGTAAGAATCAACACCTTGTACTGTGCCCGGAAACTAATAGGCAGCCAGTGTAAAGACTTCAGAATTGGTGTTATGTGGTCAGTTTTAGGTCTACCAGTGACCAACCTGGCCGCCATATTCTGAACTAATTGAAGTTTCTGGACTAAGCACATGGGTAGCCCTATGTAGAGTGCATTGCAGAAGTCAAGCCGTGAAGTTACCAGCGCATGCACCACTGTTTTTAGGTGTTCCAGCTCCAGGAAGGGGCGCAGCTGGCATATCAGCCGAAGCTGACAGCAGGCACTCCAGATTTCTTTGCACATTTCATTGCGTGATCTTACAATTCACTAATGCACAATAAATCATCACATAACTTGGATGTAGGAGCCTATTAGAAAGGAAAAAGTTTCCATCTCCAAAATCTGCTAATGGAACAGTTTCTTTCAGTAGAACAATACTGATTGATACCCTTGCCCATGTAAAGAACAGTGTGAGTGATACCTCTCCCTTCTCTCCTCCTTATCTCTCTCTGTCTCTTTTTTTTTTTAAAGAAAGACCGCCGGGCTATGGCTGTCTTGGCCAGTTTAGTAATCCTACCAGGATCCAGCATCTGAAGTAGGGATGTTTGACAGTTTGATTGCTGTTATTTCCAATTAAAACTAACTTGATCCTCACTTCTTAGAAAAATGTGTGGATAAAAAACGGTCTGCCCACTAGGATTGTTATTTCTGAAGCATTCTGATGCATTTCTCTCCTTTTTTTCATCAAATGTATATTTTTAGAGAGAAAGAGAAAATATACAGAATCATATAATCGTTGAGTTAGAAGGGACTGCAAGGGCCATCTAGTGAAACCCCCTGGCACATACAGGAAAAAATTTAGAAATATAAGTTTTGAGAGAAAGTAAGTATCAATACCTGCTTTTCAAATGCAAATTTTCACACTGATTTTTTTTT
This sequence comes from Ctenosaura bakeri, assembly GCA_948474755.1. Taxonomy (NCBI): domain Eukaryota; kingdom Metazoa; phylum Chordata; class Lepidosauria; order Squamata; family Iguanidae; genus Ctenosaura; species Ctenosaura bakeri. Next base: position 422,150 of record CAOLHI010000857.1, read on the forward strand.
AACATGCAGAAGTTAATGTAATTCAGAATAGAAAGGTGTTGTGAATGAATATTTGAGTGGAAAAAGGAAACAGACTGATTTATCCATCCCCTAGAATAAAATAAAAAGGATCCACAAAAGAAATTCAGATCAAAGAGCAGAATAGAGCCACTTCCGCACTACACTGTTATAGTGCTATTATTCTACTTTCAAACCCCTGTGGAATTCTGGGGTTTGTAGTTTACTGAGGCCAATGAGCTCTCTGGCTGAGAATTCTAGATGCCCCTCTCTAAACTGCAAACCCCAGGATTCCATAGGATGTTGAAAGTGGAATAATAATAATACTATAACAGTGTAGCTCGGAAATGAAAGGAATGACTCCAGAATGTAAGCATCAGACAGGAGTTCTGAGGGACATCAGAGGCCTCTGCATTGTTATTGCTTGCATTGGAAATGCATGGATTTATCCATGTTTCTTTTTTCAAATGTGCATATTTTATCAGATACCACTGCTGCTGTACGATAACATGAACATTCCAGAATACACATGGTGGTTACAATCACCTTGGACCCTGGTGGGGTGAAGTTCCATTAAATATTTTCAGGGCCCTGACTACCGGGCAGGTTATGGATATGCAGGGAATGTTCCCAGTAACCCTTGTACTCAACAAATGACCATTTGGGTTAGGGTGTGGAACTGTGCCTGGTAGCCATCCAGCTTCCAATGTGCAGCCCGTGGGGTGGAGGGACTTCTGTTCAAGGACATTCTGGGATATCTCCCTGTGCAATTAGAAAAAAGAACTGGTTATAGTGTTTCCAGTCCCTGTTGATTTGGGGCAGTTGAGATTGAGGAAAATCTGGATAAAAGATGGACTCAGGCATCTATTATTCTGGCCTACTCATCTAAGAAGCTCCTCTTGACATTTGCTATGCACTTGTTCTTCCATCAGCACCATTATGCACATATTTTGCCCATCCTGCACTGGCTCTGATAGCTGGCATTATTTGTACCCAGTGTGCTATTCCAAAGCCCCCACTGAGCTAGCCTAAACAGCTAATGATGAAACCTGAACTGCAATGAGACTTAGCCAAAACCTGCCACTGTCTAATGAAAGCCTTGATAGGGCTAATATGAAAGTGTTGTTGTTATTAACCATTATAGACCTCCCGGAAGCACAAAGATGGGTTTTGTGCCTCTGACGAGGACATCTGCAGGGCACCACATTATTTCCTGTGTTAAAAACATGCCCTTTCAATGAAATGCATTAATCCCTGCTATTAACACTTCTGTTAATTCCCTCCACTTTCTTCTGTATTGGTAGTCTGCTCTTTTCAGGAACTGGATCTTCCATAACTCTGTATGCTGTAAACTCAGTGTTTACAGCTACAAGTGGATGAAAAGGAATACTATATGGAAAGTACTGAAGATTAATTTTGGTAAAAGGACAATGTATACCTTTGGGGGGAGTTTGTCGTCATGCTGAGAAGCACAGGACAGCCAGACCTGATATTAGAAGGACTGATAAAGACAGATGCCATGTCTGATGATCATGTCATGATAATGTCGTTTCTGATGAAGCTATGTCTGGATGATGTCATGCCTGAGGATGGCCTGAATCCATATTGTTAGTCTCAACTACACTAAACTTGTTGAGTAAGTGGAATGTACTTGTGTGTTGACTCATTACCCAAAAATGAATTAAATGCATTTACTCTACTTAGTACTATCTACCTTGTTTCAGAATGATCTCTGATTGCTATAATTTTTGAGAAATCTTGGAGGACAGGAGAAGTTCCAGCAGACTGGAAGAGAACAAATGTTATCCCCATCTGATTCTATGATTCTATGATTACTGCCAGGTTGTGCGTTGGCAGGATAGACCACAGTGGACATCATGTCTGATGATCAGACTTTGGTTAAATCACAGAGATACTTTCATTTAGAAGGTTTGGGCTGTGGTTGTAGGGACATTGGCTTTAGGGATAAACTATTCCTGCAACAGACTTGCTATTTGATCCTGGGCAGTTCACATAGGCTTTCTTTCAATTGTCTGTGCTCTAAGCAGATTACTCAAGACTTGTATCCTCAAAGGACACTTAACATGAGGACTGCAGGTGTGACTTCAGTTACACCTAATAATGGATGCAGAGATGGGAGAATTTGGTTCAAGCACCTTTTTTGCCATGGTACTTAATGCATGTGGGATTTAGTTAAGTCACTTGAATATGGTAACCAAAATAAAGCAGGGAATGGAGATGTTGGTTGACATCCTGCCTCAGAGTTGCTTAATGTTAATCTCCGCATGTGGATTTACACATTAATTATGTTACTAGGAATGTAATTCTTCATTCATGTAAATACCTTCTCAAAGGAAGCAGCAAGTAGTTTTACCAATTTTCTTCTGGATGCAAAGGAGTCTTTGAAAATCAGTTTTTGAACATTGTTCTTAGTTCGGGACTTATTCTGCACAGAATTTGCATGTGTGTTTTTACACAGAAAACATCGTTTCTGTGCAGGAAACAGGACTTTCTATGCAGAAAATGATATTCCTATGCATAAAAATTATTTCCTTGCAGAAAAATGCTGTTTTCTGCACAGAAAATATTGTTTTATATGCAAATCAACCATGTGCAAAATTTGCACAGAATAAATCCCCAATTACAACATTTTCTGTGCAGAAAAGAATATTTTAAAATACAAATATTACTTTGTGTGCAGACAATGCTATTTTCTGTGCAAAACAGTCACGTGCAAATTTTACACAGAATAAGTATTGAACTGCAAAGATTCTCCCCAGTCCAGGATTCTTCTCATCAAGGTTTCTCAACACTCAGAAAATATGTTTTTTGACCATTTGCTGTATATATTTTTTAAAATAATATTCTTTCCATGCTTATGTGTTAGCCATTGCACAACTGAAACAAGACACCGACTGTGTGGCCAAATTATTGCCTATTTGCATCTATGTGCAATGCCACCAAATTTTCAATTCTGTTTCTGCAACCTCAAAGTGAAGCTCATCGCTCCAAAACAGACAAAAATGTCCAATAGCTTCTTAAGTAAGAGTAATGCTTGTGTGAGACATGAACAGACCATTCAGTGTTTAATACACAAAAGATCTGAGCAGGTAACAACAGAACAAGAAAGGGATCTGGTGATAGTGGGGGATACCTTGATGAAAATGTTGACCTAGGCCACTTCTGCACTATACTGTTATAGTGCTATTATTCCACTTTCAACATCCTGTGGAATTCTGGGGTTTGTAGTTTACTGAGGCCAAAGTACTTTATGGCTGAGAATTCTAAATGCCCTTCCCTAAACTGCAAATGCCAGGATTCCACAGGATGTTGAAAGGAGAATCATAGCTCTATAAAAGTATAGTGTGGACATGTGTTAAGTTTAATTAGAATGGTAATTGAAAATAAAACTGTCATAACATTGTTATACAATTCCATGGTGTTGCCACAGCTGAAATACTATCTACATTTCTGGTCATGACAACTAAAAAGGGATATTGTGGATCCGGAAAAAGTCCGGAAGAGAACAATTGAACAGATCAAGGAACTGGAGCAACTGCCCCGAGAGGAAAGGTTACAATGTTTGGGACAGTTTAGCTTATATGAAATAATGAGTAAGGAGAGATGCAATACAGATATAGAAAACTCTGTATGTTGTGAAGAGGAATGTGGAGCTTTTCTCTCTATCCATAGTATGAGAACTCAAGGTCATCTATTGAAGTTGAATGGTGGGAGGTTCAGGGCCGATGGAGAGATGTATTTTGTCATATAGCTCATAGTTAAACTGTGGCACTCACTGCCACAGGGTGTAGTGGTGGCTGCCAACGTGAATGGGGATTTAGAAGGAGAATTGATAAATTTGTGAAGGATTGGGTCATGCATGACTACTAGTCAGGTTGGCCATATTTCACTTCCATAATGAGGGACAAGTTGCCTTTTTGTATCAGTTGCTGGGGAGAGAAAAATGGAAGGTGCAGTTATGTCCTGTTGGCAGGCTTCTTGTGGGCAACTGATTGTCCATGGTGTTGACAGAACGTTGGACTGGGTAGATCTTTAATCCAACATACTTTTTCCAACATTCTTAATATGTTCATTTTTCTTCTAGAAGGTACCCCAAGGACATAGTGATAAGTTTTCTTACACAAATGTAAATAGATAAACAACCTGTGGTAGGTTCTTCCAACAGTTTAAAGCAAAATAGCTGTCAGGAGGAAGGCTTGAAATTAAGATCAAAACTGTAATGCTAGGGAGGTGGTGCGGGGACTTTTAGTAGGTCTCGGTGGGCCAATATCTAATCCCTCGGACCCATGAAGAAGGCATGTGAACAGAAGCCCAAATGAGCAAAAACACAAGACACAAAGGCACAAAGAAAGAAGCAATCAAAGACACAAAGAAACAATAAAACAAAGGAACAAATGGCTGGAAGGAAAGCTTTATTTAACGTTGAGCATTTCATGCGTTCACTGGTCTGGGAGGGATTTTAAAAGATATTTTCCTTTGCTCCATAGTTCTTTGAATGATAGGAAGTTTCCACTACAGCAGCAGTTTATTCATGAAGAGACAACATGGTGGCTGCGTAGAAATTCTTGTAGTACCAATTTACAAATATAGCAGTTGAGTAGGAAGGGAAGAAATCTGCACCCAGCAGACAGTTAGTCTTGGAAGCAGCCCCAGTTTCCCCAAGGTAATCAGCATGCCCTTGGGTCACTATAATGCTTCTTCTACTCACTTGTTTACCAAACAAACAAACAAACAAAAAAGACTGACAGATCTATCCTTTTTTGGTTTATACAGCTCTTGAACTTTCCAAATCATACGTTCACCCATTGTATTTCTTCATCAACTTGCAATTTGTTGTACAGAATGTCTGCACAAAGACTTGTGGATATTTCTTTTGGCAGACACTTCTCTGAATGGATGGAATTGTGTAAGCATTTCCAGCTAATGCAGGATCTCTGAGGAGCTTCTTTAAAAATGCATATGTTTGGAGGAATGTGCAGAAAACTGCATATATTAGAAAAAACTCATGTGACCCTGCTGTCATTAGGAGAATACAAATCTGCATACTTTGCATACACAATGCATGCAAAAATACATATATTGGGAGAAGCAGCTGTGTGTATACAACAGCTGGCAAGCAGCTCACATTATCCTACCCAGTCCCAAGCTAGAGTAGCATGCAGGTGATCATAATGAAGGTAATGGTGATGATGCAACAAAGTCCTGCCATTTTTTATAGGAAACGTCTTTCAGTTGTGCAACGGTTATAAAGAAGGTTATTCACTCAGGCAGTGCAACAAAACTGCCTTTCTACTTGTACTATAATGAAGCAGACACAGAATGGTCACTGAAGGGAATAAAAAGAAATATCCCTTTTACTGTGTTATTATGACTTTTGGAACCCATGCTGGGCCAATTTCCCTAAGTGCCTATATAAAAGCTGACCCTAATCCTCCATGACGTAGCTTTAAACCATCTTTCTTAAGTCCTCGCTTATCCCATTTGCCTGGCTCTCTGCAGTCTAAGTACACATCATAAGAACAACTTTAGCAGCAGCGGGCACAAAGCAGTCCCATCAGTGGAGAGACCGGTAACCATGATAAAGCAACGAGTGAAACAAGAACCACCTGGCCGACTAGTAAGTATACTGAAGGGCAAGGGTCTTGACAGCTAGAGATGGGTCATGTACTGAATTTTAAAGGAGCTAACTTGATTACTTGCAAATGCATACAGCTCTGTTCCAACTGCAGCCCTCAGGTCAAGTTACATTCTGTCCAAGAGGACTACAAGGAGCAGTTTTCTGCTTCTAGAAGTAAAGGCTACACCAAAGGAGAGGTAGAAAGGAACTGAAGCATCCAGAATATTTCAGGACTGTATCATTTCATACTATAGGTGTGAGGGTGATGTGATCCAATATTCTTCCATGTTTTCTTTTTTACAGAAATCCCTAGCCTTGGAAAATGAGATGTCAGCCTTTTCCTTGTCATGCTTGTTTTCTACAAGCAGGGGAGCCTTTGCTATAAAGGAATAATTTAATCTTTAATGTTTCCTCTGTTTTGAATATTGTATTTACATTGAATTTGAAGTTCTTTTCTTGACTTTCTCACATGATTTTTAGCATGTGGGATTTATCTCTGTTGTGCAAAATGGGGCATTTGGATGCCTAGATCTGATCATAGAATCATAGAATCATAGAAATGTAGAGTTGGAAGAGACCACACAGGCCATCCAGTCCAACCCCCTGCCATGCAGGAACACCCTCAAAGCACTCCCGACAGATGGCCATCTAGCCTCTGCTTAAAAACCTCCAAGAAAGGAGACTCCACTACACTCTGAGGAAGCAGATTCCACTGCCGGACAGCCCTGACTGTCAGGAAGTTCTTCCTGAGGTTCAGGTGGAATCTCCTTTCCTGCAGCTTGAATCCATTGCTCCTTGTCCTGGTCTCTGGAGCAGCAGAAAACAAGCCCCCTCCTTCCTCTACGTGGCATCCCTTCAAATATTTAAACATGGCTATCATGTCCCCTCTTAACCTCCTCTTCTGCAGACTAAACATACCCAGCTCTCTAAGTCTATCCTCATAGGGCATGTCTTCCAGGCCTCTCACCATTTTGGTCGCCCTCCTCTGGACTTGCTCCAGCTTGTCAATATCCTTCTTGAATTGGGGTGCCCAGAACTGGACACAGTATTCAAGATGGGGTCTAACCAAAGCAGAGTAGAGTGGTACCAGTACCTCCCTCGATCTAGACACCATACTCCTATTGATGCATAATCACTCACAACTTATTTATTAAATTTATTCATTGATGTCACCAAGTTCTTCTTCACATTAACACTATCAAAACTCCAGCTATGCAGTTCAGTGTAGAGAGAGAAGGAATATTCAAAACTATTTGAAAAATAATTGAAAAACATGTTTTTCAAGTATAAAGAAATCCCAATGTGAAGAATCCAGGGCTGATGAAAATGTTCAGTCTGTGCATGGAGTTGTTTTGCACAGAAAAAAAATAGAATATTCTATGCAGGAAACAGGTTTTTCTCCACAGAAAATAACATTTCTCTGTGGAAATATTATTTTCTGTTGAGAAAAAAAATCTGTATCCTGTGCAGAAAATGATGCAATTGGAGACATACCACACAAAATTTACATGAGGTTGATTTGCATTGAAAACTGCTTTTTTCTGGGCAGAAAATGCTCTTTTCTATGCAAAACAACCACATGCATGTTTTGCACAGAATAAGTCCTGAATTTCAAATAGCCTTTGAAAATTGCATGGAAAAAGATTGATAACATTACTTATTGTTTTCTTTTGGGAAAAACTAAGGAAAAAATTATGTCCCTAGTTTCATGTTGACTGCTTTACATTTCAAGATTTTAACTTTTGTAGCATTTTTTTTCTTTTAGATAATCTGGTGGTAATCCCAAGATTCACCCTAAATCTAGCTTTGCTTGAGCACACACTGTCAGGCTCAATCAGAATTTGAAAAATCACTTTCTTGGACTAGAAATTCCATAATCCCCATCTTACCTATTCTACCCTCCAGTTTCTGTAGTGTAGAAAGGGAAAAAAATTTATCCCACTTTCCCCTTTTGGAATTCAGTGTTCCTCCATGAGCCAGTTGGTGGGTCTCTCTCTATAGGATAAGAAGCCAAAATACCGGACAAAGATGCAAAGACCTCAAGTCTGCTGAGCCAATTGTTGAATGGAAAGTTAACACATGGGTAGATCTTATTGATTCAATGGGTCTACTCAAATTGGGACTAACAATTGGTTTAAGTCTAAGAATATTATATTTGTCTTCCCAGGATAGTGGTAGAAGTGGAGTTTCCATCCATTAGGTTTTATAGTCTAGGGATGACACTAATGAAGACTTTAGTTTTAGTGATTATTGCAACTGTAATTCTACTTTTTAGTTGAAGAGCAGGATAAAAATTAGGCAACAAATAGACAAGGAATCCCCATGTGCATCTTCCCTATGGGATCAGAAATGCTGGAGCATTGCAACCTTGCCCCCATCCCAACCCCAAGAGCTGCCTTTAATGAAACATGCCTGAATTTGGGGCCAAAGACTAAGGTGTGAGATGATGCAGAAACCACCTGCTCAGTATCTCAGGTGGCTTCTGAAAGGGCTTTCAGCATCACTAAGCACTCAGATCAGAGCTTCCTAGTCCTGCTGTAATACCATTAGCTGAGCAAATGACTCATGATTGAACATCTTTAAGTCATTCCTGTTAAGTTCTCTCTCCCCACGTGCAACTTAATCTTAGACATGTTTGTTCTATATTCCCAAGCACATTCAAATACACCTGCAGCTTTACTATAGATCACTGTTGTCGCAGTCGCTCTCTTGCTTCAAATGTTTTGCAGAATGTAATTTAAATGTCTTATTGATTTCTTGCCAATAGTATCTCACACAGTACATTTGTTCACTTTGTTTTGTCTCTGCATTCTGATATTGACATTTGGGACTTCTCCAGTAGTAGAGTTCCCCAATAGTGGAGGTACCAGTCATGCCTGACATAGAGTTGCTGCTAAATAAGGCAGCTCTACTCCCAGCTGCCCCTCTCTTCTACCATTCTGGCTCACTTGCCGGTGTGGCATCATCACAGCATGAATTTTCCCCATCCTTGGTCCATCTGCATTTTTTGGTCACTGCCAAGAGAGACCAAAATCACACATTGTGATGGTGTTATGACTTGAATAAGACCATTGCTGCACTAGACTGTTATAGTGCTATTATTCCACTTTCAACATCCTATGGAATCCTGGGATCTTCAGTTTAGAGATGGGAATTTAGAATTCTCAGCCAGAGAACTCTTTGGCCTGAGTTAACTACAAACCCCAGAATTCCACAGGATGTTGAAAATGGAGTAATAGCCCTAGTATGGAAAGGCCCTAAGTGTCAAGGCCAGCCTTATTTATTGGCCAGGGCAGTAGCTCCTAAGGGGCTGATGGAAAAAAAAAAGTTTTTCCAAGTTCTTTTTACTGCTAGACAGAAGGGGGGAAATGATTGCTGGTTTTTCTGTTTTACAAGCCAAAAAAACAAAACAAAAAAACAACAACTTGACTTTCAGTACTAAACCACTTGACTGAGGTGGACACTAGGGGTGTGATACTTTGCTAATTTTCTTCTTAAAGGAAGCAACATGTGAAGTCCTTGAAAAAACCTTGAAAACTGTGTGGTTTTCAAAGACTGTTCATAGTTAGATCTTATTTTTAGCCATTTTTAATGAAATGGCTAAAAGAATATCCAAACACCCTGATATAAGGCATTGCATGTGATTTATGAGAACTTGCTTTAATTCCTCGCAGATGTCTGCTCCAAAAAAATGAAGAAATCCAGAGCAAAGATTTGTTGCTAGTTTGAGAAGGTATAGAAGAATAGGTGGGAGATGTTTCTTCAAGTATACAGGCCTAGATCTTTCTAGAACTTTATGAGAACTTTCTGGAACTTTATTAACAATAACCAGGCACTTGATCAGAATATGGAAGCTTATACTAACAGGCTAAGAGCAAGTTACTTTCTCAAACTCGGCCACAGAGATTCATAGCTAAAGGCCAATTAGATTATATTGGATCAAGTTTAAATCCAACATGATGGCACCTGAATTACGTAATTCCTTTCTTGGAGAAGTTAATTTAGCCCCTTTATGGCTCAGTTGTCAGTGGGTGGTAAAGGCATTTTAGTTCTGCTTAGTGCTAGATATTTATTTTTAACAAAGGGTTGATAGTTCAGTTTGTTCTCTTATAACTACTTGGAGGTTTTATTGAATGCTTGAGGGGCAGAAGAATGGGCTGGCAAATAAATGTTTAAAATGTTTTGCTTTTCATTCTTGTTATGATTTAAAATATTTTGATATTAGTTTTATATATTCCTTTGAGAACACTCTAGCTGAAAAGTGTTCTAAGAATATTTAATACATAGTAATATTAAATAGATTTATGGCATCTTTCCACAAAATGTACTTGGTTCAAGGCTGCTCACAATCTGCAAAATGAAAAACAACATGGATAAGAATAAGTACATAGAATTACATCAATAATAGTATTATCAGTCACTTACAAAAGCATTTCAGAACAACATCATGTCATACGTTGCATGAGTAAATATGGCAAACACATAGGACTGAATCGGATTGGTGAACACAATTGGAGCAGACTCTCTAAAACAACTGTTGAATAGGGAGTCAACATATAGGTACAGTCAACCCTCCACATTTGCAGGTTTCACTTTTGCAGATTTGATTATTCACGGATTATTCACTGTCACCTCTGCTGCTTCCTTATGCCATTTTTAATAGGGACTGAAAGCCTCATGAGATTGAGAAACTGCAAACAAGGCTTCCAAGTCCCCATTAAAAATGGTGTAGGGCAGCAGTGGAGGTGGCAATAAGCCTCACCAGCCACCCACTTCTGAACCCTGAAAGAACCCTGATGCCTCAAAGGAATCCATGGTGGGTTGAATATGGTGATCATACTTTTTTGTGTGTTAAATATGGTTTGGGAGGGCCTAGAGTTATTCACATTTTTTTCATTTTCACAGGAGTCCTGTGCCCCTAACCCTAGCAAATGTGGAGGGATGAATCTGTAAATCTCAATTCAAGGGGATTTACAATAAGATTCAGGACATCAATAATAAAAATGCAAAATTCAGGGAGTCTAAATTGGTTACCTTTGGTATCCAAACCTGGTTTGACACTATGGCCATTTCCACACTACACTGCTATAGTGCTACTATTCCATTTCCAACCTCCTATGGAATTCTGGGGTTTGTAGTCTGCTGAGGCCAAAGAGCTCTCTGACTAAGAATTCTAAATGCCCCTTCCTAAACTACAAGCCCCAGAATTCCACAGGATGTTGAAAGCATAGTAGTAGCATTATAACAATGCAGTGCAGAAAAGCCCTTTGTATTATAGTGCTACCCTGTTCTCTAGGGGTTCCAGGAGGGGTGCTGAAATAACCAAAACACAAATACAAAGTTGGGGAGAATTAGCTGGAGCACTCACTAAAGCTAGCGGGAGGCAGGGTAACTTAGCAGGATCTTGCAACCCAGCGTCTACGGGGTCAGGTCAGTCAAGCAGTCAGACAGTTTTAAAATAGCAAAAATGATGTTTTATTGAAAGACAAACAAACAGTAAAGACACCACAACCACACAGAATTGGAAATAGGGATTTTCGGGGGAAATGGGTGATACAACACTTTTCTCGTAGTCCTGAAGAAGTTTGAAGATTGAGTTCGTTGGGGTGCAGGAAGAAAGCTCAGCGCAGTTTGCTGAGGGGAGCTCACCGGACAAAACGGCAGCAAGGTGGCCTGGAACTCGGGAGCAATCTGAGGTGGTCTCGGAATTGGGGGTTTATTTGGGGTGAATTGTGACTGCGGGCCATGCCTTACTCAGTGAGAACAATGCGAGTTTGGAGCGGGACAAAGCTTTGGAAAAGGTCAAGTTTAACATGATCAGCTTAGCGCTGAATCGACAATAGTGTAGCCAGTATGCAAATGCAAGGTGCTTAGCTTGACTTTGTAAGACTATCGGCTCAGAGCCGGGCGCCTTTGTTAATGTCGCGCTTAAGCAGAAGGGTGTTTGCAGGAGAGGTCCCTGAAGCAACGGAGTGGCTCTGTTCTGCCTGCCTAGGTGGGGAATGGAATGTCCGGCAATTCCCGGCCGCACCTGCTTACGTGCTTGTCCAGAGGCCTCGCAAACACGTGGAGCAGGGTGGCAGAGGAAGGCTGAATGGTTTTGATATCAAAGCGATATCGAGTGCTATCACCAGGTAGACCTGGGCTGAAATAATAGGAAGACATGAATGAAAATCTTCAAGGTCCGGCTTGAGCCGCATTCATGGCTCCTCCTGGGCTATTAGAAGATAGGTCCCACTTCCCTATCTACCAGTAGTAAGTTCTGGTACCTGAGCACATGAGATGGTACTTTTAAACTCATTGAGAAGTCACCAGTAGGACACTGATGTTTAGTAATTTCATTTTGATTAATTGGTAAGGTTGGTTACATATGCTTTAACAGAACATTAGATTTAAGATCTTAAGATATGCTAATAAAAATAGAGTTCATGTTAAGTCTTAACTATGAATAGGTTATTTTTTCTTGATTTGTATAATTAATGTAGAGAAATTATAGTAAGGCTTAAACCACACTGTTATAGTGCTATTATTCTACTTTCAATATCCTATGGAATCCTGGGAATATGCAGTATAGGAGAGGCATTTAGGATTCTCAGCCAGAGAGATCTTTGGCCTCAGTAAACTACAAACCCCAGAATTCCACAGGATGTTGAAAGTGGAATAATAGCACTATGACAGTGTAGTGTAGAAAGGCCCAATAACCAATTATCCTTGGAGAGTGGGAAGTCAAATGTGTATTCACCCTTTAGTAGATTAGTTAGCTAGCTTGTGGCTAGTAGTTTGTAGTAGGTTAGTTTAGTTATGTTTGTGTTACATGTTGTCTCTGTGTTTGTTTTTACCTTATTTGTTGTTTTAGATCATCTAAAAAGTCTCTTAATAAAAATATTTTTAAAAAATAGGACAATGATGCTTAAATGATGTAATGGCACATAATCTTCTGTCATGGGTACATCGTTCAACTTTCCCTACAAAAACAATGGTGTTGTGTAATAGCACACCATTCAGTCTGATTACAAAAGAGGGGATTCAAGCATTCATTTCTTCTTCTTGTTTGCCTCGCAGAGTTTTCTAACAGTGACCCTCAGGCAAACCTATCAGCTCTCATTCAAATGAGCAGGTCCAGAAAAGCTTATGAAAAAGTAAGATATTTTCTCCCCTGAGCTAGACATCTATATTTAGACGTGGGCGATTTGGAGACCCACAAGGTAGAATCTAAAGTTAGATTGCTCGGATCCTATATTAGCACTTAAATAAATGAACTGCTTCAAAATTACTTAGCACAGAAAGTGAAGCTAATTATAGAGTCTTAAACATGGATGTAATAGCCTAATTTGGGACATCTCTTCTTGGTAACCTTGACCGTAACCAGTTAAAGTGATGAAGCTCAAAGGTTTTGGCCTATGTCACATGGCCAAGGGCACGTCGAGATTAAAATTAGGTACTTGGCACTCCCAGCTGGCTTAATTCTTGTCCTGTGTTAACCTCTATTAAGGCATCTTTTTCAGTCGGTGAATTATAGCGAGCTTAAGGCTGTTAGGCAATCAATTGCCTCATTATGCAACCGTTATGTAACGAGGATAGGTGATTTGTCGAGAGAAGAGCTCTTTTCAGGTGCTATGCAATCGACTTTAAGTAAACACGGAAGGAGGGAAGAGTGCAACTCCCACCTGCCCAGTAATTATTTTGCACATCAGGAGAGCAGCACTGTGAACAGGGGAACCACCTTTTGTGTTTGAAGAGTCTCTTCTTCAGATCATCATCGTCCACACATAGTGATACTGGAGGGGGAGAAGCTAGAATGCTTACCTTCTTCAGTGTTTATTTACTCTGAAGTAGATGATGCCAAGTAGAGCTATTGTATCCAAAAGCGTATGATAGGTTTGTGCAAAGAGGAGAGGTTTTATGATTTGAAAATAATTTTGGCCACAATGCATACTCTTCTGCCACCAACTGCACATTCTAACAATGCAAACCCAACTCAAAGATGTTGCTGCTGCAAAGATGTTGTTAGAAACACGCAGAGGTCCCTTGAACCTCAAGAAGATTGAACTGGCCTTCTATTAGCTGAGCTACCTTTATGTTGGCACAACTGTCTATTGGCTGAAGGCCCCAAAAGGGGCAGGAAGGGTCAGAGCTGAGAAGAGTTCTAAGAATACCATAGGTGGTCCAAAAGACAAATAATTGGATGTAAGAGCAAATCAAGCCTGAACTCTCTTTAGAAGCCAAAATGACTAGATGATTGAACTGAGGGTATCATATTTTGGACATGTCATGAGACAACAAAACTCTTTGGAAAAGACAATGATGCTTGGTAAAGTGGAAGATGGTAGAAAACTAGAAAGACCACATTGTAGACAAATTGACTAAGTGAAAGAAGACACAGCCCTGAATTTGCAAGACCTGAACAGGGCTGATGACTGGGGTTTGGGAGGTTTTCCATTCATAAGAGCACCCTTATTGAAGCTGACTTGATGGCACCTAATAACAAACAACAACAATGGTTAGCAACATTGAGAAGCTGAAGTATACACACCCAAATCTCCCCAGCCCAGAGACACAGTCACAATAGTGGTACAAAGTTAGGTCAGAACCATGGGAGTCATATATCAGTAGAAAAGTAGGATAGGAATTAAATTGTTGTTGCTGTGTGCCTTCAAGTCATTTCTGACTTATGGCAACCCTGAGGTGAACATATCACAGAGTTTTCTTGGTAGCATTTGTTCAGAGGGAATTTACCCCTGTCTTCTTCTGAGGCTGAGAGAGTATGACTTGCCCAAGTTCCATGGCCAAGGAGAGATTTGAACCCTGGTGTCCCAGTGTTCTAGTCCAACAATCAAACCACTATGCCATGCTGGCTAAGTAATTTCCAAGACACTTAGGCTGGGAGTGGTTTGGATTCACCAAAGTTTCAGTTGTTTTGTGGTTGAGTCAGTTGAATCTCTCAGCAATGATAATATGGAATTATGCTCTAATTGCAAAAAGCAAAACAATCATGGAACAATGAGAACTTCCCTGAGCAATTTCAGGAATCCTGTTGCCATAACTTCACTTTCCCATACAATTCCCGTACAGTAGATGATATGCCTCTCCAGGATTTTGTAAATTGTCTAGATTGACCGTGTTGGCTGGGGATGATTGCATATGTAGTTCAACACATCTGCAGCATGACAATTTGGGGAAGGCTGATGTAAATGGTTCACGATCTATGTGTCAAATTAGGTAGCAAAACTGAAAGAGACAGCATTTCTATCGAGACCTCTAAAAATGGAGATGAAAGAAACAGATATAATAATATAATAGTTGTTACCCTGTTTTCTGGGGGTCCTGGGAGGGACAGCTAAATGCGCTCTCAATTATACAAGTTGGGGAAATTAGCCAAGAGCACAAGCTAGTGATACAAGAGGCAGGGCAACGGAGTGGAATCTTTTACCCAATGTCTACAGGGTCGGGCCGAGTCAAGGAGCAAACAGAAGTGTAAGAATAATTGTTTTTATTAAAATACAGTCAAACAGTGTGTGCAACACACTCACACAGATAACTAAGGAAATAAAGGTTGGAGTGGGGTAGAGGGATTTTTAGAGGAGATTGTTGGTTTGGGTAATACTACACCTTATCCTGAGGCCCAGGTAGTCTGAAGACTGAGTTCGTAGGTATGAAGTCTCAGTACGTGGGACTGAGGGGAAGGCTCGCCAAGCAAAGTGGCAGCAAGGCAGGATGGAAATCAGGAGCGATCGAAGGAAGCTCTCAAAGTCAGGGGTTTTTATATGGAGAAATGCGGCCACAGGTTAGTCTGTACTTGGGGAAAACAATGAGTTTCAGGCTGGAGACAAAGCCTCCGAAAGGTCAGAATTTAGCATGATTAAGTTAGGTCCGAATTGACAATAGAGTAGCCAGTATGCAGGTGTGCAGTGCTTGACCATTGAGTATTCGGCTCATCAAGCTGCCTGCTCGGGGCAGGGAGTTCTTTGTACGTAGCATGCATACATGCTATTTCTGGCCTGTCTGTATTGTGTGGAATATTACAGCGATCAGTGGTCGTGCCTGTCTGTGAGCTTGTCCGGGGGACCTTGCAGCACCTGGAGAGGAATAGGTAGAGAAGGCCAAATTATTGATATCAAAGTGATATCTAATGCCACTCCAAGTGCGGCTTAGGAACTGCAGTAACATAGTGATAGATGATCATATTCCTGAATTAAAAAAAACTTGGGAAATGTCTCTGTGCTGTATTAAAAATACAGAATTATATTATAAAATACCATCCCAGGATCACCTGGGGAGGAAACAGGAGATAGCCCTCTCAGTAGCTGCTTCCACCCTCTGGAACTCCCTTCCTCAGGAAGTTAGGCTGGCTCCCACCCTGCTCTCCTTTTCTTGGTAGGCAAAAATATTATTATTTAAGCAGGCTTTTAATATGTAAGCAGATGGACTTCTTATCAAGTTTTTTTTTAAAAAAAATTTGCATTTTTGTATAATTTTCCATGTCTTAATGTTTTAAATATTTTAAATTCTTATTAATGTTTTTACCTTTTTGGAAGCTTCCTTGGGTTGCAGTCTGGGAAAAGGGTGGCATATAAACATAATAAATAAATATGGTAGAAACATAAGGTAAAAGAGCAACAGATGTGTAGGCTCACATACCTAGAACCTAATGTCAGTTTGAGAAGACAATGGAAGGGAAGATCATGTTGAATCAGCATACCTCTGTTTATTCAACAAGGTACATAAGAATGGAGGGATCAGTTTGTCTTATAACCCTTACTAAAGCTGTGCAGAAATGGCTTCTTCCACCCTATTGTGGGGGCTAAGAATTTAGGTAACTATTTCTCTGAATTTCTGCAAGGGGAGGAGAAAATCTCCAAGACTTACTCAAAGGTGGGCCTCAGCATTAGTAATTGCAATAATTCTTCTTCTCCTCTTTTTTTATTGCTATTTTCTAAGAAAAAAACAACACTGTTCTTGCATATGGTGATGATAGTTTAGGGATGTAATTCTTTGCCAGTTTTCTTCTTGAAGAAAGCAATGAGTTATTTTAGTAACTTCCTTCCCACTGTGAAAAGGACTTAGAAATATTTTTTTTGTTGAATTTTGAAGACACTTTGCAATATTTTTTTTGCTGAATTTTTGAAGACACTATTCAGGACCTATTCTCCACAAAATTTGCATATGGTATTTTTGTATAGGAAATAGCACTTTTCTGTGCGGAATAGAATACTTCTGCACAGACATATTATTTTCTTTGCATAAAGTGCTGTTTCCTGAACATAAAATAATATTTTTTTTCAGATAACCAGGTATGAATTTTGCATAGAATGTCCCCAAGTAAGTATTCCCCATGCAGGAAATGCTGTTTTCTTTGCAAAGCTTCCATGTGAAAATTTTGGTTAGAATAAATTCCAAACTGCAAAGATTCATGAATTGCAGGAATCTTCTTGTCAAGAGATTCTTGTTACATGAGAAATGTGTGTGTTTTTTCAAAAAGCTACATTTCAAATATTTTAAAATATTTTTCCACCCCTAGTGGTGATAGCCAGTGATATGAACCCTATTGAAGTTCTCACCACCATTTTGATTTCTCCACAATGCTTTGACGTTGTGTACTGGGAATTTGTGACAGATGAATGGGGTCCAAGGCATGGGTGGCAAGTTTCATCCAGTGCAGGTGTCAGGCCTGGGCCAAAGGACAGGTACTAGGTCAGGAAGCTGAGGGTCACGGCACAACAAGAAGGCATGCCAGTCAAATTTACAGATGGTACCAAATTGGGAGGGGTTGCTAACACCCCACAGGACAGGATCAAATTTCAAAAAGACCTTGACAGATTGGAGAGCTGGGCCAAAGCTAACAAAATGAATTTCAACAGAGAGAAATGTAAGGTCCTACTCTTAGGTAGAAAAAATGGAATTTACAAATACAGGATGGGGGACACGTGGCTGGATAGCAGTACGTGTGAAAGGGATCTAGGAGTCTTGGTAGATCACAAGCTGAACATGAGTCAGCAGTGTGATGCGGCAGCCAAGAAAGCCAACACGATTCTTTGTTGCATCAATAGGAGTATGGTGTCCAGATCGAGGGAGGTAATGGTACCACTCTATTCTGCATTGGCTAGGCCTCATTTGGAATCCTGTGTCCAGTTCTGGCACCTCAATTCAAGAAGGATATCAGCAAGCTGGAACATGTCCAGAGGAGGGTGACCAAAATGGTGCAGGGTCTGGAAGCCATGGCCTATGAAGAATGGCTTAGGGAGCTGGGCATGTTTAGTCTTCAGAAAAGAAGGTTAAGAGGGGACATGATAGCCATGTTTAAATATTTGAAGGGATGCCACGTTGAGGAGGGAGCAGGTTTGTTTTCTGCTGCTCCAGAGACCAGGACAAGGAGCAATGGATTCAAGCTGCAGGGAAGGAGATTCCACTTGAACCTCAGGAAGAACTTCCTGACGGTCAGGGCTGTCCGGCAGTGGAATATGCTGTGTCAGAGTGTGGCAGAGTCTCCTTCTTTGGAGGTTTTTAAGCAGAGGTTGGATAACCATCTGTTGGGAATGCTTTGATAGGTGTTCCTGCATGGCAGGGGGTTTGACTGGATGTCCTCTGGGGTCTCTTCCAGCTCTATGATTGTATGATTCTAAGAGTCTAAGGTAGCAGTCCTCCAGGTAGCAAGAGGCCACAGGGCCAGAGACAAAAGGCAGGGCCAGAAGACAGGCCAAGGTCCAAATCCAGGAGTTAGCTGTCAGAAACACTGAAGAGAGAGGAGAACCTCAAGGCAGCACTGGAAACCATATTGTTGTAGCAAAGACAGCCCAGCCCTTATATAGCTGGCTCTTAACTGCTCCAGCTGCCCTGCATCAGAGCAGCCAGCTGGGTCTGGGATGCTGGGCAGGATTCTGCAAGAATTATAATCAAAACTGATCCCCTGAAGGCAGAATCCTGCAAGCACTCAGGGTCCTGAAACCTTACAGGGGAGGGTACTCATCACTAAAACCCTGACATTTTCTGTGTACTACACAGAAAATTGTATTTTTACAGAATGTACTGTTTCTGCAGAAAATATCAGGTTTGGAGCAAAGCCAAGGGTTTTTTTTTTTTTTAACATATAAAATATTTATATGTGAATGTTTCCCCCACCAAAAATGTTCCATATCTGAAAAAAATCAAGGTACTTGATCATTTTCTTCATGGGATGTCTTAATGTATCAAGCAACCCTTTCTCACTGAAGTTGAGAAAATTTAGAAGTACATTTCACATCACTAGAGATAATCCGTGGAGGGGGAGGAAAAAAGAGAGAAAAACATTATTTGCAAATGAATACTTCCATGCTGCCTTGCCCTTTCATTGGTGATGAAAACAGCAAAGAAGGAGACATCTGAAAACATCAAGGAAGGTGTTGTAGTTGTTGGCTAACATCCTACATTGGAACATAGCTCTCCCCACACAATTCTACATCCTCCCACAAGCTGGTAGTTGCCAGCAGTCAGCAGCTCCTTTATCAGTGCTACTTACCAACTGAGAGGGGAGAGGCAGGTGATTCCAACCTTGAAGGAGCAACCAGTGGCACATAGAAAATAGAGTACATCCCCTCTCCTTCCCTCAGCATCCCAGAGCAGCTGTATCTTCATGGTCTGAATTGCCTCCCTGCTCCCTCCTCTCCTCATTGGTAAGAAGAAGTTCCTTCCTGCTGGGGCTCAACAGTTGTCAAAACAAAGGTTTGGGGGTGGTGTGTGAGGGCAAGAGCATAGACTCCTGTGCCGAATCCTAAAAAGGATTTATATGTGCATAAACCACATATGTTTCAGCAACAGGATATCTGACAATGTGTGATAGGACTGTAGAAACTCTGAAACAGAGAAGTGGTATAGACCTAAATCTAACGATTAGGCCCACTTAACCAGTAGAAAGTACCTGACGTACTGCATTGTCATTCATTTAGTGGGTCTATCTGAACTGAGACTAAGACCATTTCTGCACTACACTTGTTTAGCATGATTATTCCACTTTCAACATCCTATGGAATCCTGGGGTTTGCCCCTCCCTAAACTGCAAACCCCAGGATTCCATAGGATGTTGAAAGTGGAATAATCGTGCTATACTAGTGTAGCGCAGAAATGGCCTAACAATTGTATTTAGAGCACATATTGAAAAGAGCTTTTTATAATATAATTCTGGAATGCATTTTTCCCCCTCACTGAAAGATCTGAAGCAGGAAGCCCTGGGAGGGTAGGATTTTGTATGAACTGACATCTGCTAAATAATTTGTGTTGGCAGATTCTTTTGTTTACAACTTTGGACAGGTCCTGCATTGACAGTTTCCCTAGAACTCCCTCTGTCCCTCAATGTGTTCCATGTACACACTGCGCATATGTTGTATCTCAATGAATGAGCTGGACATTGAACAACAAGCCATTAGCAACGGATGAGAGCATTCAGGACAAAGCTTATGCTGACTCAGAGCATGCTGAGGACTTCAGGCTAAGTTGGATTTCAGCTTTGGGTAATTTGCTCTCTGAGGCCAGCTTACCTCTGGATAAGCTGAAATATTTGATCAGTAAAATGGCTGGCTCTCATCAGCCTATTGCATAGTCTTAATCTCAGATATATAGCTATAATAAAAATGGCTCCTTTGATGGGATAGTTGGCATAAGATAACTGTTTTCTGAATGCATACAGTCTTAATTTCAAAATACAGCTGAGTTCCATAAAGCTGAGAATAGAAATGTTCCTTTGATGGACTAGCTAGCACAAAATGACTCATGTCTGAACATGTGAGATGCTTCCCTTGAAGAAGCATTAGGATAGCCATGTCCAGGGTGCCAAATTGGTGGCAGGTCATTCACACATGCAGGTCAGACGCTCATGGAAAGTAATTGAAGAGTGAGCTGCATGTGTGAACATGATCCATACAATATGCCCTGTTTACTATATCAATCCGGATAGCAGGAGGTCACTGCTAAGATCTGTTGTGGCAATGGTGATATATATGATACCTAACTTGCATAAATAAGTGCTGCCACAAGCCATGTGCTAGTCTGGACGGTTTCTTTGGAAGCTAGTATCAGACAGTGATTAGAGTTAAAATGTTGGAAGTGTCAAATCCAGGTTTAGGAAATCTAGGCTGAAGTTTCTATTAGGCCATGAAACTCAGGCCATTTCTGCCCTAGACTGTTATAGTGTTATTATTCCACTTTCAACCTCCTGTGGAATTCTGGGGTTTGTAGTTTACTGAGGCCAAAGAGCTCTCTGGCCGAGAATTCTGAAGGACCCTCCCTAAACTGCAAACCCCAAGATTCCATAGAATGTTGAAAGTGGAATAATAGCACTATTATAGTATAGTGCAGAAATGGCCTCACTGTAGGGAGCATTAGTGGCAGTAAATTTCCTCCAGGTTTTAATTTGAACTTTAATAGAGCTGTTCAGGGTGCTGAACCAATTGAAGTAATAGAGATGAACCCCTTGTATAGCTTATTTACACTTCAGTGCTGGTATCTTGTATTGTAGTTATGGATTCATAATCTAGAGTTACAGATCTATAACTGTGCTATATTCTGTAATAATACATATTCATGATTGTCATATTATTGTCAAAATGATAAAAGCCCCCCGCCCCCGGAATCCATCTGAGCAATAAAGGATAAAGGTCTCTTCTGTTGGTGCCTGGGGCTCATCAAGAGGATGTTTCCAGCCCCTCCCACCAGCAGTCTGCTCTGGCTGTCATCGGTCTTCATTGCATTGCAAATTGCTGTGGGAAGAGGCCGAAAATCTTGCTTTGCATGCTAGTCACCAGCGGAGCAGACTTCCATTGTTCATGATGTCTGCTGGTTATTAAGACAGATTTGGGAGACTCAGGCCATGAGATTATACTTAATTACTGTTTTATAATTAAGTTGACAGTGTAGGATCTCAGCCTGGACTAATAACCTAAGTGAATTCAGTACTGCAAAGTTGTTGTGAGGATAAAGTGGGATGAAGTAAAGTCATTTAACTAATCAACCAACCAGCCAACCAACCAACCAACTCAGCTGTTCGTCATTGGTACCAATTCTGGTAGTGTGCATAAAACACTTTTACAGAGGCAGTCCTATGCAAGTCCACTCAGATGTAAGTTGTGCTGAAGGCAGGAAGGGTTATTTCCAGTAAATTATGTACAGGACTGCAGTCTTGAAGCACATCTTTCATGCAACAGAGTTTGAATCACTACTGAATAAAGGCTTATAAAGAAACCAATGTCATGTTGAGTATGCCATATGGATATTACAGCTCATCCACAATTATGCATGACTGTAGATTGTGCTATTAATGTAACATAAGATCTGTATGAATATAATGTGTTACGAGCAACCATATGGCTAATGCTGGACCTTGATTACTATCTTTATGATAGTTGGAAATGGGTATTTAGCCAGGCTGGCAAGTCATGTCTCTGTTTACTTAGAAGTGATACTAATCCACAAGTGATTTACTATGCATAAGCTTTAGAGTACCTAGGTTAGAACTGTGGCTAACAATGGATAGCATATCAAAGGGAAGGATCTGGGAATCTCAGCCTGGTGAGAAGGGATCAAAGAGAATATGTTGGGAAAAGATGGCCTCAAAGCACCTGGACAGTATTAAAAGAGATATCCAGAGAACTGAAATAAAGATAACACAGAAGATGCAGAAGTGCTTTGGACCAAACTATGGGAAGTTAGTTCCTTGGGAAAAGCTGGAAGTTTGGGAGAGGCATAAATCCAAAGAATCCATCAATGGCCATCGTGCATGTGTAAAAGCGTGTATAAACGAGTGTGTGTTGTAAATTGTTAACTCCAGCAACTGTTGTAAGTTAAGTGTCCTGTGCCTCATTAAACACCATGGGGAAAAAACTGTGTGCTTTCTTGAGAGTAACAGAGTAGCTAAACATGACAGCCAGCCTTTACGTATTGTCAACGACTATGCAATGTGTTCCATACAAGAGTTCTTTTGCATGTGCTGAGTGTATGGCTATCACGTCTCTTTTCTTGGTGCAAAGAACAACAATGGACAAAGAAGAGGACCTAGAATGGAACTGAGTGACAAGCACGTTTAATGACTGTATTCAAAGAGGCTATTAAATAACACGTGCAGGTGGGGGTGGGGAGAAATCTGGTGCTTAAGGCTTGACAGAGGTTAAATTAATTAGTACAAGGCTTGAGAAAGATTACACTGACTTGTAACTAGGATTTCTTTTGTGTGATTCTTTTTTCCTCAAATTCATATATTTTAATCGTGGAGATGCTTCATATGTATGCAAGTGTGTGTGTGTGTGTGTGTGTGTGTGATTTCCTCAATATGCATTGCAAACCTTGGAAATGTGTCTGAAACAAAGAGGTGCTCCACCCTACTGTCAGTCTTTGAAGATGTGAAACCGATAAAGGAAAAGTAAATTTCAATTATTTTTCCTCAGCTCCTGGGCATATTACTCATGACACTGGAAGTAATGTAGCCATCATTGAGTACTAGCCACTAACAGCCTGATCTTCCATGATTGTGGCCCTTTCTGCATGGCATTTGCCATGTGAAAGGGTGCCTGGAGCATCATGCTATTGTAAGGAGTGATCTGCACAACGCACTCACAATTGTGTGATGCTCCAGGGGCTGGCAGGTGCCGATTGCGCACCTTTTCATTTTCGGCTAGAAGCCAAAAATGGTGCACAATCATGCATTGCTCCCTGGATCCGCACACACTTACCTGGCGTGCAAAGCCTCTAGAGCCACACCAGTTGCGCTTCCTACCTCAGCACAGCCTGGGAAGGTCCCAGGCTGTATTGCGGAAGGAAGAGGCGGGGGTCTTGCTTGAGCAGGCAGCTCTTGCAGAGCCGAAGGACCCTGGATGCGAGAGCCTCTCACCAGAGGCTGCTTATGCAATCCCCGCACCCCAGTACCGGAAGAAGGTAAGCTGCAGAGAGGGCCTGTATCTAGAGCTTCAGGAGAACTTCCTTCACTCTGCACACGTCCAAGATGAGTCCTTAGTTGGAAATATGGATCCCACATATCAAGGCACAGTGAACATTTACACAGCATACTTTTTCTCCTTTTGATAAGGAATTTACTTTAATCAAGGGGTGGGCAAAAGCCAGTGTGGTGTAGTAGTATTGAGTGTTGATCTATGAGCCTGGTGACCAGGGTTCAATTCCCCGTGCAGCCATGGGAACTGACTGGGTGACTTTGGGGATATTATTACCCTTTTCTTTGCCAAATCCTGTCCCAGGTTTTACAACTTTGATATAAAATTAATCTAGGGCACCAGAGAGGTCCCTCGAATGTGCACGTAGGCAACAGAAACGGCCATGCAATCAAAAAGGAAAAGAACCCAGACCAGGCCAGTAAATATCCCCAGTCACGCAGCAACAGAAAGACCTCATGTCATATTGCCCTGATGGACAAATGGTATTTGACCTTTTTAGGAGTCCACTTGAAGGGAGTCAACGTGTTGGGCATTGGAAGTAATAAACCTTATCAAACCATCTCCAGATGCACACCACAGCCTCAAAGCGGAGGAAGATCCTGTTATTTAGATGATCTTCCGATATCAGAAAAATGCCAGGTGTGAAGATGTTTTGGTCTTCTGCCCTGTTTGTTTATCCTAGGAAAGGATTTTGTCTTCAAAGAAAATGTTTTCTACAAATAGTCCATGTTTTAAGGCTAGCGCAGACAGAAAAACACAGACACACACAGGAAAAGATGGGACCATATGGCTTTTCCAGGCATGGATCACCATAAATATTGGGACACAGTTCCTCATTCTTTTGGGGAGTTCATTCCTTGAGAGTTCTTTTTGGGAGAAGTTCTTTGTAAGCCTTTCTGGCTTCTTCCTCTGAAGTTTAAAAGATACATTTGGAGTGTTAAGTGAGAAATCTCTCTCAGAGCCGCAGAAACAATGGAGATGGTAACCAGCTTAAATTTACAATACTATGGACTCCCCCTCCTCACAGGAGTGGCTGGAAATCACCTTTTCCCCCAGCAGAAGGATTCTAAATTTGGTATCGTATGTCAACAGATCCTTTTTGTCTCTCTCTCTTTCTTAATTTTAATCTTTTTCTAACTTTATAGCCTAGTATGCTTGAAGTGTGAATGAATCTGAGTGAGTGTATGAAATTTGACTTTTTATAGGCTTGTTTATTTGTTATAGTGAATGTAGCTGAGTTATTGTAGGGACTTTTACATTTATGTTAATAAAATAGTTAGATTTGAACAATTGGTGTGATTTTTGTCTGACCTGACCTGGTATAAATTTGGGTTTGCAAGATCCTGCTAAGTTACCCTGCCTCTCGTAAGCTAAACAGTGCTCTGAACTAATTTCCCCACACTTTTGATAGATTTTGGGAATTCCCTTGAGGGAGCCCCAAGTAATCAGGGTAACAATATCTTGAAGATACACAAGAACAACAAGAGCTACCCGGGGACTCAAACTGTCCTCAGTTCTGCCAGAATCCCTGAGCCACCTTTTTTTCTGGCTGGGAAAGTGGACTACCTTTCCTGGGACCCTCCAGGAATGCAATTCACCTTTCAAATAGATTGCAGTTCCTGACACACTAATTAATATAGAAGAATCTCATTTTTCAAAACTAGAAATGGACATCCAGCTACTTCATTGGATTTTTGGGGGATTGAGGGGTGGGGGTAAATTACTATTATTGGTTTTCATTTTTGTTTTGGTAGCCCATGTGGTTTCTAAATGGTCCCTAGGACAGAAAATTGGCCACCAGACCTACTATAGTTACTCATACCTGCTGAAGCCCCTGATAATCTATCAAAGGATGGATGAAAGAAATTGCAGTTCCATACCAGTATCAGAAAAATCAACAAAGATTATCAATTATCACATGCTATGTATGTGTTAATTATCAGATACTATTAGTTATAAATTCAGGATCGTGTAGTGGTTTGAACAATGGACTATGAACCTGGAGATCAATTCCCCACTCAGCCATGGAAACCCACTGGGTGGATTACGTAGAAGATAGCAATGACAAACCACTCTGTTTACCTTGAAAACTCTATGGCTATTTCCACGCTAGCCTGTTATAGTGCTATTCCACTTTCAACATCCTGTGGAATCCTGGGGTTTGTAGTTTAGGGAGGGGCCTCAAAGCAGTACAAACCCCAGGATTCCACAGGATGTTGAAAGTGGAATAATAGCACTATAACAGCCTGGTGTGGAAATGGCCTATGATGAGACAAAGTCTTACTATTGAATAACTTAGTAGGACTGATAGAATTTAGTTGTTAAAGTGTTATAATGGATTAATGAATTAACATGGTGATCTCATACAATTAAATATAAGTTTCACTTGGGATAGAAAGAAATTTTTGGTAATATTTGCGAAATGGTCAAAAAACACATTCTTCAACCACTGGAAAAACTCTGAGGAGAAGAATCCTGGACTGATGGGAAACCGCAGTTTCGGACTTATTCTGTGCAAAATTTGCATGTGGTTGTTTATGCAGAAAGCAGAATTTTCTGCATAAAAAAACCATCTTCAGTGTGAGAAAAAATATCCCTATGCAAGAATATTATTTCTTTTGGAGGAAATACTATTTTCTCTGCAAAACAACCATGTGTGAATTTTATACAGAATAAGTCTTAAATTGCAAATAGTCTGCTTTCTCACATTGGGAAAAAAATTGGTAAAATTACTGATTGCTTCTTTCAAGAAGAAATTTAGTGAATAGGTACACAACTATGTCTCATTGAAAGTTTATATCTATGTAGGACTGTTCTAGACTTGTCCCAAGTTCCTGGAAAATTTGACAGCAATTCAGTTCCCATGAAAGTTTACACTATTCTTCTCATTTCAAACTGAGTCAGGAGTTGATATTTCTGTTATTTGATCTGTGGATTTATGAGCTTACTAATGTGAAAGGCTGTAGTTTCCTGGAGTAAAAACTTTTAGACAAAAGTGAGTTAGAGCTCATGCATGGTACTAAGTAAACTCTATATTTTTGTTTCATTTTCAGGATTCTGGAGAAAGAGAAGGCATGTCCAATTTCAATTGCACAGTTAGTGAAATTACTGTAATGAATCTGCAATCCCAGAAGCCCATCCTAATACTGCCAGGAGGGGAAAAAGGGGGAAGGATCTCAGGCCTCCCAATTTCCACCGTTCTGCTCCTAACCTTTCAGATAAAAACCTAACCAATGAGGAGACAAAAGTACCCAAAGAGGGAGATACATCATTTAAATTTTATGCAACAGAGGCTCAAAGCATGGATAATCTTGCACTGAAACGACCGGTGAAGTTGGCTCCTCTTGAGATCCCCTTGGAGGTGAAAGAAGCTCAGCTGAAGAAGATCATGAGCCTTCAAAGAGATGCTCAACTGGCTGCTTTTAAAATAGCTAGTGTTGGCTCTGTTAGCAGTGAGCCTCATGTTAAACGAGTAAAAAATGTGGCACAGGCTGAGGTGGAAAACCTCCACAAGGTCAAGACAGTGGAGACGTCCACTTTAGAGAATCAAGACGATAGTCATTCATCAAGTGTTTCCAAGCCCTTGTGTGAGATCCAGATTATTTTACCCATAGAGGGAAGTGGAAAGCCACCTAAAAAATCTCCCATGCCATGCCGTAAATCTCTAATCCGCCAGAATGTGTGTGAGAACCTTGAATTTCCTGATTCTCAAGAGGATGTAAAGATTCCAGACATCCCTTCTCAGGGAACTGGAAGACACCGTTTCAGACTGAAGCAGATGAAAGAACAACAAGAGCCCTTAGGCAAAAACAAGCCTTTGAAGGCCATGGGAACTGGTCTGGAGGATGAAAAGACGAAAACAGCAGGCCAACGAGCTCACAAGACTCTCAGTGATGCAACCAAGCTAATTGACACCATGGCAAAAAAGCATAGGAACCAAGGTGGTAAGCCAGATGAGATAGAAGCTCTCCTGGTAGAGAGGCAATCCTCACGAAGGATGGCTCTTGGGGACATCATCCTGGTAGATGAAGAGTGAAGCTGGACTGTAGACTTCACTTGAGCTCTGGCACCAGTCCAAAATATTGGCACTTTTAGCAATGACATATTTCTGAAGGACATCGATGTCCCATTTCTTTCTACTAACCGACCAGTAGATACCTAAGTCTATGTCTATATAGCAAAATAGATTCTCCAAGGCTGGTAGGATCTTCTTCTTTGGAGGTCTGCTAAAGTTGGAGTGCTTTAGATGCGTACCCATGCATGGCAAAGGGCTGGATTAGCCATCCCTTGTAGTCCTTTCTAATTCTATGACCTCTCTCTCCTCCCTCACCCCCATCTAAGCACTGAAAGTCACCAAGGAAGTCTCCCTCTCTAATCCACCAGTGAGATCAGTACATGCGGACATATAGGAAAGGTCCTTCTGTGCAGTGCCCTAGTTGTGGGGTGCTCTTCTCTTGGAGTTTCAATTGACACCAGTGCTGGCTTCACTCTGGCATCAAGTTAAAACCTGGCTCTTTATCAAAGTTTTTGTGGCCTAGAGAATCTTGCCAGCCTAGTTTGTTTTCTGTATTGTAGTTAGAAGTGTGCTGTCGTGTACTGTAGCTTGAAACTGTTTTAAATTGTGACATTCTTTTTAATTGTTTACAATTGCTCTCTTGTCTGTACACTGCCTTGACATATTTTGATATATTCAGGGTGGGAAATGCATATTTTAAAAAATAAAAAGCATGCTAACAGTTTTGTTATGCCAGAGCCACATGCAATAAATATCACTTGAGAACACTAAGCTGATTCTTCTATAGCCTTGAGTCTCCTTCAGCAAATCTCCCTTTCCTTTCTTTAAATTGTTGTGTGAGGCGGTTGCATTGGCAGCTGATCTACAGGAAGAATATGTCAGCCAGGCTACAGTGGGGCTGTCAGGTCAGGAAGTCCTGAAATTTGACAGTTAGGGGCAACACTGAAAATGCCATTAAACTTGATAGATTAAGCATCAACCAATTAAATAAGAAAATATAAAGGACTGTTGGATATTTTTGTCTGTTGTTTAATGGCTGCATTCAGTTCAGGGTTGTGGAGGTGGAGCTGTGTCTGCAACGGCTTTCCATATACCACATAGAATCATAGAGATGGAAGAGACCACAAGGGCCATCGAGTCCAATCCCCTGCCATGTAGGAACACACACTCAAAGTGCCCCCAGTAAATGGCCATCCTGGCCATCGACAGTGCAAGATGTACTTGGAAATTGGTATGTATTTGGAATATTGGTTTAGTTCTATAACACTTTCATTTAACACAAGGCTTATAAAGCATATTTGAGGAGTAATACTGCATGTTGACATCTGTGCTATTCAACCCCAATGTAGGATTTCAGCCAAAGTCTAAGAAAAAAAAAGGAAAAAAATCTGGAATTTTTAGAAATTAAATTTCTTTCTAATGAACAGGGAAAAAAACTTATCTACTTTCCTCACCCCTGTTTTGCCAGTATTGCTTTTAGTAAAACATCCAAACAAAGAAACTTTTTCAGGTAGGAAGCTTTCAATGGATTGTTCTCATTAACCAGTGCTCCTCACCAGAGACATTTTTTCTTGTTTCAATCAGTTTTTATACAACTCCTTCATTCCCAAAACACCACACTTTGCCTCATCATCATAATAATGATAATCACTAAATATCTTTTGAGGAGGCAGAGATGATGATGGGGGCGGTGATGATGATAATGATGATGCATGATCAATGAACAGGGCAATCCCATCTCTGCATGTCTGTTCAGAAGCGAGTTTTATTGAATTTAATGAGCCTAACAATTCTTAAAATGCTGAGATTCTAACTCAGGGTTCATAGTGTTGGGGGGAGAAAGGGAGAAACAGTTCTGGGGTGGAGGAAGAAAAAGGAAGATAATGAATACAGAGGGAGAAATAGAAGGAAGACGAGATAAGGCGTGAAAGAAGTGAGAAGGTAAAGAGAAAGAAGAATTAGGAGCAAGAAGACAACTGGGGAAGGGAGGAGAAAAAGAGAGTTGGGAAGGAAAGGAAGCTATGGATATGGAAAGGGGGAAGGAGAAAGAAGATGGGGAGTGAGGTAAAGATGGAGGGGGGGAAATGAGAAAGACCATGCAGGAGAGAAGTGTAATGGAGAATTAAAAGAGCAAGGAATAAATTAAAGAAAGGTGTTAAATTGTGGCATTAGCTGTTTAGGCTAGAGTGAGGTTGATGAGAACAGAACTAGGAAGTTAACAATAAAACAGGAAAAATCACAAGGCAGAAATCACGAAACACAGTTTTCATGACAGTTGATGGAAAGAATACTGGGGCAGTCCAGTCTTTGTCTGTTCTAACTACTCCCTTCCATTGAACCCTACTGCTGGCTGTGGTTTGAGAAATTTTTCAGAAGAAGAGGACAAATGGGAAGAAGTGTCCAGGGTTCCCCTGGAAAGTATACAGAAGCTGCTCTTAAGCAGGCTGTGGCAGCAAGTGTTGTTATTCGCTAGAGGGGTTGCATAATGCATGTGGAACAAAACTTTGCTGGTGGTTATTTACATTGTGCAGTACCAATGTACGCTCATGTCTCTGAAAGAACCTCATTCCTCTTACCTCTGGTTGAAACTGGGCACCGTTATTTCCTCTCCCTTCTTTCTCCCCACCCAATAAACAGCCACAGCAGTGGTAACCAGGGCTTAGCAGCTGCTAGGAGGGCATTTTTCAGGAGTTGCACAAGAAGCTAGTGAATAGTTCCTTGCACAACTTCCAAAATGAGATATTTGTGCATATAAAGCAGAGTGATTCTTACCTAATGCCACCAACAGGATTCTAGTCAAAGGTTACAAAGGAATAGGGATTAAAAATGAAGAGAAGCCCAAATGTTTTTCATTCTGCCTGGGTTTAAAATGGCACTAAAGACACTGTATTCCATGCAATAACTCATGTGCAGAAATATGCATTTAAAACTAGATTACTATCAAACAGGAAAACAGAACCATGAGTAAGCCAAAACAAAAAGTGGAATGAAAAGAAAAACAGATTTTTACGTTTTCTGGATCAGATGTTTCAGTTAAAGAGATGCTTCCCTCCCAAAGTAGATTGAAATAATTGCTTTCAACTGGAAACAGCACAGACACAATTCCACAGCAACTGCACTGAAAAAGCTAGCTAAAAATAACATCAACGAACAGTAAACAATGTGCTCAGGTTAGAAAGGGGCAGCTGATCTCCAATGTTCATTTTGCTGGCTGATACCAGAAAAAAAAGGTCCCTCCTCCAGACAACTATTCTTTGGAATAGTGGGTCTAAGGACAGTAGCCTGTATTATCTACCAGTTACTTAGTTAAGTATTGTTAAGTGTACTTAAATAAGTAACCTCTCCTTGTCTGACTTCCCCTTGATCCCCAAACCTGACAGAAACATCATTCACCCATGCTCTGATCGCAGGCAGAATGGACCTCCTTTTCCTTATGCAACTCATGCCTGGTCAAATAGAATGGGGAAGTTATGACTGTGGTGATAGCGTCAAAACTGTGACTAAGTAGTGATTGTGAATATGAAATAGTTATCAAAATTTAATCATCTGAAAAGGGTGTGAAACAAAGAGGGCTGTGATGCATAGATATGACCTACCTGTGGACTTGGGATTTTATTTGGTTTGTGAGATTGTTTATTTTATTTTCCTTCCAAGGAGCTTAAGGTGGCATAAGTGGCCCACCTTGTTACCCCAAAAGGTAGGGGATCCTGAGGTTCTCTAGCAGTGCCAACATCTCCATCGAAAGATGGGGAAGTATAGGTCAAAGGAGGCCTGCAAGAGTGTGGCAAGCACAAGACTCTTTCACCCGTGTATTCCAGAACTAACTGTAGGACACCAGTGAACTGGTGAACTGACCCCTTTCAAGTCGCGGGGCAACTCCTAAAAAAGTCAAATAAAAAAAAGAAAAGAAAATTCAAGAATAAAAGAATCCTAGAGTTGGCAGAGACCACCACCATTTCTGCATGACAACATTATCCCACATCATCCCGTTGCAATCCCGGCAGTGCCTTTGCCAAGAAGGAAGCAGGACAGGAAAACTCTCCTCCGCACTTGACATGCACCTGCCTTTTGCAGCATAGCTGGGCTCTTTTCCATGCTGCCCTGGGAAAGGAGGCACCTCCATCATGCTTCCTGTCCTTCTGCATGGCTGGGAAGGAAGGGAGTACTGTGCAATCATAGGCAATTAATGGGTTTTTTCTTTAAGTGAATATCGTGTGATCAGGATGCATGGGGATGCAATGGCTGTGGGACTGCAATGACATCACGTGAAAACATGCCCCATGGACCGCTGCCATTGCGTTCCCAATGCAGGACTGCAAGGCGGTGTGGAAATGGCCCACAAGGATCATCGAGTCCAACCCGCTGCCATTCAGGTATATGCAAGTAAAGTATCCTGAAAGATGTCCATCCAACCTTGTTTAAATACTTCCGAAGAAGAAGTCCATTCTACTGTCAAACAGCTCCACTCAGCAAAGAAATTCTTCCTAATGCATAGGTGGAATATCTTTTCTTGTCCTTTGAGCATACCAGTTAATGTTCTCGTCTATGGAACAGCAGAAAACAAGCTTGCTGCAGGTTCTGCATGACATCCGTGCAGATATCTAAAGATGCCTCTCATGTCACATCTCAGGCCATTTCCACCTAAACTGTTTTGCAGCTATTATTGCACTTCCAAAATCCTGTGGAATTCTGGGGTTTGTAGTTTTCTGAGACCAAAGAGTTCTCTGGCTGAGAATTCTAAATGCCCCTCCCTAAACTGCAAATCCCAGGATTCCATAGGATGTTGAAAATGGAATAATACCACTATAACACTGTAGGGAAGAAATGGCCTCAATCTTAATTTCTCCAGGCAAAATATACCATGCTCCCTAAGCTAGTCTTCATAGAGCTTGGTTTCCAGACCTTTTGACATCCTGGCCTTAAACGTATCTTTTCTCCTACTTCTGAAATGAGGCAAATGATTTTGCCCTGTTCCCAAAATGCTGCAACTCTGTTTCAGAGGGATTTCCCTCTTTCCCTCAATTCAAGGAAAATAGCATTTTGTTGTAACATGTGATGATGGCAGTGTCAAAGAAAGAACGAGTTTTAGTATGTCTTGGAGCTGGCACAGAAATGTTTCGGTATTCTATTTCTAGATGAATGTCCTTGAATTTATGGCCATTTCCGCACTAGCCTGTTATAGCAGAATGATTCCACTTTCAACATCCTTTGGAATCCTGGGGTTTGCAGTTTGGGGAGGGGCCAGCCGGCCCCTCCTGAAACTGCAAACCACAGGATTCCAGAGCATGTTGAAAGTGGAATCATCGTGCTATAACAGTCTAGTGCAGAAATGGCCTATATTAGGATGGAGCTTGGAAAAGTCACTTTTTGGATTTCAGCCCTTACAATCCTCCAGGTAGCATGGCTGGTGGCTTCACATCTTGTTTGGCCCTCAACATGGTTACTTCTTCTGGAGATTTCCCTCAGAAATGTGAATTGCAGATTGACCTTCAATGCAATGTGTATATTCTTTTAAAAAAATTATTTCAAAAACCAGACCAAATATGTGAATATATTAATAATGTTGGCCGAAAGACTATTAGATAGTTCAGTAGACCCACTGAATCCATTGCTGAATAGTGGTTCAACATGCATGTAAATCCCATTGATCCAACAGGTCTACTCTGGTTGGCACTGACAGTAGGATTCAGTTGTTATTTGCCATCAAGTTGACTTTGATTTATGGCAACCCTATGAAAGAGAGACTTCCAAGATCCCTGGTCATCAACTACCCTGCTCAGATCTTGCAAGACGGGGAGGTGCCTTCCTTGATTGAGTCAATCCATCTATAGTATAGTCTCTCTCATTTCCTACATCGTCCATATTACCAAGTATTAGGTATTATCTTTGTTTCCAGTGAGTCATATCATCTCATGTCCATAGTATGACAGTTTAATCATCTTCACTTCTAATGAAAGCAGGATTCAGATCAATATTAAATTGTCATTTGCTGTTGTTATGAGTAGATATTAGTATGTGGTCTTATTTTTGCTATGATGTATTTGCACAAAGTTGCTCCTTTCTACAGTTTGTTTTCAGGCTGCGAAAGGTAAATGCTGTGTGGATCAAATTCAATACAGTATAAATCACAGGATCCTGCACATTTTCTTAACCATACATGCACTCACCTAACCATACCTGTTACCCTGTATGTTGGGGGTCCCGGGAGGGGCGCCCAAATAACCAAATACAAACACAAGATGGGGAAATTAACTCGAGCACTCTCTTAAACTAACGAGAGACAGGGTAATTTAGCAGGGATCTTTCAGCCCTATGTCTACAGCGTCAGGTCAGAAGAGCAACCAGACAGCTTCAAAGTAACAAATAATAATTTTATTAACGACAAACAACATAAAAGACGCGACATGTACTAGCTAACTTAGAAATAGAAACGAGAGTTTTTGGGGAAAATGGGTAATACGACACCTTATCTTGTAGTCCTGGAGAGAAGCGGAGGTTGCAGTGGAGGAAACTCAGCGCGGTTCGCTGAGGGGAACTCTTCAGACAAACCGACAGCAAGATGGGATGGAAGTCCAGAGCGATCCAAGCATTCTGAGGAAGGCTCGGAATCAGGGACCTTTTATAGGGTGGATTTTACCTACAGGCCATGCCATGCTTGGTGAGAACAAAGGGAATTTGGAGCTGGACAAAGGCATTGGAAAAGGTCAGGTTTTACATGATGAGCTTAGTGCTGGATGACAATAGTATAGCCAGTATACAAATAGCTCAACATAAAGAAAGTGCCAGCTCTCGGCAGAGTGTCTTTGTGTAAAGTTGAGCTGAGCAAGGTATGTTTGCAAGAAGAAATGGTCCCTGAAGCATCGGAGTTGCCTGCCTAAAGGAGATTTGGAATGTACAACCATTAACGGCTGCGCCTGTTACGTGCTCGTCTGGTGGCCCTTGCAAACACGTGGAGCAGGGTGGCAGAGAAAGGTCAAGTAAAGGCCAATTTATTTGATATCAAGAGATATCTAGTGCTCTCACCAGACATAACATAACCGCAGTAACGCACCCACTCACCCCATTGCCGCTAAGCAGATAAATCAGATCTTACATCTCAATATACACTTTGAAACACACAAATCCAAATCGTGCCTGAATACTGTATGTTTTAGACCATTAACAAATGCTGCTCTGAAAATACCATAAAGGCACCAATGCCATCTGATTTGAGAAGCTAAGCAGGGCCAGCTCTGGGTCAGTACTTGGATGGAAGATCACCAATGACTACCAGGTGCTGTAGGCTATATTTGAGAGAAAGGAACTGGCCAAACTGCCTCTGAGTACTCTTTACCTAAGAAAACCCTATGGAATTCATGGGGTTGCCATAAATTGACAGCCAAGTTGAAGGCACATACACACACAAACTAACAAAAAGGAGCAGTTAGCTTCACTGTTCCAGGGGCAGCCTGGATCTCAAGGGCAGCCTGGATCTCAAGGGAAGTTACTTTTCTGTTGCTAATGGAGTTGAAATTTTTGTTTCCTGTCTTTTATTGTTCTTTGTCTCTGGTCCCCCCATGGCCAAGAAGAGGAGTGCTTGCATTAATATTTCTCTAGACTGGTGATGTATTTGAGTCTTTTACTCCAAGTTTCAAGTCAAGTCTCAGGACTCTGCCTTCAAGTCTCAAGTTGAGTCTGAAGTCCTTGCAACACACTTTCAAATCAAGTCTCAAGTCTAGGAGCTAACTTTATACCCCAACCTATATTCCAGAATTTCTATACAGAGTCAAATAAAGCCATTTTTAACAATTTAAGCAGATCTGGCCTTCCACATTTGCAATTTTGCCATCTGCAGCTTCAGAGGTGGGGAAGAGGATCTTTCTTACTCCCCCCACTGGAGGTTTTTGTGCCATAGACATAAAAAAAATCTGCAACTTTAGAAGTGGGGAATAGCATCCTTCTTACTTTCCATTACTGAAGCTTCAAAAGCTTTAGAAGGAAGGATCCTTCCTCTTCAAGCCTGTTGCCTAACACATTTCCTCTTCCCCTCTGAGAAATGCACCCTGCACTCTGGGGGAAAGTCTTATCTTCTGCTCTTAGAAAAAGTTTTAGAAGGCTCCTCCAATATGCAGGTGGGACAGGCTGCTGAGCAGATCTCAACCCCACTTCAAGCCCATTGCCTAACCTGTTTTCTGTTCCCCTCTGAGAAATATGCCCACACTTTGGGCCTGAGATAGATTGTCATGTGACCAGTAAGCAAACAGAGATGGAAGCATTGCTCAAAGTGATAAGATTTCTGGATGAATGGGTTATGTTACTGAACCAAGGGCAGCAAGTCAGTCGCTAAAAATATAGAAGTCTTGAGTTGAGTCGGGTCGAGTCAGTGCATCATTTATTGCCAAGTCAAGTCTGAGTTGAGTCACTGAAGTAACTTAAGTCTGATTTGAATCCAAGTCAGTCGACTCAAGTCTACATGACTGTTCTAGACCATCTTACCTGACAAAGAAAAACATCTGAGACAAAATGTAGGCCTGTGACTCTAACATCATTCCTTTTCTTCTTCTGTATGATTTTTAACATCTTTGCCTGATGAAGAAGCCAGTTAAAGCTTCAAGAGCTTGCATGATGTATTTCGTGCATTTTGGTCAGCCAATAAAGGTATCATTCTTTCTTGGATTTTGCATTTTGTTGGCTTTAGCAAAGAGTAAGTGGTTTCACTCTGTAGTGCTGTTATGTCAGTTTGCCACCAGATGGCTCAGGAGTGTCATGAAAAGAAAAAACACTATTTGGATCTTAGGAAGATCACATAGTACTAAGTTGAAATAATAATTCCCAAGCAAATTGTGCTCGGTATGGCTTATGAAAATGTGAACCATTGCCTCCAGATACTTGAAATACCTGAAATGTATCTTTACCATGAATAAACTCTTTTGGAAAAAGAAGTACTCATGCCACAAAACATTTTCTATTTTATTAGAGCCCATCCATGAAAACAAGTAGCATACTTCTGATTGAACTGTCTTTGGAAGATAGTTGCATGATTAATATGGCCAGAGGAATGCGCTGGAGAGGGTGTTGGACAGGGAGTGAATTCACTACATTACTACTTCTACAATATTCCCAACACACAGGGTATAACATGAAGTTTAAGTCTGACAAAACAAGAAACTATACAAAGGAAGTGCTTTAATTAGTTGCAGAGCTTAAGAAGAAAAATGCATAAGAACGATCCAAACTGAAGTCCAACTTCCTGTGACTCTTCCCTGTGGAAACCTCCCTTATGCCCTCTACCTATGCAGGCATAAAGAAGCTGTCAGGGTTCCCACTAATGTCTTGTCACCTATAGTTAAGACCATTAGCCCATTCCAGACTCCTTTGTCCACCCTGCAGAAAGGCAATTGCCATTTTGTTTACTCGAACCCCTTCAGGGTAGGAAATAGTATATAAAACTCTTAGCTCTAATCCTGGCTAGTTGTAGTACTTTGGATGCATGTTGGTGGTTATGCTGCATGTGGGGCCCCAGATTCCCATTCTCTGTGCTACCCTCAGGCCACTGTCTGAGCCACTCCACTTCGACCTTCCTTCTTCAGAACTGGTAAATATCACCTTTCCACCCAACATCTTTCTCTCTGTCAAACCTTTCTTGCCTCATTTTCCCCTAGCATTGTACTGTTTGTGAGATTGCTTGATTCCTTGTGTTTCTTTGCTATTTCTAGTGAAAATATCCTGTTTAACTTACAACTGAAGTCATCTTTATAGTTAGTACTGGTATACACAGGTGAAAAAATCCTGCCATTACTCTCCACTCACAGACCTCCTTTGAGCTGAAATTTCCCCAAATTCCAAGGAGACACTGGCATTGCAGATGGATCTCAAAGTCCCCCACCATTTAGGGTAACACCTCTCTTGACAATAATAGGTCCTGTTGCCCCATGCCTTGCTGCTGGGGAGCCAGTTGAAGGCATCATTGCTTAGCACACATCTCTCTAGTGCCTTGTAAATGTTTCTGTTACTGGAGAGGGGGGTGTCTCTGACTTCAGAAGTAGGAGTTTGATGGTAGCATTGGGAGACACAGGAATGAAGATGGAGCTCTGCAACCATGGCTACATGTTCTGATGCGGGATCTTAGCCAACCACCTCATTTTTAATACCTAAGATTCTTTATGCTATTGATCTATACACCATGTTTTAAAGAACCCAAATATTCCCCAGTGAGAAGCAGAC
Organism: Ctenosaura bakeri; assembly: GCA_948474755.1. NCBI lineage: Eukaryota > Metazoa > Chordata > Lepidosauria > Squamata > Iguanidae > Ctenosaura > Ctenosaura bakeri. Next base: position 459,909 of record CAOLHI010000857.1, read on the forward strand.
AACTTGTTTTTTCCATGTCAGAGGGAAATTAGTCCATTGATCTTGTTGTGTACTTTCAAGTTGTTCTCAACTTATAGCAACCCTAAGGTAAAGTTATCATAGGGTTTTCTTGGCAAGATTTTTTCAAAGGGGGTTTGCCTTTCCCAACCACTGAGGCTGAGCATGTGACTTGCACAAGGTCACCCAGTGAGTTTTCAATGGCTGAGGGATTTGTACCTTGCTATCCCCGAGTCCAACACTCAAATCACTACACTACATGGGCTACTGGCTTTTAGTCTGAAATGGAAAGGAGGTGCCCAAGGTGCTGAAACTTTTTTAGGAACAGGTTTAAGTACCTTGGATAGTTCCCTTACAGTTTACTTTCACAAACATATCTCCCCCCCAACCCCCCCCCCAAGCTACTAGTTGACACATGAAAATGAGAATAAAAGACCCAAGACTTTTCCTTTCCTCATACCCTTATATCCTTTTCCCAAGACCAACAGCATCACTGATCATTAGCTGGATAAATGGGACAGAATTCAGAAACAGTAAAAATGAACTTAACTAGTTTCAGCTCAGCCTCCTTCTTAATAAAGTATATTGTTGTTGCTGTGTGCCTTCAAGTTGTCTCTGACTTATGATGAACCTAAAATGAACCTATCATGAGATTTTCTGGGGCTGAGAATGTGTGACGCACCCAAGGTTGCTCTGTGGGCTTCCATGGCTGACCAAGGAATCAGACTCTGTTCTCCAGGGTCATAATCTAATTATCAAACCACTACACCATGCGGTATGCTATTTTTCAGCCCAGTATTTTGAGCAAGAGGCACATTTCTGTTGCAGTCTTGACACAGGTTATAGACACATGCTTATTTATTTATGTGGATCAATATAGATAATTACATATAAAGTATAAATACAAATACTACACCAGTACTATAGATAACTACAGGTATAATAGATGCAGGTACACTGACAGAATTTTAACAGTCATCATCATCATCTTATTACATAATTTATGCACAAATGGCACTGATGAGATTATGAAAGGTGAACTAAAACACAAAAAATTCAGAATGCATAATAACATATGTAGGTTACCATATATGCTCATATTCTAATATGGAACACATTAACTATTGTCTTTTAGAAATGTAATATATACTTTCTTTTCCTTATGAAATCTGGTAAGCTTCATGTTTATTCTAATTTGAGACAGAAAAGAAATGAAAAGATTTTGAGTCACAAAGAATAACATGTTTTGCAGCCGTTAATAAACATGTTATTGGTTATAAATCCAATGATACAGATAAATATCTGATTAATGAGATTTCAGTGGAAGGCTCCTATGTGAGGATGGATTCACAGATTTCAGTCCCATCACCCACGGTTTTAATTAGAATAGTGGTTTCTTAGGGCACTGTGGCTCAACTCATTTCTCTCTGCATTCAGGGTTATACATTGATTGTGCAATCCTTGTGTTTGAATGGCAGGATTGTGCAACTAAATGCAGATCTGAATATGAAACCCTGCAAACCTGAAATGCACAGCCAAATATGCATGTGGATTGATGAGCATCCAAGCCCATGCCCACCTAGTGCATTTGTGAAAATGTATTGCACATCCATGCAAAATGGCACTGCATGCACAAATCCCTTTCTGCAATACTTAACTAAATAGCAATAGCATGTGTATTTCTATACCGCTTAGTGCAAAGCACTCCCGAAGTGGTTTACAATATGTTTTAGCTAATTGCCCCCAACAAGCTAGGTACTCATTTTATCGATCTACGGAAGGTTGGAAGGCTGAGTGAAGCTGGGGCCCGGCAGGATCAAACTCACAATCTTGTGGCTGCAGTACCAGTATTTAACCACTGTGCCACCAGGGCTCTGGGAATGTTCTGCATTGGACAAAAAAGTCCAATTGCTAATTGATTTCATCAAGAAACTTACAACAATAGAATTCTGGCTTGCATGTATTAAAAGGCTGATTACCACAACAGTTTTGAGCAGAGACAATGACAGTGAGTCAGAGAAGCACAGCACTGTCTGTGGTTTCAACACATTAGAACAAAACAAGGAAACACCAGTTTGAAAACAGAATTTTTAGCTTTTCCACTTCACAGGTAAATTACAGGTAAATTGCTGAGTACATTGCATTTGACATCAGATGTTAATTGTATCACTTATGTTAACCTTCTTTTGTTATTGTTAGGACATTTCTGCTACATGCTGGTAGTTTTGTTATTGTTCATTACTACTAATAATGGTCACTTTCTGCATGTGATTTCAGTTGATCCCACATTCAACCACATACATATAAGATTGGATGGCATGCATCTGAGGCAATAGACTGTGCCCACAAGAGCTCATACTATAATCAATCTGTTAGTTTTTGATGAGCTACCAGACTCTGCTGTTTCGGTGAAGGGGAAAGAGATCAGGGAGAAGGGAAATATTGAATCCAACGTGAGCATAGTGTACATCTCCACATATGTCACACTGAACCATATACCCCTCCCTTACTGTAAAGCCCCACATCTGCCACACATGACCATTGCATGCTTCACAGTAAGAAGGCAAGATTGAAGAAACATCTCGCTACCTCCCCACAGTCAGATTTGCAATGATGACATCAGTACAGAAACCCCTGGTAGACAACCGCAGATCTCAGTACTGATGCTACCACTGTGACTCTGGCTCCGGTGAGGTAGCCATACGCTTCTCCAAATCTTGTCTGCTCAACACATAGCATAAAATGGCTTTTGAGCTTTACAGTTAAGTTGCGGGGGGGGGGCAGATGGGCTCCACAGAGGGAGAAAGGGAATACCAACCCCTGAGTGCCCAAGAAAGGACATCTGCATATGTAAAGAATAGTTAGAATCATAGAATCATAGAAATGTAGGGTTGGAAGAGACCCCAGGGGCCATCCAGTCCAACCCCCTGCCATGCAGGAACACCCTCAAAGCACTCCCAACAGATGGCCATCCAGCCTCTGCTTAAAAATCTCCAAGGAAGGAGACTCCACTACACTCCGAGGCAGCATATTCCACTGCCGGACAGCCCTGATTGTCAGGAAGATCTTCCTGAGGTTCAGGTGGAATCTCCTTTCCTGCGTTCATAAGGATGTTCCAAACAGAGGATGTTAACACTCCTCCAGCTCCCTTCTTCCTCATCCTAATATATTAAAAGGCTGGTTACCACAACAGTTTTGGGCAGAGACAGTGACTGTGAGTCAGAGAAGCACAGCACTGTCTGTGGTTTCAACACATTAGAACAAAACAAGGAAACACCAGTTTGAAAACAAAATTTTTTGCTTTTCAACTTCACAGGGAAATTACAGGTAAACTGGTGAATATAAAGTCATCCCTCCACATCCACTATGTCAACACCAAGGCATGGCAGGCAGCCAAGAGCCAGCTAATAAGTCTTTTCCCAGATAAGGCAGATAGGCATTAAATCAAAGGGCTTTACTTCAGCAGTGGGTAGATAAAGTAGCAGTAAAGTAAAGAGACTTTTGCAGCAACAATATTCCCTGGCTGTTACATCACAGCCAGGCAAAACAGCAAACAGAGTCCACATACCACAGAGTTTGTTCCTCAGCTGGTCAGGCAGCATTTCAGGAAGCAAGGCAAGGGTCCCCAATAGCACAGCAGGCACACCCAAAATGGACAGTTGTGAGCCAACAAAGACCCAAGGCTGAGTGAGTGCTTTTATTAAGCAGGCCCTCACCCAGGTGCTACCTCAGCTGGAGCTTGATTGCTTGGTGTTTCCTATTTAAACGCTCTGACCTTCTGAGAGCACTCTTTTGCTCCCGATGCTGCTGGTGAGTAGGCACCTGCTTTTGAATCTCTGGGTCTAAGGCAGCCCCTGGCTCCATTACTGGGGCCACTGGGGCCAAGGGCTCTGTGTCCAGGGCAGCCTCTGGGGTGGGCTGTGCAGCAGGCTCCATGACAGCCTCTGGGGTGGGCTCTGCTGGTGCAGCAGGCTCCATGGCTTTGAAGTCCTCTGGTTCAGACTCAGAGTTTGAGTCCTGGAGTGCCAGGGTCCTGACACACTAGGGTTAGGGGCACAGGACCCCCATGAAAGTGGAAAAGCTTTGAATAACTCTAGGCCCTCACAAACCATATTTAAAACATGAAAAAGTATGATTACTATATTCAATGCACCCTGTATTCCTTTGAGGCATCAGTCTTCCTTGACAAGGCAGAGGTGGATGGCTGGTGGGGCTTATTGCCACCTCCACTGCTGCCCCACACCATTTTTAAAAGGGACTTACTAGCCTTATTCACAGTTTCTCAGTCTCAGGCTTGCAGTCCCTATTAAAAATGGCCTAGGGAGGCAGCAGAGCTGACAGCAAATAATCTGTGAATAATCAAATCTGCAAAAGTGAAACCCGCAAATTTGGAGGGCTGACTGTATTGAATTTGACAACAGATGTTAATCATACCCTTTATGTTAACATTCTTTTTTATTCTCATGACATTTCTGCTACTGCTGGTAGCCTTGTTATCATTCATTACTGCTACTAATGGTCACTTTTTGCATCTGATTTTAGTGTGATCCCACATCTAAGCACATACATGTAAGATTGGCTGGCATGCATCTGAGGCAATAGATTGTAATGCACAAAAGCTCATGCTATAATGAATCTGTTAGTCTTCAATGTGCTCCAAGATTCTGCTGTTTTGGTGAAAAGGAAAATGATCAGGAAGAAGGGAAAGAATGGGACCTTGATCCAACATCAGCATAGTATAGATCTCCACATATGGATTTATGCCACACTGAGCCACATACCCCTCCTCACTTAATGTAAAGCCCCACATCTGCCCTACATGGCCATTCTGTGCCTCACAGCAAGCGGACAAGATTGGAGAAGTTACCTCTCCATAGTGAGTTTTGCAACGGTGACATCAGTACTGAAATCCCTGGAGGGCAACCACAGATCTCAGCACTGATGTTACCATTGTGATTCTAACTATGGAGAAGGAGCCAGATGCTTCTCCAATCTTGTCTGCTCACCACAGAGCATAAAATGGAAATGTGGGATGGCTTGTGAGCTTTACAATAAGTTCGGGGAGTGGGGCTCTGCAAAGAGAAAAAGGGAATACAAATCCATTAGTGCCCAAGAAAGGACATCTACATGTGTAAAGAACACTTGTTCATGAGGATGTTCCAAACAAAGGATGTTAACACTCCTCCAGTCCCCTTTCCTCCTTGTCCTCTGTCTAGATGAAAGATTCTTTGAACAGCATTGGTATTGGGAGGATTGTGAAGGATGGGCTGGAGAAACAAAGACCTTCGATGTTGGTTGCAGCAGGGTGCCTGCAGTTAACAATGCAGTCAGCAAAGTTTCAGCTGGGAAACTGCAGGATTCTGCTGTAGCTGATCCTAGTGCAGCTGTGTGTGTGCCTACATACAGCAGGCAAGGGAAACAACAGATGCCTCCAGATTCTCTTGCAGAGGATACATGAACACCAAAGCAGAATGAAAAGGGTAAAGAGATAAGTTTGGCTTGCTAGCTATATGCAATATGTGTGTGTGTGTTTAAAAAAGCATAGAGGTCGAAGTGTGGTAACCAAAATGAGAATCATAATTAAAGTGGAGGCTAGTGAAAGAAAAAGTCAGCTCTGGATGCATTTTGGAAGAAGATTTTAAGTAGTCTCTAGAAGATTCAAAAAAAATTTGTTTACTCATTTGAGGCTCATCCAATCTGGTATTTTAATCTTACTTGTGCACACTGTTAACTTTGAATAAATAGCTATAGATATGGATGGATCTATTTATTCAAAATTAACAGATAGATACAGATACATATCAATGAATCTAGCTACAATGATTACATAGTAGATATAACATAATTAAATGCTTGTATTATTACTAAGTTACTATAAACTATCAAGGTATCAACAATTTAGACATACATAGCACCAACAAAATAATTAGAAAATTATACATAATTATGATTCCTATCATGAAAATTTGCATTTCACAAATGACTAGACAAACTCCATTTTCTACAAATCTGTTATGGATCTGCCTATCTTTATCTTGCATAAAGCATATAAATTTATTTCAATATCCACTCATGCCATTTTGAAAGTGAAGTTGGAAGTGTTCCAAATACAAGCAATAATTTCTCTTCCAGAAATTAGTATGTTAGTACAATTACTAATCCTATAGTGTCTGATACAGGATCATGTCAATTTATGTTTTGTATTGATGTCATTGGGCTGCCATCACTCTTTCTCTGTTTTAAATTCTAGGATTTCAATAAGACTCACTATCCAACTAAAAACGCCCTTTAGGATCAGGTGAATTTAAATTTCATTTCCCTGGCTTCCTCACTATTGTTATTATTATTCAACTGAATTCTGCATTCTCTGTTTCATCTTTAAAAACTCTATGGAACACAACCTTCATGGATCTCCAGGATCTACACTTGCACTGATTCCCTACAAGGAAGTAAACAATTGGGTTAATGCTGCAATTCACAGCAACTAACATGTCATAAATTGGTAGAGCGATAATGTGAAAATTATAATCAATGACAGTCAAGAAGAAAAAAATGCCATATGGAACAGCAGTGAAAATGAAGAAGGGAAGAATGATCAATATAACAGTGTGCAGTTTTCCTGTCTGATGTCTACAGGACATCTTGATAAATAGGATCAGAGTAGAGACCACCATAACTGGTGTAAAGATAAAGAGGTTTACACCAAAAATGACCCTGAGAACTGTAACCCAAGCATCTATTAGACACAAATAATGACATAAGAATTCAGTTATAACAAGCACAGCAGAAATGATCCAGAAAAAGACAGAAACAATGGTGGAAAGATACTTTGGCCGGTGACAACGGACCCAGATTGGAAAAAGAATGGAAAGACATCTTTCCACACCAATGGCTGTCAAAAGATATAAACCCACACAATATGTCAAGAGAGTAAATCGCCAGCAAAACCACTGCATTGTTTTGACGTCAGCCACTTTTAAAGTAGTAATGACCATGAGGAAAAATAAAGCAGATGCACACATAAGCATGCCAAAATCAGCAATGGCTAAGTTCAAGACATAGATGGTGAAATTATTTCTCTTAATGCAGAAACCAAGCAGCCAAATAACTCTTCCATTCCCCACCATTCCTACAAGGCTTATAAAGAATATAAGTATAAAAATGACCTTCAAAGTTAGGTCAGGTGTGGAGAAGAATAATACATCGTAGAGTTGGTCTTGAAACTGATTTACTTGATTGAGAGCTTTTTCATTTCTTCCATTGCAAGTTGAATAGTTTCCATGATAGTTTTGCTGTTTGTCTGTATGGTTCAGAGAAAGTACACTTTCCATGGTCAACAAAAAATTGCTTTTCAAATCCACATCCAGAGCAAGATAGAGATGATCCTGTCTGGAGAGAGAATATATTTGGGAATTATCCATTATGGCAGAGCTGTTCTACAGCTTGGACTCACTGCATCCCAGTCTTCCAATCCTTTCTCAGGAACTCAAACCAATATATCACCCTTCTATTGACATCGCAGGAATAAAAGCAAGGTTCTAATGTCCAAGTTATGTATGACATATACCAGGGAGAAAAGATAAAATGAATATTTCTTTTACTTCCATTCAATGCAAGTTTGCTTTACATTGGAGTGACCCATATGGGTGATCCAAGTTTACATACAAGAATATGAAGAACTAAAAATTCTATTAGAGTTAACAGGACTAACAGTATCGAGAGCAGGACTGACACAAAGTGTTTTGGATGGCGGGCCCATATTGGAAAAAAAAATGAAAAGACATTTTTCCACACTAAATGGCATTCAGAAGATGGCTGCTGTATATGTGATGACAATGCACTGCCACATTATTCATTGCATTGTATTGTATTGATATCTGCCTCTTTTAATCATTTAATGACTGCAAGGATGAAGGTAAATGAACATATGAGATTACCAAAAGTCAGCTATGGATAAGTTGAGAACACAAGCAGTAACTCTATTTTTTCATTAAAGAGGAACCAAGAAGCTAGAGTTATAGAATCATAGATTCACTCCTAACAGATGGCCATCCAATCTCTGTTTAAAAACTTTCAAAAAAGGAGACTCCATCACACTTCCTAATCTGTTAAGTGCATTTTAAATTCTGATCCTGTCCTCATGTAACCAGGTGATACACCCCTACACTTTGATATGGTTTAATTGGTGAAATATGAGTTAATTGGCAAATATTAATTGGCATAAAAATAATATATACCCTACTATGGCTGTATAGCCATACTAACCAAGAGGGAAATGCTGGCCACAAATGTGTATTGCAAAATAAGGTCAGGAAAGACCTCAAGGTATAGCCAGGGCTCGGTCAGGAAATCTCCAGGAAACTCCAGTGACAATGAATTTGCAGTTAGCCACTGATGACTCAATCTTTAGAGACAATAGCATCCAGGAGATTCCGACAAGGCAATGTTACTCCAGCTATGGCACTGTTGGTGAGGACCCCAGATATCATTTTGATATCAAACAATTCGGCCTTTGCTTGATCTTTCTCCAGCCACCCCACTCCACGTGTTTGTGAGGTTCTCCAGACAAGCACGGACAGAGTGCGGCCGCTAATGGTTTTACTTTCCAGACCCTATTGAGACCAGCAACTCAAGCCTCGCTTGTAGCTTCAGGGAACTTCCCACTGCAAACCGGACAATAGCTGCACGGCCATCAGCTGAACCAGTCCTTTTAGACTGGACACTTACATACTGGCCAAACTATTGTCATCGAGCTTTAAGATCATCATGCAAACTTGACCTTTTCCAAATCCTTTGTCCAGCGCTAAACTTCCTTTATTCTCACCTGGCATGCCATGGCTGGTAGGCACAAACTCCCCTATAAAAACCCCTCATTTCCAAACGGTCTTCGGATCACCCTGGGCTGCCATCCCGCCTTGCTGAGTTTTCCCCTCAGTTCTCCACAGCTGAGTCTGCCTCCCTTCTTGGAACCCTATCTTTCTCTCCAGGACTACGAGACCAGGTGTTGTATTGCCTATCCCCAAGCTCTCTATTTCTGCTTCCAAGTTAGCTTGTGTGTGTGTTGTTTTATTTGCTGTTTATCTTTAAATAAAACTGTTATTTTTGTTACTTTTAAACTTGCTTGCCTACTCTCTGACCTGAAGCCGTAGACATAGGGTTAAAGTTCCTTGCTAAAAGTTACCCTGCCTCTCATTTAGCCAATAGAGTGCTCCAGCTAAATTCCCCCAATTTGTGTTTTATTTGGCAATTTGGGCTCCCCTCCCAGGACCCCCAATACACAGGGTAACAACAGCTGATTGTCCTAACTCCTCTCTCTCTGACCAAGCAAGCTTCCCTTTTGTCCCCACACCTGTCCAACTAATACAGAGCTATCAAGGCTACCGTTAGCCCTTTATCACCTAACACCAAGACCATTAGCTCATTCCGGACCTCATTGTTCACTCTGCAAACTCCACTGTTTACTCTGCCAGAGAGCCATTAACACCTTATCCCTCCAGGGTATTTAAGCTCCAGTTTTTGGCCAGCCAACTCACAGTACACTGGTTGCTGGTCACCACTCTGCCACTCCAATTCCCATTTTTATACTGTCCTTAGACTTGAATCTAAGCTACATCGCTGCTTCTTTGCTGCTCTTCTAGATTGGTAAATATCACCTTAAAATCTCAACATCCAAAACTTTCCTCCCTTTTCCTTCAGTTAGTCTTGTGTGATTGCATGACTCCTTGGATCTTCTGTGTATGTGATTGCAATTCCCCCAATAAAACAATTAAGCTTACTCTTCAGATCTCCAGCTGGTTTGTCCCTGCACTACCACTCATGCTTTTTCAAACCATTTATACTTGTTTAAATTAATCTAAACTGTCTAATATTTTATGGCATATGACTATACAGCCACAGGGCCATAAAATCTCAGGTTATAAAATATTAAACTTTGTGTTTAAAGATTAAGTCACCTAAGACAAGTGGAATGCCAGTTACGGCTACACTTGTTTTTTTAGCTACCAGGCCTCATAGCACCGGCAATTTTCCTTTCCCAATGCACCCTCCATTCACCTCCTTTGTCAGATTGGTAGTTCCATATGTTTAGAGGAATGAGATTCAGTGGAAATACTTCCTTTAGCTTCCACCAGCAGAAATCTTTACAGGATAACAGTCCTTTCTATGTCTCAAAAATATGACTCAAGATACAAACTGGAGTATCTGTTTAAGTGCATCTTCAACTGTCCCAGCCAATCTGGCATCATTGGAAATCTGGGATTGCCTTGGAGGAAGGGCTAAGCTGTGAGCCCCTGGACTTTAGCTCAAAGAATGAGTCCTAACTGCACCACAGAATGGGGGGTACAATTCATTCCCTATTTTTTTCTGGGAGAAAGAAAATAAAATAAAAAAGGAATCAGGGGACTGAATGTAAAAGGAAGAAGAGAAAAACCAAAACTTACAAAAAGGTTGCTGCTCCAGCTTCTCACATTCTCCACCAGCTTCTCTGTTGAAATTGCAATTGCCACCAAAGGGTCCTTCCTTCATGGTCTGTGCAGTTCTTGCTCAACAGTTAGCTAGAATGCTCCTTTTGCTTATTTTTCACCTGCTTTTCTTAGCCCTCACTTTGCTGTCTTGAGCAGCTGCAATCTAACTGCCCCTCCAATTTAACTTCTAGCTTGCAGTAGCTTTATTCCTTCTTTCTTTTCCAAATCCGCCCCACCCATCCACCAGCCCTTGACTTCTCAAATTACTGACTGCATCTATAGCCATTAGAATCTCCTCTTCTGCTACAAATTGCTGTTGTAATTTTCTGTAAAAGATGATACAAATCCAGGCCCGGCTGTTGCTAGAGTGAGAAGGGCCTGAGGTGGTTACCTGGGCTGACTTGGATGATGGATCTGAGAGTTCATGTAGAATAACAGATACAAGCCTGCTAGGGATTCATGATCTTTTAAGAAAAATAAAAACAACAGCAAGAACAAAATCTTCTCTCCTGCTTTCAAACATAAAGGAGATGTTTACAAAGGAACCTCACTCTGTCAATTGGTGGTGGAAAGTTTCTGTTAAGATTACCCAATATTAGAGCAGTATTTCTACTGAAAGTTCAGATGTTCTTGGATCCCAGGAAAAACAGAAGCTCTGAACGGCTATAGGACACTAATTCTGCAGGAGATTTAAATTATGCTTTCCTAGAGTTGGACTGGAGCAAACCAAAGAGAAGGACCAATTTAAACATAAACATGGAGAAAGATTCACACATGTATTTGCTCAGCAGTGAAAAATAAGAAATATTGTTACAGAGAGCCCTGGGAACACAGGTGTTGACTTTGCCAATTAATGTCTGCTTAATTTTAAGTAGGACAAGGGGCTGACAACAGGAACAACCTTTAAAGTTGATTGGAATTCAAAATAGAGGAACTTTAGTTAAGCAAATACAAAGAGAGCATTTCTTTAGTTTCAACATTTAAGCAGACAATACCCTTTGTGAATTGAACTGTCTAGGGTGCTGAATCTCTTAACAGCCCTGCAGAGTAGACCAGGGAAAAGGTGGAAAACACTATCTAATTTGTCTATACTCTTTCACCGTTTACAATAGTCACGCTAATTTTCATCTGGCTTAACCACACCCTTCCAATACCAAGCCAGGACAGGAGGAAGCCCAGAGAAAACCATGGCATGCTGTAGTTTCATCTTGGCTTCCACCAACCTACTGAATATAATGGTTGTGGTGAGGAGACAACTGTGGAGCATTATAGCTTCCTTCTGTTATGTCCCAGTCCCAAGAACCAGGTGCAAACACAGATAGGATCCTCCTTAACAGCCAAAACACACAGACATGAAAAGGACAATACTTACTGCAGCTCACAATAGACAAGAAACAAAAAGTCCATAAAGTTCAGGGTACTTATACAAGGAAGTCTCATTAATCAGCCAAACAATGGAGGGAGGCTGCTGGCCAATAAATACCAGAGGAAGGGTGGGAAGACTTCTCTTGCAGACAATTGGCAAGTCTAGTGGAAGCTCCATGTTCTTCTTTTGATCCTTGGCTTGTGTTCCTGAAAAACCTTGATTCTTGCTGTGTGTGCTGAATGTGCTGCTGGATACTCTCTTGAACTGACACTCTGAATTGATTGATGATCTTGTCTGCTGAAACAAGCCACAGTGACTGACTGATAAGTTTCTATAAACCTTGACTGGGACTGCTAGTGTAGCCGCTGTTTAAGGACAGGGAACTGTGACTGGCTTTCTGAACAAGACATCCCAATCTTCACTCATCTCCCCTCTCCCTCACATTGTTGCATGGAAGGCAGGAGGGTGGGAGTCAAAAGATTTCATGCCAGTCTATAGCATCCCTAATCCTTGGTGGCTCCCCGCTACCTCCTTGATACCAGAAGAAAGAGAGAGAAGGGGTGAAGCCAAATTAGGAAGGTTTCTCACACATCGTCCTCACCTTGTATCATGTGACAGTGGAGAGGTTAGCCAAAGGAGGATTGTGGAAGACTCTAGCTTCCCAAATCATTACTCTGTCCTTCCACCAGAGATTTCTTCCTCTGTAGAACCTTTTAAAAACTACATGGTTTTCATGAATCTTCTTCATGTATCTTCATGCATCATTTTGCATCGCCACCAAGAAATCCTTATTCATCTCTCTGTCTCTACCAATCCAGCCTCTGAACTCAGTTGTTCATCACTGTCTAAATGCCATGATATGCTTATTAGATGAGTGTTCTGTATCCCCTAAAGGAGACAGGGTGGACCCCTCTATCTACTATATGAATAAAATAGTATCTATTCCATCCAGGTCCTTTCATTTGACAGGGCAGATTCTGAGAGAATCACATTGGAGAACTGTTTGTTATCTCACTGCCAGTCTTGCTGTGGGATGTGTCAGGGTGAACATCTTCCCTTAATTGCTATTTACTATACACATGAAAATTCAGATTCACTTAGAGATTTGGAGCAAGGTGGCATTATCAGCAATATACTGATGATGCTTAACTTTCTTTCTGCATTCCATTTGAGAAATGAGAAGACAAGCATTTGTGGTTGCATGTGGTTAGCTGGGAGCCAGGCATTGTTAAATCCTGATAAGATACAGGCTCTGTGAGTGAATGGTTCCTGGTCCAGGAATAAGATGGATTTCCAATTTTAGATGAACTTGCATATTCCACCCTGATAAACAGGTTCTTTGGGGGAGGACTCAAGGCTCCATCACCCAGATGATTTCAGCTGCTAGGATTTAGTTGAGAACAAAGGGGTAAGCTCTTTGTGGTGGAATTTCTATATTGTATTTGTATCTATTTTGTATTTTTAGGGCTTTAGGGTGACATCTAAATGTTACAATACTACTGTGTTAGCAGCCATACACCCCCACACTTTGATATGGTCTAATTGGGAAATATTAATTGGCATGAAATTAAGATATATACACTTATGATTGAAAGGCCATGTAGAGAAGTGACACTGGCTGGGAAGATATGCAAAAGTAGGTCAGAGGTGACCTCACATGGCCGGGTCCTAAGTTCACTGTGGATTAGCTGGGAAGGCTTGACTTAATAGCTCCAAACTAACCCTCTCAACTGCTCATCCTCAGGAAACAGTCAATACTGCTCAAGAGCAGCAGGCAAGCACCCCTTCTGAATGCATTTCCTACTGAAATTTTCCCCAGTCACATTACCCAGCCAAGACAGAGACAATCAGTCCATTCCAAATTCCTTTTGTTTACTCTTCCAGAAAGCAATTAACTCACACCCTTCAGGGAGGGAGGTAGAGTATACGAACCCTCCATTTTGACCAGTTACTTCACAGGTCACCAGTTGCTGAATGTCACTCGGCTATTTTGATTTCTAGTTGGTATCATGCCCTGCCTTGGAGACCCCAGCAGTGAGGAAGAGGATTCTGAATCTGAGGCGGAAGTTTCTCCAGAGGCAGGAGTTTCCTCAGAAGCTTGCTCAGAAGAAGATAACAAACAACAGCAGCAGAGACCTGACCAAGGGGAACAAATAGAGGATGAGACAACACAAACACTTACTGTGCAAGAGAAATGTCATCAGAAGGAGCGGCTGCGCCACTCAGCACATTTAAGTAACAAACGAGCCCTAATGAAGGAACATCTGTGGTGACAGCATCAGTAAGATAAAAGGCTTTAAGATGGCCCTTCCCTTTCAGAGTCAGCAACTATCTTTCTGGTTGTGGAGCCCTGCACTGTGTTCTCTTGTATCCAGATAACCTTGAACCTCTGCCTGTTTGACTACGATTTGTTTGCTCCAGAACCTGAATTTTATTTGGACATCTCCCTGCTCTTGCTTTAGGAGTAAGCCCTGCTCTGCTGTTTGTTGATTAATTACCTTCTCTGCCCTGAACATGGCAGTTGTGTACTACCGTTAGACACATGTCTAAGCCACATCACTGCTTCTTGACTACTCCTCTGGATTGGTAAATATTGCCCATTTTACCCTGAGGTCTCACTGTCCTCCCAACTTTCCTCCCTTTTCCTTCCGTTATCTTTGTGTGAGTATGCGACTTTTGAATCTTGTGTGTGTGTGAGATTGAATTTCCCTCAATAAAACACAATTTAGTTTACTTTGAAACTCTGTCTGGTTCTTCCCTGCAGGAAACTCTGTAAACATTGGTGTCAAATATATTGTTAGGTTACCCTCCCTCTTGCAGGTCTCCTGATTTGAGCTAATAATTCCTCAGCTTTGAACAGAGGTACTGACATTGCAGGTAGACTTCTGAGTCACCCATGTTTTGGGGTAACAACTGAGCATCACAGGCAGAAGAGTCTGGCAATCATGTCCTGCGCTGGCACCTCACTGAACAGAAAATTTTTTTTGTAGAACATGCTCAAGGCTTCAAAGGTGGACTCCTTCCCACTGTCCTACACTCTTGGTGTTTTCCACAGAAATGTTTCTGTCTTTGGTACCAGATTCCCTTTCTGAAGCAGGAGCTCTTGAGAGGCTTTGCAAAAAGTGATTAAAGGGATTCATCAATGTTTCTAAGAAGCATTTATGCTTTGACTAAATGAGGCAGGGTGAGCATATATATTTTGTAAAAAGAAAAACACTCTCAGCATGCTAGGTGATTTCCAGCCAATCTCCAATTTTCCAGTTTTATGAAGCGTGTTCAGGTGTGCACTGGCATCTCAGCTTAACAGGTTCTTGGGCAAGAATTATGATCTATATCTATTTTAGTCCCATTTATATGATAGATGATTTGGAAAACAGACATGAGGAACATATCCAGTTTGATTCTTCTGACTGTACCCATCTTACCAAGCATTACTATTTTTAATAATGATATGTCCAAAGTATATCTATGAATACTTCTATGAATCAATGCTACATCTCCAGCTAGATCATCTGCAGCAGGTAGCTGTCCAGCTTCTTTTTGAAGACAGCCAGAAAAGGAGATCCCATAACCTCTCGAGGCAAATGGTTCCATTGCCAGACCGCTCTCACTGTCAAGAAGTTCCTTCTAATGTTCAATTAAAATATATCCTCTTGTAACCTAAAACAATTAGACCTGGTTTTAGCCTTTGAGGCAGCAGAGAACAAGCCTGCATCTTCCTCTTTGTGGGAGTCCTTGAGATATTAAAAGCATGCAATCATGTCACCTCTCATTCTTCCCTTCATCAAGCTGAACATCACCAAGCTCCTTCAACATTTCCTCATGTCTTTTATTCTATATACCTGTTATCATCCTCATTGTCATTCACTGAACTCACTTAAACCTGTCTATATCCTTTTCGAAATGAGGCATCTAGCACTGAATGCACTACTCCAGATGATGACTGACCAGTGCAGAATATAGTGGGATTATTACTTCCCTCAACTTGGAAGCCATGCTTTTACTAATAATGAAGTCTAAGACAGCATTTGCCTTCTTGCTGAAGCATCACAGTACTGGCTTATCTTCAATTTATCATCAACAATAATCCAATGGTTCTTTTCACATGAAGTACTGCTGAGCCAAGTTTCTTCCATCTTATACCTGTAAAATTTGGTTTTTGTGGCCTAAATATAGAAGTTTGCATTTGTCTCTGTTGCATTTCATTCTATTAATTTCAGCCCAGTTTTCTAGTCTATCAGTTTTTTGGTCTCACTTGATTTTCTTGAGGACCCATTTATTTGTCTTTTTAGAAATCCACAGTTCTGTGAAAGTCTTTCCCAAAAGACTACATAGACGCCTTTAAAACAGCACCCCCACAGCATTGAAAGCCCAAACCCATCAATTTCTAAAAGCCTGACAGCACAGAAATGTTTTAACTTGCTGATTGAAGGCGATGGAGATGTCTTAGCCTTCCTAGAGAAGGAATTTCAGAGAATGCAAGCAGCCATCCAAAAGGCCCTCTCCCCAGTTTCTAACAAACAAGCTTGAAAAGATGGCAGGGCAAAGAGAAGGGACTCTTGAGAAGATCTTATTGCTTTAATGGGTTTGTAAAGGGAGATACACTTCTTCAGAAAACCTGGACCCAAGTCAAATGGGGCTTTAGAGTTCATCAACTACACTTTGAATTTGTCTGATTCGTGTGTCTGGCTTGAGACTTACATGCAGTATTTGCCTTTGCCCCAGGAGGGCTAATTCAGAAGGTCATGCTAAATACTCTTGTTAATCACTGTGGCTGTTGCCCCCTAATGTCCCCAGAGTTCTATCCCCTTCTCTGTTAATGATGATAACACTCAGAGAAATATCATGCCAGAAACATTAGCTTCATTGAGGAAACATTTGAATCAAATTATAAATTATATTTAGTGTTTGCCTTTGTTACATGCATTCATTAAATAATGGCCCTTTCAGCACCAGGCAATTAGAATGGGGCAGTGCGTCCTCTCACGGAGGTCGTCTGCACCTTGGAGTGGACTAGGAGCGGATTACTTACCAGAGATCTGCACCTCAGTCTGTTTCAAAACAACCCCAAGAGGTCCTCCAGCGTGTTTTCTAAAGACCACAAAAAACAGGTCTCTATTTTCCTGGAACGTGCCATTATGTTCCTGCTCCCTTGTGCAGATTCATAGGCTCGCACCAATGCGAGCCTGAGATCTGTGGAGGGTGGGTTTTAGGCATGGTGAGCTTCAGCAGTTGGTTGGGATCCACGGCCAACTGGAAGCCACCATTTTGGAAAATGGAAGCCGCCATTTTGGAAGCTGGAAGCCGCCATTTTGGAAGGCGGAGCAGTGTGGATCTACAGACCTCGCACTGCTCCGATTCGCCCTGGACCAAGAAGGAGACCTGCGGAAGGGCTTCAGGCACAGTCTGTGTTGCTTCGGACCCCAGAAGAAGCGATAGGTAATGGCACGGAGTGATTCCCTCGCCTCATGTGGAAAGGGCCAATGATTCACAAATCTTAAATTTAATCAGTTTAGCTGTAAAGATAGTGGCTTGGAACCTGTGTCAGGAGGTGTATTGTAAAGATTCATGAACAAAAAGGATTTTTGGAGGGAGGGGGATATATGTTCTAGCTCTGGCTGTGTGGATGTTTACAATGCAAAACAGGTACTGAAAAGCATGTATTGTAATGCACAAGCAAAGAAACAGGCTGCAAGGCCATTTGGTAGCCAATAGAGAGCAAGGGGCAATGGAGAAGCATTGCTCGGTGTTTCTATAGCATGATTCACAGGAGTAGGCATCCTCTAGGACTTCCTGGAGATCCTCTGGAGGTACCAGAAGATTCTCTACCCCCCTACTCTAGTCCAAGGATGGCAGTGTTGTTAGGGGGATGTTGCAGCAGCTAAAAAGTGGTAGGTGACAGGTCTTTGGGGAATCTTCAACCTTTTTTGGCTGGTGGAGGACTTCACCCTCTGCAGTCAGGCAAAGAGTGGCAAAAAGGTAGGAGTTTGATATTGTCCATTGTAGAGACTAGGATGCCTGGCATTGGCACAGAATGCAACATGTGATGGGGGCAGAGTCAGAGGCTATTGGAGGTCTGATCTCCCCTTCGCTTGCCTCTTTCAATCTTTCCAGCATGGGAATCCAGGACATTCCTAGCACTAGGAACTGTCAGGCTTTGTGTGGGGGTTGATTTATAGAAGTAGTTGCATGGTTTTAAATCTGTGCTGCTCCTATTAATCACCTGATGGGGGCATTATTACGCATGGTTTCTGTCATTTTTACAGGGTTCCTACTTTCTTAATTGTTAGGTTTTGAGGCCTATCATAACGTGAATGGTGAACTGCCAATTATGAAGGCATCTGGAAAAAGCCCTCATACCATCAGAGAACCAGTCTACCATTAGATCTGGTAGAATGGGCAACAGTTACCAAGAGGGGTAAACATGGCTTCTAATCAACCTTTATAGTAGCTTTGATTCTTTTCTGTTTTTCAATTGGTAGACCTAGTATCCAGACAACAGGTAGAATAGTAGCTGCATCTTTTGCCTCATATCTCATTTACCATGAGGATGGAGATTTCCTTTCCCCTTTAAAATTTGGAAATCTGGGTATTATGACTTGTCTACCTCTTCACCTCCCCCTACAGATGCTGGTGAATTTAAGGCATCTTGATTATAATATCGACATGCAATAAAGATTTTCAAGTTGAACAGAACCTACACCCATACTTAAAATAGAGGGCCCTTCTTGCACCTTACCTTTTTTCGGCGCTGTGGTGCGGGGATTGCATGAGCAGCCTTCAGCGAGAGGGTCTTGCATCCACACTGCTTTAGCTCTGCACAAGCTGCCTGCTCACATGAGAACACCATCTCTTCCTTCTGCAGTGCAGCCTGGGAGTTCCTGGGGCAGGAAGCACAACTGGCACAGCTCGAGAGGCTCCGCACTCCAGGTAAGTGCGCACGGGGCCAAGAAGCAATGCACGATTGTACACCATTTTTGGCTTCCAGCCAAAAATGAAAAGGTGCAAAAGGGGCACCTGCTGGCTCCTGGAGCGTTGCGCGATTGTGAGTGCGTCGTGCAGATCACTCCTCACAATCATGCAATGCTCCAGACACCCTTTCACATGGCAAATGCTGTGCAGAAATGTCCTATGTTGCAAAACTGCAAGCCACAGCAAAGAAAATAGAAAAAGAGAGGAAATTATATATGGCTAGGTTTCATATTGAATTTAGGAATGATCATACTTTGTATTGGTTGGAATAAATACCAAGGGATTAACAAAAAGCTATATAGGAAAATTTTCCTTTTGAAAAGGATGTAAATGAAGGCCCTTTCTACACGTGGGGCATGAATCGGGCAGAAACGGGACTCACCGGATTTCTTCTCCATCCGATCGAGTCTGTCGGGACAAGGAGCAGTGCGAGCTCGTCACTCCGCACTGCTCCGGCGTCCAAAATGGCAGCTTCCGGTTAGTGGAGGCTCTCCACCAACCAGAGAAACTTGCCAGCCTAAAGCCCACTCCCGGCAGATCTGCAGGCATGCACTAGTGTGCGTCTGCAAATCTGCACTGGAGTGTGGCAATGGAGCGACATGGGGTCATGTGCTCTGTGCTTTTGAAAAACCTCTTAAAAGAGGTTTTTAAAAAGCACGCTACGTGACCAGTTCTGGTCGCTCCGGAGCGGACTGAGGTGTGGAACTACGAAAAGTAGTCTGACCCAGTCCACTCCATGGTGCAGAAGACCTCCATCAGAGGTCGCTCTGCACCGTTTTGATAGCCTGGTATGGAAAGGAGAGATAGAAACAAACAGTGCTATGGAGAAGAAGAGGCAGCAAAGGAAGAATTTGTGAACAGAAATATCTACCTTCTTCCAATCTTCCAAGGAGGGCTGCAATGTTGCATTCAGAATGTGAAGGTACCACATATATAATTTCTCGATTTAAAGAATGTTCCCTCAGTAGTGATTCTTGATTGTAAGAGAGAATGTACCTCTGCTCTCCTCCAGTTCAGCAACTGGAGTACGGTCATGAAATCAGGATGAAATAATTCATGCCAGTCTATTCACTGAGGTTTCATTGCTCATTCACAAGATCCCCTTCCTTTTACTATATCCTTTAGCAACACTCTAAATCACTTCTCAAGAGGCTGAAGCACTATTTACTATGTAAAAACTTGTAGATGGATTTCAGAGGATTGCACGACCATTTCTGTACTTTGGACTTGTACTTTCTTTCCTACAGTATCTCTATCTTGACAAAGATAAGGCCCATTGTATTACATTATATTACTGACAGAAAACCCAAAAGCAGTGGATCATTCACAGTAAAAAACTTTTTTTCTATATATTTATAGAAATAACCCTTTATGTTTCAGTATTAGCAATAAAGAAAAAACAAAGACATAAGTTGCATAAAACTTAGTAAAAAAAGTTCATTTGTAGAAGTTCAATTCAACAACAACAAAAAAACAAACAAACAAAAAAAGACTGCAGTTTCAACATATTTTGAGAATCTACCAATAGCTGATATACCATTAGGTATATCCAGTGGTGTATACATTAGTAAATCAGTGGATAGCAGTACATGTGAAAGGGATCTAGGAGTCTTGGTAGATCACAGGCTCAACATGAGTCAGCAGTGTGATGAGGCAGCCAAGAAAGCCAACACAATTCTTGGTTACATCAATAGGAATATGGTGTCTAGGTAGAGAAAGGTAATGGTACCACTGCATTCTGCATTGGTTAGTCCTCATTTGGAATACTGTGTCCAGTTCTGAGCACCTCAGTTCAAACCTCAATTGTGTCCAGTTCTGAGCACCTCAATTCAAACCTCAATTGTTTTCTGCTGCTCCAGAGACCAGGACAAGGAGCAATGGATTCAAGCTGCAGGAAAGGAGATTCCACTTGAACCTCAGGAAGAACTGCCTGACAGTCAGAGCTGTTTGGCAGTGGAATATGCTGCCTCAGAGTGTGGTGGAGTCTCCTTCTTTGGAGGTTTTTAAGCATAGGCTCGATGGCCATCTGTTGGGGTTGCTTTGATGGGTATTCCTGCATGGCAGAGGATTGGACTTGATGCCCCCTGGGGTCTCTTCCGATTCTAGGATTCTATGAGTCTATGAAACCCTTTGTTAAATGAGCAGATTCCAACATTTTTAACAATTTGAATGATAATACTTCCTTTCAGTATGATTTGCATTTCTGGCTTAAAATTAAATGTCTGATTTGAAGAAGATCTCTTGTTAAATTTCGATGTATTTAGCAACTGAGCATATGCAGTTAAAAAAAGCATCTGTGAGCTTAAAGGAGTATATTACCATGTTTTTATCCACACTCTGGATATCTGTCTTGCCAATAAGAAATTTACTCTTTTTCAGTGTCATTAGACTTCTTTCATTCTGGTCTTAAAGGAAATTAAAATAGGCATTTCACTGGTCAAAGACCATGTTCCCTACAATGTAAAGGTTGCATCAAAAATTGGAACATAATTCTCAACCTAATGTCCAGTAATGGTGATGGGTTGCACCTCTTATCACTCCTTTTTAGATGGGGATTGTGGGGATTTTAGGCTAACATATATGGAGGGCACTTGGGTAGGAAATGCTATTATCAATGAATTCACTATGGGCTCATCCAGAAGTCATCTAGACTCATCTATCATTTCAGAAATGGATTTTTACCAATTTCCACTGAACCTTCTTTGTTATTATCCATGAGTTACAGTCATAGTCAAAGTGCATGAGCAAAATTACACTGGTTAAAGATTACGGTCATTTTTCTTGGGGGAAAGCAGTCCTCTTTCCCTCATTTGATTTTCTTGAATATGTATCATGGAAAGAATATCTAGCTTTGTTTGCTGGCAGCAGCCATATTAGCTACTTCTCAGATAATACAAATAGCCAAGTAGAAGTATATTTCTTTTTGGAAAATACTGGATTAATTTCAACTGGGAAGTAGGAATGAAATATCCTTGGTAATTCTGGGAGTTCCCCAGAAATACTCCAGGATGAAGAAATACCATGTGGAGCTTCAGAATAAAATTGGTTTGTATAGGAATAAAACCTGGGACTGTCAGAGACCTTTTTTTTTAAAAAAAAAAAATCTGGAAGGGCTCTGGTTGAAGTTTCATCAAATGTGTGATTCTATGTCTTGAAGCCAATGGAGAAGAGTCTTAAAAATAGGAAGAGTAGGGCATCTTGCACATTGCTTTTGTTTTTATTCTGATGACAGAGGCTTTCATGATTCATTGGAACAATCTGTCCAGAAATCTCCATGGTCTGTGAGAGTTCTCACCTCTGGCATAAGAATTAGAGAAGGAAGCAGGCTTTTATTGCCATGTTTCCCTCAGTTTCTGGAGAAAGTCTCTGTGGAAACCTCGTATTTTGGGTTTTGTTAGTTTTTTGCTTTGTGATGCAAAGCACCTATGGCAAGTGGAGGACTGCCTCATTAATGAAAATGGTACAAGCAATCTATGCATTTCAGATTTGCAGACACCCATGCATCAAGGCAGCAGTTATTATAATTACATTTTGGGGAGAAAAAACAATGACACCAGTGTGAGAACTCTTGTCAACATTAGAAGAAATTCTTTCGCTATCTGACAGGCAAGGATTAAAATGTTGTGATTGCTTGTTCTCATTCTTGAGAATGAAAGAAGTGTGGATTTACATTTTTTTTAAAAACCTACCAAAGTGAATTGAACATTAAACATGAAGAACAGAGAATTTTTTCATCAGACAATGGTCAAAATCCTATTGTATGTTCCAACTGGAGAAGACCCAGTGAATAAATGATGCTTATCTACAGTTTTACTCACCATTTGACAATAGATTCAATGGGTCTGCTGTAGGAGCAAATCAATGAATTTTTAGGCAAATCTTTGTTGCTAGATGACACTATAATGGTCACTTGGTTCTGGACAACATCATTTCACATTCTAATTCATAGTGTTCCTATATTATCTATTTTGCTTTGTTGGTATTGATCCATACTGGTGTTAGAAGTATGACAACACTTAGCATTGAAGAATCCAGAATACCTATCTAGACCCTGATTCTGTAATGTAAAGAGATACTCTTAGGGATGTTTTTCCACCTTTTCTCTTCCCAGGTCTCCCCAACGATGCAGCTAGATTAGAATAGCATACTGAGTAACTTTCTGATCTTAGAATGGAATTCCTATAATAAAACCTTTTACTTCGTTCCTTTAAGCCATTGGTGTCTTTGCTCCGTGATCAGTACTAATGCTGTGCTGCAGACATGCATTCTCTATTAATCAGAACATACAGTTGGATCATAATCTTACAACCAACTCAATAATCAGTAATATTAGTCCTCCAGGAGACTTCAGAAGGCTACACTACCTCATCGCACCACTTGCATCCCTCTAGGGGGAATATTTTAGTGCACTCCCAGGTCATTTTAAGCCCAGGAGGGGCCTTTTGCTAAAACAGAAAGTTGCCAAAAAGAAAAAAAAAGTTCCCTGAAAAGTTCAGGGAACTAAAACATTTGGTATAAATGGTCCATATGCCTCCCAGAGGGCATTTGGGTCAATTTTTTGAACCCTGGAGGACCCTGGGGGCTGCACCTTGTCTGTCTTTTCACCAAACAATACCACAATTGTGACATAGGTGTTCATGGCCTGCTTTACACTTAGAAAACTTATGACACAATGAATTTGTTGTATTTAATCTATCACATGACTTCTGGAGACCATCATGGATGTATCAGTTTAGGCATGATAGTGCTGAAACTTTTCATACCCAATATGTCAACTGAACCCCATGCACTTGGATGCGCATGTTAAAAGAAAGAAAAACAATAATCCAGTCCTATACCCATATTATCTGGGGATGAGTCCCATTTAACTTAAGGGGATTCACCTCTGAATAGGCAGGAGTAGGATTGCCCCATTACGCCCCTTTTTATTTGGTTATTACCAACCATAATAAACATAATAACAAACATAAACATAATTACAGTGCTCTCTGGTGATTTGCAAATAAACAAAAATTTGCTAAAATATGGTAATGATCATGCAACAATGAAAACAATTGAACAAATTGTAGTGTTGAAAATGTAATTAAAAATTCAACAACAGAGAGCAGATAAAATGCACGCTTGCACTATAAGCACACTTGTACTTTTGACCACATCCTCACAAAGCCCAAATCTATTAACAATGAACATTACAATCATAAATGCAATATGCCATCAGTTTCATTACAAAAGAGGTGTCCTAGGGAACATATCATGATCAATAAACGAATGGATTAGGCAGCAAAGTTTTTAGCATGTCAGAAACAACAGCAGCACAACAATAACAACAGTGCTGGTCTTGCCATGGTACACAGTCTGGCCCTTCACATTGCTTGGGCTGCCATCTGCTCTCCACTCGAGTAGATAAAAAATCCTTCCAAGGCACACTGGAGGCATATGTTCATAATACATATTAAAATGAAGGTCTCTCACCATGCTTGTCTGGATTTGCAGCAGACATGCCATAAGGTTTGGCCATACTGTCTAGTGTAGCTAGTAAACATCAGTAATAGAGATCTTGTGGCTCATTGACAAAATCTCATTGAAGTTAAGCCCTTTCAAATTCCATTGTTTTCAAAAAGAGGGGCTTCAGTACGCTTCAGTGGTAGAGGTGAAATCTCTCTGATCGAAGCCAATGTTTCTCGACTTTGGATAAACGCTGCCTAAAATCTCAAAAAGCCTGTGGAAATATAGCAGCATAATGATGCATTGGAAATTATTGTTGTGTGCCTTCAAGTTCTTTCTGACTTATGGCAGCCCTACGTGAACGTAGACAAAGCTATCACAGAGTTTTCTTGGCAACGCCTGTTCAAAGGGGGTTTGCCTTTACCTTCCTCTGAAGCTGAGAGATTGTGACTTGCCCATTGTCACCAAGCAGTTTACAATGGCCAAGGGGGGATTTGAACCTTATTCTCCAGAGTTGTAATCCAAAGATCAAACCACTACACCATACTGGCTTACTGCATTGCAAATATCTGCATATGATGGTAGCATTTTAGAGGTAAGACAGTAAGGCGGGATTATATAGCTACTGAGAAGTCCTTGAAACTTGCCAGTGCAGCATGATTAAAGGTGAAAATCATAGACATAATCTGGGCTAAAATATAATATGGCTTTGGCTGTAAAGTCAATCAGCTTCCATCACATAGATGGAAGGAGCCAAGATCATGAAACCTGATATTCCTTGTGTGTAGCTATTTGGATGCTTCCAAACTGTTGTCTTCTTTGTGTACCTAAACTTGGAATTATTGCAGATAACTTGATTTCTGTGCAATTTCTATCAAGGGCGAATAATTTGCAATTAACTATACACTAATTAATAATCACTATTGTCTGCCAGCCTGATTCTGCTGAGGAGATGAGTTCAGTTTGCCTCCACCCTTCCATCCAGGGGAGAGGAAAGGGTTACTAGAGCAGTGAAAAACGCTGTTGTGTCTCCCAAGACTCACTGGGAACACCCCTATATCCCCTATATCCTCCAAACTAAAAAAAATACACCATGGCTTTTGTCAATTTTTTGTCCGTGAACCATGCAATGTTACCCTATATGCTGGGGGTCCTGAGAGGGGAACCCAAATTACCAAATAAAACACAAGAAGGGGGAAATTAGACTCGAGCACTCTCTTAAGCTAACGAGAGACAGGATAACGTTAGCTAGGATCTTTCACCCTATGTCTACAGCGTCAGGTCAGAAGAGCGGCCAGACAAGTTTTAAGGTAACAAAAATAACAGTTTTATTAAAAGACAAACAACAAATAAGCCAACACATGCACACAGCTAACTAGAAATGGAAAAGAGAGTTTTTGGGGAAGATGGGCAATACAACACTTTTTCACGTAGTCCTGGAGAGAAGCGGAGGTTGAAGGGAGGAAACTCAGCATGGCTTGCTGAGGGGAGTTCTTCAGACAAACCAGCAGCAAGGCGGGATGGAAGTCCAAAGTAGTCTGAGGTAGTCCCGAAAGTGTGGACTTTTTATAGGGTGGATTGTACCTACAGGCCATGTCATGCTCGGTAAGAACAAAGGAGATTTGAAGCTGGACAAAAGAGTTGGAAAAGGTCAAGTTTACATGATGAGCTTAGCGCTGGATGACAATAGTATGGCCAGTATGCAAATGGCTCAACAGAAAGGACTGGCTCAGCTTCTCGGCCAAGCATCTTTGTGTAGATTCGCACTGAGCAAGGCTGATGTGCAAGAAAGCTTTCCCTGAAGCATCAGAGAGGCTTAAATGAGGTTTGGAATTTACAACCATTAATGTCCACGCCTAATATGTGCTTGTCCGGTGGACCTCTGCAAACAGGTGGAGCAGGGTGGCAGAGAAAGGTCAAGTAAAGGCCGAATTATTTGATATCAAGAGATATCTAGTGCTCTCACCAGACATATCATACCCGTGGTAACAGCAAAACTACTCCAAAGTGCATACAAATACAGTTGTTTGTCTTTAGACACCACCCAGTACAGGCTTTACGGGAGAATTTACATTTGGAAAAGAGGGAGAGGGAACGCGTTGGTATTACCAAGGAGAGAATTCCTTAAATTTTTCCAAATCACATGTTCAGAACTGTACTGAAATGGATTTCGCTTATTCCCTCTCCAAGATGTTGAGACACCATGTGCACTCTCTTTCTTGTTTTTAAAGAAAGTTCCCATCTAGTACCAAGTACTTGATCTTGAGAAAATGAGAGAATTCCACCCCCACACCTTGATCCAAGAAGGGTTGGAACATAGTCATGAAACTGCAATGCAACACCGTCTTCCCAATCCATTTACTGGTTTCCCATTGTTTAACCAATAATGGAATCCCCTTTGTACTCTCTTTATGTGATTTAGCAGCATCAAAAATGTGGAGGAAATGGATTCCCAAGAGAATGTTGTAACTTATACTCATAAAAAAAAATCCAGGTAGTCCCCATAGGATATTGTTGTCATGCCTTACCTTCAGGAGGCCTCCTCTGGTGAAGGAGAGAAGGAGTGCAAGGAGGATGAGCCCCAACCAGGGCCAGAGAAGGCTAGCAGCCCTTTTGAGACAAAAGAGGAGCCTGGTCCATCACAGGCAGCACTTGGAAATTTTGAACAGGATAATGAGTCTCTGCAACCTCTGTCATATGTTGGCAGCTGAAATGCCAAGACTAAAGACGCCAGATGGTAGAGGTTTTCATGTACCTTAAGTAAGCTATGTAGGTTCATGAGGCCAGCTATGTTAATTTACTACTGGCTATAAATTAGCACAGCCAATGCCAGTCTGGTGCTATGGACAGTAGATCCTATACTTCCTGCTGACTGTGAGTGATTTCCTTGGCTTTCTGTGACCCTGATCTTGGACTTGACCTTAGGCTAATTTCTCTGGCAACTCCCTTCTTAGTTTGGGACTTGACTTGAGACCATCTGCTTTAGGCTGTTTGGAGTACACTTTTACTTTCACCAGTGTCATTGTGGGGCTGGCCTGGCTTTCCCCTGGACAGCTGATGTGGGTGACAGCTCTTGGGTCCTTACCTGCTTTAAAAAGAGAGGGGAGAGTCTAGATAACACCTGCTCTCTGTTTCAGTTTTCAGTATCTCTCCTTGGTCTATGTATCAGAGCCTTTTCCTTCCTTTTTACCTGTTGAGGTCACTTCCCCCACTTCTCTGAAGAAGTTAGGCTTGTTGTTTCCTTTGTCTTGGGAACTGTACAGAACTTCTAGAATAGTATAAATATAAACATTATTGGAAAAAAATTACAAACATTGGAATTCATTGAAAGACTATATACAGACCTTAAAAATAGCACCACACAGCATTAAAACCCACCCTAGTCAGTTTCTAAAAATCCTGACAGCAAGTTTTAACTTGCTGACAGAAGGAGAGCAAGGACAGGGCTGTCCTGGTCTCCTTAGGTAGGGAGTACCAAAGAGTACGAGCAACCACCAAGAAGGCCCTCTCCCTAATTCCCACCAAACTAGCCTGAGAAGGTAGTGGGACAGAGAGAAGGGCCCCTCCAGAAGATCTGAGAGGTCTAATGGGTTTATAAAGGGAGACACACTTCTTTAAATAGCCTAGACCCAAGTTGTATAGGGCTTTATAGCTCATCACCTGAACTTTGAATTTTTCTGAGTCATGCTTCTGGGTTGGAACTATTTCACTTTGCCCAAGGAGGGCAAACTCAGAAGGTGGTGCAAAATATTCCTGTTAATCACTGTGGCTGTTGACCACTGGTGTCCCCACAGTTCTTTCTCCTCCTCGTATAATGATGACAACACTCAGAGAAATGCTGTGCAAGAAACATCAGCTTTATTGAGTAACCATGTAAATGAGATCATAAATTATATTCAATATTTGCCTTTGTTACATGCATTCAGTCAACAGTTATTCACAGAACTTGAACTTCTTCAGTTAAACTATAAAATAGTGCCTTTGATCTTGTAACAGGAAATGTATTCTAGAGATCTACAAAAGCAAAACTGGAACACATCACCCCCCCTTCTCTGGACTCCTTTTTCAACCCCATGAAAAAGCCATTATTGCTTTGTCTATGCACCCTTCTGCGGGGCAGGAAACAGGGTATAAAAACCCTTGCCCCAGCCCCAGTAAATTATAGTACTTGGATTTAATACATGGTGCCCAGAGCTCTGTTTGTTCCTGCTACCCTCAGGACTGGTAACGATCACTCTGTCTACCCAATCTCTTCTCTATCCAGTCTTTCTGACCTCACTTTCTGACAGCCTTGTATGGTTCTTGAGAGTATCTCATTTTTTTGTATGTTTGTCAATTCCCGACAAAATACTTTGTTTAACTTTTAACCGGAGTCTTCTCTACAGTTAGTACTGGTATACACAGGTGAAAAGATCCTGCCATTACTGTCCTCTCACAGGCCTCCTTTGAGCTATAATTCCCCACATTGAAGGAGATGCTGGCATTGCAGGTGGATCTCAAAGTCCTTCACCTCTTAGAGTAGAAAGAAAAGGAAAAATAGATAAGTCTGCCTTACTAACTACACCCAGTATTTTTTTTTTAAGCATAAAAGTAGAAGTGTGGTCACCAAAATGACAGTGATAAGAAAAGTGGACACTAGTGAAAGAAAAGATCATCTCTGTGTGCATTTTGGAAGAATCTTTTAAGGCGTCTCCAGAATGTTGAAAATGTTTTTATTTACTCATGAGGGGCTTACCTGACCTGGCGATTTCATTTCACATGTGCACACTGTTAATTTTAAAAAAGTCGATACGGACACAGATGGATGTAAAGTCAGATAGATAGATATATAGATAGAGATACATAAATATAGCTACAATAGATAAGATTATGTAATAGATATAATTAAACAGTTGCAGTTTCATTAAGTTATTATTAATTACCATGATAGCAATAATTTAGACATATCCAGCACCAACAAAATAATTCCTATATATATATATATATATATATATATATATATATATACACATACACATATATATACACATACACACACATACACACACACACACATATATATACACACACATAAGTATGATTTCCATCATGAAAATTTGTATTCTGCAAATGACTACACAAACTCCATTTTCTACAGATCTGTTACAGCTCTGTCCATTCTTAACTTGTATATAGTATATAAGTTCAGTTCAATATCCACTCACGCCTTTTTAAAAGTGCAGTTGGTAGTTTTCTGAACACAAACAATAATTTTTCTTCTGGAAATTAGTACAGATGTTACTAAAGCTATACTGTCCAATACAGCCAAGGTTCAAAATCCAAAAATTTCAGATCATGCCCCATATAGTAACCTCAGAACAGCTCCATTTATCTTTGTAAAACTGACAATTACATTGGAAAAAAAAATGGAAAGTACAAAATGTTGTGTTAAATGGACAAACTGAAACTGGATGAGATGTGGCTTCCAAAAGGTGTCATTGCCAATGATTTACACTAATCAACACACTTCATTCTCTAGGATCCATTTTATGCTATATAGTCAGTTTTTTGTATTCACAATATTGTATCGTATGCCTCTTCCTCTACATGTGAATATTTTAAATGCCAGATTTAAAACATTACTAATCCAACAAAATGGTTTTTTTTAGATCATGTGGAATAAAACTTCAGTTCCCTGCTCTCATGATTGTATTACCATTTCTCTGTTGGCATCTTCTGCATGCTTGCCTTTAGCACAGAGAGGAATTCCCAAGACCTTTGTAGCATAGAGAAAAGACATATTAAAAAGGCATTGTAACCTTCAGCTTGATAAACCTGAGATTTATTATGGAAAAATTCACAAGGTACTGAGCGCACAACAAAGACATAGAAAATAGATGCTTGGAACTTCAGGAAGATTTCCGTGATCTATTATGGGGCTTGTTTTATTCTTCATTTTATCCCAACTAGTCAGCTACTTCGTATTTCTGTTGTTGGGTTCTCTTTTCCTTTCCCTTGCTTTGTTTTTGTATTTTAGGATTTTGATAAGATCCAAATAAATAGTTTTTAGGATTATGTCAGTTTATATTTCGCATCGATATCATTGGGCTGCCCTCTCTTTCTTCCTCTGTTTTTAACTTCTAGGATTTCAAGAAGACTCACTATCCAAATAAATGCCTTTGGGATCATGTAAATTTAAATTTCAGTTCCCTGACTTCCTCACTATGTTATTATTGTTCAACTGATTTCTGCATGCTGTGTTTCCTCTTTAAAAAATTTTTGGAACACAACTTTCATGGATTCCCAGGATCTAAAGTCACAATGATTCCCTACAAAGAAGTAAATGATCGGGTTAATGCTGCTGTTCACAACAATTAACATGTCATAAATTGGCAGAGCGATAATGTGAAAATTATAATCAATGATAGACAAGAAGAAAAAAATGCCGTATGGAACAGCAGTGATAATGAAGAAGGGGAGAATGATCAATATAATGGTGTGTAGATTTCCTGGCTGATGTCTACAGGACAACTTGATAAATAGGGTCAGAGTTGAGACAACCATGACGGGTGTAAAGAGAAAAAGATTGACACCAAACATAACCCTGAGAACTGTAACCCAAGCATCTATTAGACAAAAATAATGACATAAGAATTCAGTTATAATAAACAGGGTAGAAATTGTCCAGCACAAGACAGAAACTATGGTGGAAAGTTTCTTTGGACGGTGACAACGGACCCAGATTGGAAAAAGAATGGAAAGACATCTTTCCACACCAATGGCTGTCAAAAGATATAAACCCACACAATATGTGAAGATAATAAATCGCCAGCATAACCACTGTATTATTTCGACATCAGCCACTTTTAATATAGTAATGGTCATAGCAACAACTACAGTAGTTGCACCTATAAGCATACCAAAATCAGCAATGGCTAAGTTCAAGACGTAAATGGTGAAATTATTTCTCTTCATGCGGAAACCAAGCAACCAAATCACTCTTCCATTCCCCACCATTCCTACAATGCTTATAAAAAAGGTAAGCAGAAAAATGACCTGCAAAGTTGAGTCAGGTGTGGAGAAAAATATATTGTTGATCTGGTCTTCAAACAGATCAGCTTCAGTGAGAGCTTTTCCATATCTGACATTGCAAGTTGAATAATTTCTGTAATAGTTTTGGAGTTTCTCTGTATGGTTCGGAGAAAATACTCTTCTCATGGTGAAAATGAAATGGCTTGTCAGACAACGTCCACATACAGAGCGATATAGGGAGAGATGATCCTGTCTGGAGAGAGAATATGTAAAGGAATTATCCACTTTGGCAGAACTGTACTACAGCTTAGACTCACCATTCCTCTTTTTTGAACTGAAAAAAAATTCATTGGCCTTCTTTTTAAATATTGGGAATAAGAATATGGATCTAATGTCCAGTTTATGCATGATATGGACCAGGGAGAAAGGTTAAAATGAGTATTTCATTTACTTCCATTTGACACAATTTTGCTTTCCATTGGATTGACCTGTTAGCAGCCGTACACCTCCATGCGTTGATATGGTCTAATTGGCAGAAATGTTAAATTGGCATAACATATAAATTATACACACTGATGTCTGAAAGGCCATGTGGAAAAGGGAAACTAGCTAGATAGCGGGCCAAAAGGTAACCTCAGCATGACCACGTGTTAGGTTGACTGAAGAATTTGCCAGAAAGGCATGATTTATTAGCTGTAAGCTAATTCTCTCAACAAAAGCAATAGTCAAGCTCAGAGGCAGAGGCAAGACCCCTGCTACGTGCCTTTCCTATGGAAACACTCCTGTCCTCCTTCCTTAGTAAACATCTTCCACTTCTTTATCCTGTCCTCAAAACAGACAGTCATCAAAGTCTTTTCCACCTACATGCCAATATCATCAACATATTTCCTTCACACATTAAAACCATCAACCCATTCTAGGCCACTTTTTCCACTCCGCAAACTCCATTGTTTGTCCAGGCAGAAAGCCATTCACACCTCATGACTTCAGGGCAGGTTTTTGGGTATAAGAGACCCCGATTTTGGGTACCTCTTTGCGTACTTCAATTTCAGGGACCCAATCTGTCACTCTGACATTTGACCAGTACTGTTCTTGGGCACAAGGCCAAGCCCATCTTGCTCTTCTCTGCTTCTCTCCAGATGGTAATTTTCACCAGATCCCTTCTACCTCCACTATCCATTTCCCCCCTTTCTTTTCAGTTAGCCTTGTGTGGTTGTGTACATGTTTGCCTATCTTTGCGTGTGTGTGTGCGCGCGTCGCATTTCCCCCTAATATTTAAATTCCATTCCCCACCATTCCTATAATGCCTACAAAGAAAGTAAGCATACCAATGACCTGCACAGTTGAGTCAGATGTACAGAAGTATAATATACGGTAGAGTTGGTCTTGAAACAGATCAGCTTGACTGAGAGCCTTTCCATATCTGCCATGACAAGTTGAATAATTCCCATGATTATTTTGTTGTTTCTATGTACGGTTCAGAGAAAGCATATTCCATGGTCAAAATGAAATGGCTTGTCACATACAGAGTGAAATAGAGATGATCCTGTCTGGAGAGAGAATACATGCAGGAACTATCTGTTGTAGCCGAGCTGTACTACAATTTAGACTCATGATATCCCAATCTCAGAAACTCAAACAAATATATCTGCCTTCCTTTTAAATGGCAGGAGTGAAAATAAGGTTATAATGTCCAGGTTATAGATGACCAGGGAGGATGGATAAAATGAATGTTTCATTTACTTCTATTCAATGCAAGTTTGTTTTCCAACAAAGTGGCCCATATGGGTGACACAATTTGCATAGAGTATATGGGGACCTTAAAATTCTATTAGAGTAAAAAGGGATGACAGAATCCAGAGCAGGAATGATGCAAGGTTTAAAGATGTTTTGGATGGTGACAATGGACCCATATTGGAGAAAGAATGAAAAGACATTTTTCCACACTAAATGGAATACAGAAGATGGCTGCAGTATAAATTGTGACAATGAACTGCCAGATTATTCATTGCACTGTAGTGATATCTGCCTTTTTAAATTTTTTAATAACTGCAAGGA